>CM042181.1:20874775-20899775 GCA_023376005.1 Doryteuthis pealeii | reverse complement strand
CGGTCTCCTGCCTCAAAAATTGCTATCCGGTGACTATTAAAATAACGACACAGCTCAGTCTATTCAAAACTATCCATCTTCATATCTATCTATCTATCTATCTCAATTTGTTCATATTTATCTATATTACTTTAAATATTAAGATTTTTTTAAATTCATGTTTGTTTAATGTCTTGTTTTTAGTGTGTGTGTGTGTGTGGGGGGGGGTAAAATGCTTAAAAAAAATCAAACAAAAAAGCAAACCAAGATACAAACAATTGTTTTTTTTTGTTTTGTGTTGTCTTTTTTTTTTTTTCAATTATTAAAAAATAAATAAATTTAAAATTCTTTCAATTAAAATGGGTTCCTCAAATTAAAAGTAGTCTAAGAGATCTTTTGTGGTTAAACAAGAATTACGACAACAAAAGATGCAGACCCCCCCCCCGTCAAATACATTTACTTGTCGAAAATATCTATCTATCTCCATTTGTTCATATCTATCTATATTATTTTGTTTGTTTATCTATCTCAATCTATTCCAAACTTCATATCTAAACAAGAATTACGACAAATTACGATAAATAAACAAGAATTACGAGCTTGGGTTGTTATTTTGATAGTCACCGGGTAGCAATTTTTGAGGCAGGAGACCGGGATGCACTTCCTCATAAATTACCAAATTTCCAATACCCATCAAACATGAATAGAACAAACGTCTACGGTATAAAATAACCAAACTAGGGTTGACATGATATGAAGATGGATAGTTTTGAATAGACTGAGCTGGGTCGTTTTTAATAGTCACCGAGTAGCAATTTTTGAGGCAGGAGACCGGGACGCACTTCCTCATAAATTACCCCCTTGCATAAATACTTTTTATTCAAAGTTTAACAAATTCTTTAATTTTATACACCAGTCTGTGCATCGATTTAAAAAAAAGAAAAAAAAAGTCAACTGGTCCACAACTACCAAAAGTTTGAGAAACCTCTTGCCGAGTAAGATCTACGACATTCACCCTTTTATATCTAGCAGATTTTTTTTTAAGGAGGGTGAGGGATAAAGGGATATTTTGAATAAAGAGTTATCTAAGACACTGAGAAAAAAAATGTAGTAGTTAATTTCAACAAAATAAGCAGCTTATTTTTCTCGTTTGAAATCTAAGAGACAAAAAGCTTTTATCACTGGAATACAAGGGGAATAACTCCGTATAAAAAGTGGGTTATTTCCCTTGGGTTTCATCTTGTGAAAAATGTTAATGATAATTTTAATAAGAGTTTAAATTTTGAATCATCTCCCCAAAAGGTCTGCCGGTATGGAATCCCTGAACAACACTGTCAAAATGTGGACTAAATATTCCGTATTCTTCATTAGAATTTAATAATTGTATATTGTATTAAATATGTATTTTTCCAATGAAAAATGGTGAAAAAAAAAGAAAATGGTGAAAAAAAAAGAAAAAGGTAGAAAAATGTGGGGGGAAAAAAAAGTTTTAAAATATGATCGAAAATTAAAAATAAAATTGGCAAAAACAATTAGAAAATTAAAAAATGACAAAGAAAAAAAAAAAGGTAAAAAAAATGTTTTTTTACCATTTTTTTTTTACCTTTTTTTCTTTTGTCATTTTTTAATTTTGTAAAAAAAAAAAAAAAAAAAAAAAAAAAAAGAAAAAAGTTAAATAAAATCTTTAAAAATTTTTTAAAAAATAAATTAAATAGCGAGAAAATTTTTTTTTTGAATATTTAAGAAAATGATAATAATTTTTTCTTTCTTTCCTTTCATCTTTTCATTATGTTTAATTGAAACAGATTAATGTTATCGCTTCCATCCACTCACCCCCTCACTATTTCCCCATCTCTTTATTTATTTCTTTATAATAAAAACGGAATGGTTCATTATTTAGCTGAATAGAGCCATAACGGAACGTTGAACCCAACCCTTTATTCAGTCCATGGGGGATTATCCTGTTCTCATTCTACTAACCATAGTTGGGGTACAGGTGTTAAGCTGTGTTAATTACTATTCTATGTTACTGTCGAATATGGAATATTTTTTAGTATTATTTGACTTCTTCAGATATTTCTTGTTGAACTCAGTAACTGTTAAGTATCTAGCCGCCATCCTTGGCCAGTTGTAAAAGAACTTAAAGTAAATAAGTAAGTAAGTCAATAAGTCCTGTGGTATAGTATCCTTTAGGTCCGACATCCAAGAAGATCCAAGTAGCAATGAGCTCAGATTAGAATCAGCCAGTATAAATACAACAACAGCAGTAGCAGCACTGCCAGTGATTGGATAAGAGGTTGCCTTCCCTGGTCACGTGCTTATCGGTGAGTCCATAAGTAGGAGTGACCGTCTGGCACACGCCTTATAACACCAAAAATTCCAACAGTAACCGTGTTGTTGTAATTGGGAGCCATCAAGAAATACCTGAAGAAGGCTGGAAGGCACATCAGCCGAAACGTTGTACAGATAAAAATAAATGAGAACAATAGTCCAATAATACAAATAATACTAATTATCAAGCCTAATCTAAAAAAACATTCAGAGAAATGGAATATTTTGGTCTTAATATATTTAGAGATTTTTTTTTTGTGAAGTTTTCTTTTAATTTTTTTTATTTTTTTGTTACTTACTTGTGTTGGCGAATACATTAACCCTCTTCCATTTGATGTCTTCGTATGGACTCTGTGGTTATCCAAACATTGGTAGCCTGGTCCCAAATCACTTAAAGGTATTGCATCCTAAAAGAAAATACCAAGAAAGAACACTGATGAGAAAATCTGACAAGACAAAAATCAAAAAAAGTTATTTTGTTATTCAGTAGGACAGTTAAAAAAAATGAATAAATAAAAATTCGATCCAGAAATCAAACCTTTTTCTGGCAAATTGCAGGATTTTTTTTGAGAGAGAGCACACAAGAGATTTCAAAGAATGTTTTACCCGCCCCCAGTCCAAAGCCTCCAGAAGAGGCAGAGGGTTTTTTGTATTTTTTTTTTGTAGAAGTGTGGGGGGTAAAATGCTTCAAAAAATCAAACAAAAAAGCAAACCAAGATACAAACAATTGTTTTTTTTTGTTTTGTGTTGTCTTTTTTTTTTTTTTTTTTTTCAATTATTTAAAAATAAATAAATTTAAATTCTTTCAATTAAAAAGGGTTCCTCAAATTAAAAGTAGTCTAAGATATCTTTTGATGTTAAAAAAAAAATTTGAAAAGTAAAAGAAAAAAAAAAAAAAATTTTGTTCCTATCTAATACTAACAATGGTTTCAAGTAATTATTTCTATAATAATTATTTGTTTATAAACTGTTATATGGTTTCAAGTATTATTTTTAATACAAATAATTTATAGACAATTAAATTATTTCAAATAACTTTCTATTTAATAATAATCATTTATTTGTACACAGATTCAAGTAATTAATAATAATCCTTGGCGGATAACATATTATATAATAATAATAACATTATATATATCTTTTGGGGTAAAAATAATTAAAAATAAATAATAAAAACATGAAGAAAGAAAAGAGAAATTAAAGTTTTTTTTTCAACATGAACCATTTCTTTAGTATTATTTGTATTATTCTGACTATTGTCCTCATCTTTTATTATTATCTGTACAACATTTTGGCCGATGTGCTCTCCGGCCTTCTTCAGGTATTTCTTGTCGGACTTGGGAACCTTCATGGAACACTGAACCCAGCCCTTTATTCAATCCGTTCAAGAGTCTGACAAGAAGAAAGCCGGAAGGTATATGGGCTGAAACATTGTACAGATAACAATAAAGATGAGGACAATAGTCTGAATAATACGAATAATACAAATTATCAAGCCTCATCTAAAAAAATTCAGATAAAAAGATCCATTTACTCAAATGAAAAGAGCTTGTATAAAAGGTTTGGGGGGTGAAAATTAAAATTTTATATGTCGCAGTTACTATTAAATCCACCAAGCAAACAAGTATAAAATATTATTTACTTCTGAATTTTTTCCTAAAACCGATTAAAAAGTGCTCAATATAAAGAGCTAAATATACATTTAAAATCGAATGGTTTAAAAACTACCGACTTAAGTTTCTTGCAGAAGCGCGAATCTTCAGGGCTAACCTGAAGATTCGCACTCCTGCGAGAAACTTAAGTTGGTAGTTTTTAAACCATTTGATTTTAAACGTACAGACACACACACACACACACACACACAACACACATATATATATATATATATATATATATATATATATATATAAAATAGAAAAACAAAGTATTCCAAAAAGATGAATTTATTCTTGATGGGGAAATAGACGTTAAAATGTTTCATTTTTTTAACATCATCTTTTTGGAATACTTTGTTTTTTCTACATATTGGATTAATTTCCATATTTTATTCCCAAATATATATATTTAAAAAATTAGTTAATAATTAATGAATTTAGGCGGGCATATATGTTCAAATGTAAGGCTAAACAAATCGAGAAAATGTCAAATATATATATATATATATACACAGTGATGCTGATAGCTTTTTGATTTAGTGTGTCCTGGGACGCACATATTTGCTTTGAATGAATCCCTGGGAAAATGTATGGGTCCCAACTAAAGCCATCCAACTCCTACCTTGTAACCTATCCTGTGTAATTCATTTCTAAGTAACTATTGAAATGTATTTACAGTTAGCTTGAAATGGTGAGAGAAGAAAAAAGAAAAACACTGGGATACATGGATATGATTTTATTGCATCCTTTTAGATCTTTATGCGTCAGGGACACAGAATACATACCTATCAGCATCTCTGCATATATATATATATATATATATATATATATATATATATATATATATATATATATATATATATATCAGCATCTCTGCATATATATATATACCAAATGTAGCCTAGAGCAATGTCCACAGCACTATATAATTATGTGCCTTTTATAGTGAAGTTGAAAGGCATGAGATAGTTCTCCCTGTAAGTTACAGATTTATAATGAATTGAAAATCATATAACTTTGATTTTTCAGACTGTTGTCCTCATTGTTTTTTGTGGTATGTAAAAATGTTGTTTTTTTTCCATATAGTTTGCATCCTTTGTTCATCAAAAGGACTTTTTTTGGCATTAAATAACCCGAAAAGCTTTGATATGCCATAAAACAAAACAAAACAACCAACCATTTGATTGTATAACGTTCTATTTGAAAATGAGAACAACATAATTATATACATTGATATAAAAGCACAACGTTTCGGCCGTTGTATCCTCTGGCCTTCTTCAGGAGGTGTTCCCTGTCCATCAGAGCATAGCAATGATTTAAACTTAAGAAATCATTTTGAATAAAAAAACACCTGAAGAAGGCTGGAGGGTACAACGGCTGAAACATTGTGTTCTTATATTTCACAATAAAGACTAGGACAACAGTCCGCAAAAAAAAATTCAAACGAATTGGAAATTTTTTTCTTTTCGGAATAAAGAATTCAATTTTTTTAATTTTAGTCAAAAGAGACAGTTTTTTTTTTTTTTTTTTTATGTGTGTGGATGTGGGGGGTTGAAAAATGCTTTTTGGCAAAAAAAATAACAAATAAAATAAACAAAATCAAGGCAAACAGAGACAAATAAAAAAAATTTTTTTTTCTTTTTTCATTCTCATTTTTTTTTTTTAAAGCAAAATTGGTGGTACTATAGTAATTGGATCTTGATAGAAATATATATATATATATATATATAGTAAATGAAGAAAAACTCTAAACTTGCTTGATTACAATAATTTATTTCAACCGTATTAATACGGCATCTTGAGGTAATCACAAGAACATGACACTTACTCATATATATATATATATATATATATATATATATATATCCAAAAATCCGGATAATATATATATATATATATATATATATATCCAAAAATCCGGATAAGAAATCTTCCTTACGACATAGGAGATTTTTTTATTTAAAAAAAAAAATTTTTTTTAAACGTGTCGCAGTTTGCAGAGCTCAATGTGTGCTCTTATTGTAACAATAAGAGTCACACAGAGCAAATTTATAAGTAAAAATATAACAAAAGATTCCGATTTTTTTGCATTATAGTCTATTTCAGGAAGCTTAGACAAAGCGTTCACATCTGAAGATTTACGGGTGTTAGACACTTAGTCTAAGCTTCCTGAAATAAGCTATTATTCAAAAAATCTAAGTCTTCTCTTATATTTTTACTCATATATTTATATATATATATATTTATATAAAATCCAAAAGTCCAGAGAAGAAATCTTCCTTACGACACAAGAGTTTTATTTTAAAAAAAAACTGACGCAGATGAGAGCTCAATGTGTGCTCTTATTGTTAGAGTCACAGAGCAAATATATAAGTAAAGAAATAACAAAAGACTTAGAGATTTAGCATTATAGTCTATTTCAGCTCCCTGAAATAGACTATAAAGCTAAATCTCTAAGTCTTTTGTTATTTCTTTACTTTGAGGTAAGGTAAAAGGAAAAGTGACCAAAAAATAATGACTCAAACAAGTAAAAGTAGGAGAGAAATATTTCGTTCTGCTTTTGACTCTCTAACACTTCTTGTTTGAGTCATTATTTTTTGTCGACTTTTCTTTTTACCTTACCTCATACTGTCGGATTTTACTCCAACCCTCGTATCTATCTATCTATATTATAAAAAAAGAAGGTCTGCAAAATGGATTATGTTTTTCAAGATATTTTTAAAATTATTTTACATTAGCGCCACGCGTTTCAAATTTTCTGATAAACATGTGTTGCTAATTTAAAATATTTAATTTTCTCCCATTGGACCCATAACAACACACACATATATAATTACAATATAGGTACAAGTGATAACCTACTCGAGTTTCACCATGAGGATCTTCAGGGTTAAATCCACTGAATTAATCGATATACCGATTAATTACTGTGGATTTAACCCTGAAGATCCTTATGGTGAAACTCGAGTAGGTTATCACTTGTACCTATATTGTAATAAATTTGCTCTACTAACGTATTCAGCTCTTTGTATTTGTTATATTGCTGACTTATCTCACTGAATTTTGCACCATCTAACCATAGTGACCATATTCACCGGTAAGTCACCTTTTCCATTATACATACATACATATATATATATATATATATATATATATATATATGAGGAAAAAATGAGTAAAGAAAAGAAATGTCGATGGATAAAAATGAATTTTATCGATATCACTTTTAATCGATATCACTTACACATGTGTTTCGGTCTGTTTATCAAAATGTATACGGATTTACGTTATTATTATTATTAAAATAATCAGATGGAGTTGAAATGATGATGATAATAATAATAGGAAAAATGTATAAAATATTCCGTACACAGTGAGATTTTGACGACCTTCAGAGTGAATTTTTTTTTTTTTATTTAAAAAAAAAAAAAAAAAAAAAAATACTCTGATGAAGGTCGTCAAAATCTCTCTGTGTACGGAACATTTGATACATTTTTCCTATTATTATTATCATCATCATTTCAACTCCATCTGATTATTTTAATAATAATAATAACGTAAATCCGTATACATTTTGATAAACAGACCGAAACACATGTGTAAGTGATATCGATAAAATTCATTTTTATCCATCTACATTTCTTTTCTTTACTCATTTTTTCCTCATATTGTCAGATTCAATTCCCTTTCCATTCTTACATATATATATATATATATATATATATATATATAAAAATTTTAAATGTGAGGCAAATCAAGTTTATACAAAAGCCATTCTTATCAGAAAGTAACAACACGTCTCACAAATCAAATCATAATAACCATATCTTCGTGCTTCATCGCACCGGGTGGGGGGTGGGGGGGATTTGTCCCTCAGGTCATTTAGGGTTTGCTCTATTCACCGACTTGTAGGAAGCGCGTGGTGTAATGGTTAAAGTCATGGGAAAAGAACCCTCGCCCCGAGTTCAAATCCTGGACGTGGTAATTGCATTTCACTTAGTGCTAATACCCTTGGGAAAGGTATAAATCATACTCTTCCTCCAGCTATGGGTAAATAGTAGGGCAGACTGGGCTCTTTAACCTTGGTTAAGCAACCGGTCTAGGAGAAGGAAAACTCTGAATTCAAACCTGTTGAACTCCGCTTAGGAAATTGACCTTGTGTCACATCCTGTTCGTGCGGAGGGGTTGGTAAATATATATACACCAACTTGTTCAGACGGTTGTTCTCATTTTAACCATTTTATTTGCAACATTTTGACACTCTGCTCTCCAACCTTCTTCAGGTGAAGTCAATCTTTGTCATACCAACCCTCTGAATTCTATGACGTATCAACTCTTGTTGGGTTATTTTATGCCAAAGATGTTTTGTTTTATTCATTCTTGATGGGTATTCTACACCACTATTAAACTCCCTAGCTGTTTGAAGGCATTTTTCCTGAAAAGTTAATGTGATATGAAAGCGATATTTTAAACTGCACCCCCCCCCCTGCCCAAGTCTTTTTTCGGCAAGTAAATGTAAATATTTTACCCCCCCCTCTTTAGAATATTTTTTTTTTAGTGGTCTGAAGGCGTTTTTATCAACAAACAGCTAGGGTGTTCAATAGTAGGGTGGGTTGGATTTTCAGCAGGCACCGCTTAGCGTTTTTAGGCCAGGACGCATTTATGCAATATGCACCTTTTTTTTTTTATACTTAGTCCTATTAAATAGAAACGATTTTAAAACAGATCTATTTGACCATAGATATGACTTTGGTTGGAGTGGACCTGGGAGTAATGGCAATGAAAAGGTGACTTCAAACTTCTCAGAGATTCAGGAACAGAACCTCACCATCAGATGCAGTTTAGTGTCATACTCAGGACCCCCCCTCCTTGTCAGAATATTCTAAGCCCCGCCGACAAGGCTATCACAGAAATAAGCAGTGACCTCTAATTAGTAAAAAGAATAAATAAATAAATAAAGAGACTCCTGAAGAAGGCTGGAAATACTGCAGCTGAAATGTGAATATAAAAACAATCAAAATGAAGATAACTGTTTGAATGAATCAGTGTATAAAAGTAATTCAACCCAATAATTCAGCCATTCTCTTCTATTTGCTAAGAATAACATCATCTATTTTAGCCTACATACACAAACACACACAGATAAATACTAAGTTGGGCCTAGTCTGGCACAAGAAATGGTCAGAGCGCTATCCTGAATTGTTTATAGTCTCCCTAGGGCAATAGCAGTTACCGTATATAATCACAGATAGGTCACACTTTTTTTTAACTAAAAATTCTACCAAAATCAGGGGTGTGACATATCAATTTGACATAAATATAAAACCGCACTAATTTAATTTTTATTTATCATTAAGTTGAAACAATCTATACTTATCAAAGATTCCTACCATAAAAACAAAAATAGACAGTTCAAATCAAACTGTCTTTTTTTTTCCAGAAAAATCATTGAATGTTAACCAATCTCTAAAATCCGTCAAATTAAATTTATTAAATATCTTCGCAGAGGCATGGAATAAGCTGCCCGCATCTGTTGTAGGCTGCTGAAACACTGAATCTTTCAAAGCCTCCATGCTTACTGTAGTCCGCTGACACTATACATGATACCCCTCTCCACACACATATGCACACACGCGCACATTACTACAGTAAACTGTTCATGTTCCTGACACTAATACATTATTCTGTGTACTTGACATGAGACTTTGATGAGTTGTGGTGCACCTGAGCACTGTACACAATAAATTTCATTATTTGCTCCTTTTGAGTTTTCACACCAGTGTTAGCTGATGGTCTTTCACTGGAGTCTGAGTGACAGCAAGTCTCTTCAGGTCTCCAGGACTCTTCTGAGTATTCTGGCAGATTGCAGCAGTGCAGTGTTCTGAATGGTTTCAATTCTTCCTCTGATTTCCAAACCCTTTTCCAATCCTTTTGGGACCGTTCCAAGTGCACCAACTACAATTGGTATCACTTTCAGATTCCATAACTTTTTCAGTTCTCTGGCAAGATCCAGATATTTGTCCATTTTTTATTTTCCTTTAGCTTCACCCTGTGATCTGCTGTAACTGCAAAATCCACCAGTTGACAAGTTATTATTATTATTATATAAAGAAAATGTTCATTTTCAAATTTTATTAAAAGAAATCATTAAATGTTTAATGACCCCATGAAAAATAATCACATTTTTAATGATTTTTTTCTGAAAAATCATTGAATGTTTAATGACCCCATGAAAAATTATCACATTTTTAATGATTTTTTTCTGAAAAATCATTGAATGTTTAATGACTTAAAAAAAAAAAATGTCTAACTTTCTATTCGAAATTTCTTTCAAAATAATATCGTCCTCCACCTCTTTTCTCCTCCCCGCCCCCAATACCCTCGAAAGTTAACCAATCTCTGAAATCCATTAGCCTTGTGCCAGACTAGACAAAACTTAGTAAACAAAACCAAAAAAAAAAAAAAAAAAACACCTAGTCTTGTCTATCATTCAAAGCATTTTGGCAATGACTTTTTTTTTGTTTCACAATTCTTCAAAGCATTCGGCACAAAACGCACACACACAAAATAATAATAATAAATAAACGTCAAAACAAAAAAAGAAAACAAAAAAGATGAAATTCATCAATGTGCCCATGCATTTCATGATGCAACGGGGGGTGGGGGTGGGGGTTAAGTGAAGGTAGGGAGTAGGTAGAGTGTGGTGACCTGGAAAAGGTCACAACAGAATTTGGGGAATTGGACAATAAGATGCTTGTATTTTATATCCTGGACTTTAACCAACAATTACAGTTTGCAATTATATATATATATATATATATATATATATATATATATATATATATATATTAATGATTTGGAGGCAATTACAATGCATATAAAAAAAATTTTCAAAGTAGAAACTTCATCTTCTGAGGTGAATATCGGAAAATATTCACCTCTGAAGATGAAGTTTCTACTTTGAAATCGATAAGACAAAAATAACATCTTTTTGTTTTTATTTTTTTATACGCATTGTAATTGCCTTCAAATCATTAATATATCATACTTAATGCTTCAAGCAAATTACCAATTACTATATATATATATATATATATATATATATATATATATATATATATATATAAAGTGGGTACAAGAGATAACCTACTCGAGTTTCACCATAAGGATCTTCAGGGTTAAATCCGCTGAATTAATCAAGATACCGATTAATTGCAGTTGATTACACGTGTGTGTTCATTCTTTATAATAATTTTGCTCTACTTACGTATTGAGCACTTTGTATTTGTTATATCGCTGACTTACCCCCTGAATTGTGCACCGCCTAACCATCGTGACCATATTCACCGGTAAGTCACCTTTTCCATTATATATATATATATATATATATATATATATATATATATATATATATAATTTATTCTTTTTTTTCCTTGGATAGTATGTAAGTGAGAAAAATGGAAGTTAACCCGACAATTATGTTGAAAGATAAATGGAAAGAAAATGTTGAATGGATAAAAATTATTTATTGAGATGCCAACATGTGTTTCGACCAAGAGTTTTTCCTTGATAACAATGTACTGATATATTGTATCCATAAACTTTCAAACTGAAGGCATCTCATAAATAAAAAAAAAAAAAAAAAAAAAAAAAAAAAAAATTTTTTTTCCGAACACATCCAAATTCTCTGTATTCATACGGTTTTATTTTCAAATATCAAAAGCCCTGAAGAAGATCGCTTTTTTGTATACTTAAATTTTATGTTTCTCTATTATTATCATTATTATTATTTTATTTTGTATTTAAAATAATACTAAATAGAATACAATGTATACAAGAACAAACTCTTGGTTGAAACAAGTGTCAACATTTCACTAAATATTTTTTATCCATTCAATATTTTCTTTCCATTTATCTTTCAACATAATTGTCAGATTCACTTCCATTTTTATCACATTATATATATATATATATATATATATATATATATGTGTGTGTGTTGAAAGAATGAATAAAGGAAAGAAAGTATAGAATGGATATTTTAATCAATTTTACTTAAACGTGTTTCGGTCAGGAGTTTATCCATGTGTACATTATTCAAACTATTATTATTTTTAAATAACCAAATGAAATGAAATAATAATAATAGAAAAAATGTAGAATATTCCGCACACAAAGAAAATCCTTATTTGAAATGAAATTCGTTGGAAATATATATATATATATATATATATATATATACAATACATACACACACACACACACAGGCAAGGGCAGGTACCCAGCATCGTCTTGGTAGAGCAGACACAAAAAACATTGGTGTATTGATTTGATTACTTTTGAGGTTTATAAATGCTGGACATTTTTAAGTAAAATTTCAATGCTATTTCTATGTACATTGCAATGCTATTTCTATGTATATTTCAATTTTTAAATATCTTCACAAATAAATAAAATATTAATTTTTGCCCAACAAGCAAGATCTGGTGATTGTGAATGTGTATATATATATATATATATATTTACTTTGTTGTTAATTGTTTTATTTTCATACTTTCATCCGGACATACATACACACCAACTGCCCTTTATATATGTACTAGAAACACCTACCCAGCATTGCCTGGGTCGAGGGAGAATAAAAAACAAAAGTTGATCTCAGATCCATTGATTGTTTTGGTCTTTCATAATTGATTTGTTTACGTTTTAATTATGAATACCACTAATGACTTTCCATTCTCTAAAACACTATTTTAAATATCTTCAGGAATATAAATAAAATCTTCATAATTTTTGCTTGAAAAGCAAAATCTGCTTATTGTGAAGATGTGTATACATATATATATATATATATATTTACTTTTTTGTTAATCATTTTATTTTCATTCTTTCATCCGATCATACATACATACATACCAACGGCTCTTTTATATATATATATATATATATATATATATATATATATATATATTACAAAGTGACCCAGAAAAAACAGAACCCAAATTATTTCTTTTCCCAATAAACTAACCCTAAATCCCACCTGAGTTGAGTAACATAATATTACAGTGTGACCCAGAAAAAACAGAACCCACAAATTTTTTAAATAAAACTTAATTTTAAGTCCAACAAGGGTTAGGGTTAGTTTAATGGGGAAATAAATAAATAATTTGGGTTCTGTTACTCAACTAGGAAATAATATATATATATATATATATATATATATATATATATATATATATATATATATACACACACTTTCTTTATCATCTGGACTGATATACAAAAAACAAGAAAACTTGAAACAACCAAATATTGGGACCAACCCAATATTTTCACTGGTAAGTCATTCCCTCATATACACACACATTATATATATATATATATATATATATTTTCTCTTCCTACCACTAAATACCTGGATCTTTGTATGTTTATTTCAAAGTATGAGTTCATGACATCCTGTGTTTGTTTTCTTTAAAAATTTTCTCCACGCACACACACACACATATATATATATATATATACAGAGTGACCCAGAAAAAACAGAACCCAAATTATTTATTTCCCATTAAACTAACTCTAAATCCCAACCCTAATCTAACCCTAACCCCTAACCCACCTAGTTGAGTAACATAATATTACAGTGTGACACAGAAAAAAACAGAACCCACACATTTTGTAATAAAATTGTTAATTTTAAGTCCAACAAGGATTAGTGTTAGTTTAATGAGAAAATAAATAAATAATTTGGGTTCTGTTTTTTCTGGGTCATGTTACTCAACTAGGAAATAACCTATATATATATATATAATATATATATATATATATATATATATATATAGATAGATAGATAGATAGATAGATAGAGAGAGAGAGAGAGAGAGTCGACGGGGCGTCCTAAAGTCGGTATCAGCCAGCCAGCGAGGGAGTCTATCCCCTTTTCAATAGCACTAGACCAAGGAGATTGTTTTAGCATCTGAGGTGGAGCGCTACACCTACCATCAGCTCCTTACTTTACCTCACAGCTCCCTGTGCTACTCATACGCTGAGTTGGCGGGGACTGGTATCGAACTAGGAACCTTGTAGTTTCTAACCGAACGCTCTACCGACTGAGCTAACCCGGCCCCTTTATATATATATACACACACACATACACTTACTTTATCATCTGGACTTTGATATACAAAAAATGAGAAAACTTGAACGTCTACACTTCAATGATCATCAAGAAGGAATATTCCGTGATCTTTAATAAAACATGATTAAAGTAAGGGTTCAGTTTAGTATTAAATCATCATTGTAAATTGCCCCCCTTGTTAAAAACTCAAATTTGGGGAATTCTCAAAAATGAATATGATAAAAATCTGGTTTGGTGTCCAATCAGTAACTACAGAAGCCGCAGATGTCAGATGAAGAAGGAATAAATTTTGTGAATTCTAGAAAGAATGTAAATCAGGTCCCCAAATTTTTCAACTGGAGGGCTACAAAGTTTAACTCAGAAGAGCCTGGGTCCACAATCTTAAAAAAGGGCAGACCCCACCCCACAACAAAAACAAGAAAACCTCAGTTAAATTCACAAGGTAATAATGAATAATCTTTGTTTCTTTCTTTGGTTTGTGTTTTACGGCATATCAACCTCGTTAGGTCATTTAATGCCGACAAAGTTTTGAAATAAATTCATTCTTAATGCATAATACAATTTTGTTTATCAACTCATGTTTTTCTATTTAACCCATAGATGGGACCCTAACAGGTACTACCACTCCGGGTCAGAGTGGACCAGGGAGCAATGGTGATGAACGGGTGCTCCACATTCCCCAAACTTCCAAAACTGGAACCTCACCATCAGATAGAGTTTAACGTCATTCCCAGGACATGTAGACCCGCAGCCACCGCCTTCTAGCACCCATATGATAAAAAGAGGTTGGGGCTTGCCATAAGGACAATAGGGTTGGGAAAATCATATAGGTGCTAGGGCTTGACGTGACCAGCTGACTGATCGGGGGGGGGGGCCTCTCCGATCGCCCGTCTAGCCCAAGAAAGGGCCAAAGTGGAGTATTGCATGTTATGAACTGCTCATCCACCTGGGTTCTATCCTTAAGCATCACAGGTCGCTACCCACGGCCAACAGGTGGCCCCATTGGGGGAGTCTTACCCCTCTGCTAGAGCTTGACCTGACCAGCTGATTGATAATGAATAATGAAAAATGTATTCTTGTCAAACTTCAAAATGAAAATAATATTACCAAAAATAAAAAAAATAAAAATTCTTTTAAAGTTAAAAAAAAAAAAAATATGCAGAAATATTTTTTGATATGGGAAGATTTAGGCTATCAGAATTATTTTAATTATTCGGACTATTGTCCTCATCTTTATTACTATCTGTACAACGTTTCGGCCGATGTGTCATCTGGCCTTCTTCAGGTATTTCTTAGCGGATGTTGTACAGATAATAAAGATGAGGATAATAGTCTGAATAATCCAAATAATACTAATTATTAAGGCTCATCTTAAAAATTCAGAGAAATAGTATTTAATCTATCAGTCGTACATTTAAAAAAAAAATGCCTGGTGAACAAAACCATCTTTTCCCAGGGGAAAAAATAAATACCTTAAAGAAAGGAAAAGGAAAAGAAAAAGAAAAAGAAAAAGAAAAAAAAAAATGACAACATTTCGACCAATGTGCCCTCCGGCCTTCATCAGGTGTTTCTTGTCAAAATCAGGAACTTTTATCGACACATAGCACAATAGATACAAGGGTTGAGTTAATACTGTTCTAAGTGACAATTATCTGGAGGTTGCAGGTTCAATCCTGACCATGGGTAATAATAACATAGAATACTTAACATAACTTAATGCTTGTATGCGGTCATAGTGTTGTATACCCTCTACATTACTTCTTTACTTACTTCTTTCTTACTCTATTCTTCTGTCCGTCTTTGGAATCTTATAACATCTTGTCTTGGTCTGGAATCTTCTAAGGTCTGGACTTTGTTGGGGACTTTGGGTCTGGTCTTCTATTGGGGATTTCTCTTTATCAGAAGCCCTGGGTCATTGGTAGTTTTTAGATAATCAACACAAGACTTCGATTTACTTGATCTTATTTTATTTTTAAATCCCCAACCAGACAATCTGCGCAGATGAGAGGACACGCGTATAACGCGACTTACCCCTTCAAGCTCGTTGCTACCTTCTGACTCAAACTTACTATCTAAAACCGGAAGATAGGGTTTCTCTACCGGTTCTCACAGCTATCCCTGGAAGGTAGGGTGAGGACAACACTGTCACTCATTCCTCAAGGCCATCAGCTGCATTTAAAACGCCATCTTTTTTCTACACTATTGCACATAAGTATTAGGTATCTAATAATTATGTAACAATAGTTAACGGGAGGAAAACAGTCTATCCCCAATGAATTGAATAAAGGGTCCAGTTTGAATTTCTGTGAAGGCTACTGATAACGAAAAGAAGCCTCCCTAGTTTGACTAGATAACCCTGAAGAGGATTGGAGGACACATCGTCCGAAACGTTGTCTACATAACAATACAGGATGTTTTAGAAAAATTGATATCATTTTATAATCGAATAACTTGATCTCAAATTTTATCAACAAGTGTTGAAACAACCCAAAATTTAAACACCTATTTGTCTGAATTTTAGTATAAAAAATGTGCCTTTAGGTTGTAAATATACATGAACAAACTTTAAAAAAACTTTTAAAAAATCTTACAGTGAAATTCTAATGCAAAAAAAAAAAAAGTCCGTTATTTGTAAACAAACAACCGGGAGTTTACAGTGAAAAGCAAAAGGTGTTCCTTTCAAAACTGCTCCCAGCTGGGGTGCTTATTGGTTACTTGGTCCTAAATTTCCAAGTAACAAGTAAAAATGTTGTTATAAACAGTAAATATTTTTTTTTTAAATATTGAAGGCATATTATAATAGCAATATTTTTAAATTATTTTATATTTACAATTTGAATATATAAAAAAATAAAAATTTTGAAATTTTTCAAAAAATGTGTATTATTTGGATTTTTTGACTGTTGTCCTCATCTTTATTGTTATATACACAATGTTTCACCTAATGTGCCCTCCAGCCTTCTTCAGGTGTTTTTTTGTCAGATTTGAGAGCCTTCATGGAACTTCAAACCGAACCCTTTATTCAATCCACGAGGGTAGACTATTCTCATTCTGTTAACCATGACCAGGTACAAGTGTTAAGCTATGTTAAGTATTCTATGTTATTATCACCCGTGGACAGGATTGAACCTGCAACCTACAGATTGTAGCTTAGAATTGTATCCACTCAACCAGGGCTTGACATTAATATCATCCCGGGGACGATAAAACTTACATCCGGGACGATCAATATGTCATCCGGGATAGTTTGCCAGGGATGGTAAAAAATTTTCCTAAAAGTTAGTACTACATTCCAATATTGGCCGTCCAGTGATTGCCCGAATACTAACCTCAAAAAACGGTCTAGTTCTAGACTTAAAATTACTAATGGCAACAACAAATGTCACACAGTATATATTTTTATGATTGGAAAATGTCTGTATAAAGATGGAAATAGAATAAATTTTAGTTTATAAAATTTTTATTTTATTATTCTTGATTATAAATAAATGTTTCTGTCAACTGCTTCAGCTTTTCTTAATGTTTTATTACATGTTATTATGCTACTGATGACTGACAAGTATAGATGATGCTAATGAATTAAACAAATATATTTTGATTTCGGGACGGTCCAAACCCCATTTGGGACGGTTGATAATTTTTGTTTGGGACGGTCATGAAAAAAGTTAGTGTCGTGGCCTGAATTCAACCCTTAAATTCATTGCGCCACGTGTCCAAACAAAGAAGACTGGAGGGCACATCGGCTTCAATGTTGTGTATATAACAATAAAGATGAGGACAACAGTCTGAAAAATCTAAATGATACACATTATCAAGTATCATCTTAAAGGGTAGACGGTTCTCATTCTGTTAACAAAGGACTAGGTACAAGTGTTAAGCTGTGTTAAATATTCTATGTTATTATCACCCTTGACCAGGATTGAACCTGCAACCTGCAGATGATTGTAGCTTAGAATTGTATCAACTCAACCCTTAAATTCATTGGGCCATGTGTCCAAGAAATATAAAGAAGGTTGGAGGGCACTTCGGCTTCAATGTTGTGTATATAACAATAAAGATGAGGACAACAGTCTGAAAAATCCAAATAATACAAATTATCAAAATTCAGACTAATAGTATTAAAAAAAAAAAAAAGCTTTTACAAGTTTTTTTGGACAATGCAGGAAAAGACATTCAATCACAGACCTTTAAGAAAGCAAGAAAAATAAATGACCTAAGGGTAGTGGGTGGGGGTGATGTTTGAATTAGATATGAGGCTCATTCAATAAATAAGGGCCTAGACATAAAATAATATAATTTCTCTAACGTCACATCTTATTATAATGGAGGTTGTGTTTGTTTGTAACCAAAACTATATCACTACTCAAGTCACAATTCCCTTAGTTATTTACGTCACATTTTCCATGATTTTATTCCTATTTAAACCTCAAATCAATAAAATTGTTTTATATTATTAAATAATGTTTGCCTTATCTACATAATACTATCATGCAGTTGTATTTATATATACAAAAAAATAGCAGTTTACAGTGTGAAAGGGAAGGCTAATTTGCAGGCCAGTTAACTTTGAACCATGTATCTTTGAGGCGTAACACAGATTCTCAAAGATACATGGTTAAAAGTTAACTGACCTGAAAAAATGTAAAAGTTTTTAAATAAAATAACTGGTGCATTATATCTTTTATTTATTAATATATCAACACTGAAAATTCATTAAATTCAGTTAATTCCCCAATTTTTTTTCTTTCGGCGGGGTGACATACAATGGTGGAATTTAGGTCCGTTAAGTTCGATTTAACCGCACAAAGCTTAACCCAGGAGTATTCAAGGCTGCAATCTTGAAAGGGCAGAGAAAAAAAAATATAGCTGAATTCAAATAATTTATCAATGAGCTAATTGCTAGGTGTGGGTGATAAGGTTGGGGAATCATCCAGGTGAATTTATATAGAACAAGGGTCTCCAATGGGTTAAACTTGCAATTTGAGGATTAAGGTTATTTTTAATTACATATTGATAAAAACAAACAAAAAAAAAATCCAAATTACTATACATTTAATTGACCATTGAAATTAATTATTGAATCCAATGTAACACATTAGTCTCAGATGTTTGTGTTAGTATTGCAATGTATAATTTCAATTAAACTTGGTTTAAAAAAATTATTTTTCAACATTAAATGTAGAGTGATTTGTTTTTTTTTTGTTGTGTTGTTTTTTTTAAGCAATACGTAATTAACCCAATTTGCAAAATTATACATTGCAATACTAACACAAACAACTGAGACTAATGTGTCTACCATTGGATTCAATAATTAATTTCAATGGTTAATTAAAGGTATAGTAATTTTTAAAAAAGTTTTTAAGCAATACGTAATTAAAAACAACCTTAATCCCCAAACCCCTAAACCAATTCGCAAAAAAAGTTAATTCATACACTGTAGTTAAACTGTCATGGATCACCACCAAATAAGTTTCCGTTTTAATTTTGAGGACGATTTGCAAGTTTCACACTCCAACGTTTTCAGTTTGGGAGCCACAAAGCTTAACTCAAAGGGCCCGGGGCCTGCAATCTTAAAGAGGACAGAAAAAATCCCCAGCTAAATTCACAAGATGACAATTATAATTCATCAATGAGATATTTCATATTTACAATAGCAAAAGACAAGCTGTTTGGTTTGTTTTGTTTTACGGCATATCAACCTCGTTGGGTCATTTAATACCGATAAAGTTTTTAAATAAATCAATTCTTAATGCATAATACAATTTTTTTATAAATACATTTTTCTATTTAACCCATAGATAGGACCCTAACAGGTACTACCACTCCGAGTCAGAGTGGACCAGGGAGCAATGGTGATGAAGGGGTGCTCCACATTCCCCAAACCTCCAAAAATGGAACCTCACCATCAGATAGAGTTTAATGTCATTCCCAGGACATGTAGACCCGCAGCCACTGCTTTCTAGCACCCATATGATAAAAAGGGGTTGGGGCTTGCCATAAGGGCAATAGGGTTGGGAAAATCATATAGGTGCTAGAGCTTGATGTGACCAGCTGATTGATCAGAGGGGGCCTCTCCGACCGCCCGTCTAGCCCAAGATAGGGCCAAAGTGGAGTATTGCATGTCATGAACTGCTCATCCACCTGGGTTCTATCCTTAAGCATCACGGGTCGCCACCCACGGCCAACAGGTGGCCCCATTGGGGGAGTCTTACCCCTCTGCAGAGGTGCAGTCGGTGCATTCTAACGCCCCAGCCGACAGGGCGGAAAAGACAAGCTGTAACATCAGGGTTAAATAAAGAGGTTGACTGAATGAGCACCTTATTACAAGTGACGATGTGACAGGTATGAACCTGTGTACTCTTGGCATGTTTCATTTTGAAGAGCAACTATAACACAGTGATATGTAGTGCCAAACATGTTCACTACTTGCTGAGGGTGGGTGATAAGATTTGAGAATCATACAGATAAAATTTTAATTGGAAAATTTATATATATATATATATATACTAACCCCTCCGCACGAGCAGGATGTGACATAAGGGCAATTTCTTAAGCGGAGTTTTAACGGGTTTGAATTCAGAGTTTTCCTTCTCCTAGACTGGTTACCTAACCATGGTTAAAGAGCCCAGTATGCCCTGCTATTCATCCATAGCTGGAGGGAGAATTGGATTCATACCTTTCCCAAGGATATTAGCGTCATGTGAAATGTAAACGGTTTCGTCCAGGAATTGAACACTGATCAACGAGTCACATTTCCTATGACTCTAACCATTAGACCAGGTGCCTCTAAAATTTGGAAAATTTATATAAAACAGGGTCCCCAATATTTTCAGTTTGGGAACCACAAAGCTTAATTCAGAAGGGACGAAGGGTTTCAATCTTAAAAGGACAGGAAAAAAAGAAAAAAGAAAAAAAAAGAAGCTAAATTCACAAGATAACAATAATAATTTATCAATGAGACGTCTCATGTTTGCAATAACAAAAATAAAAGCCGTAATATCAGGGAGTGGGGGGCTAAATGAAGGGGGGTTGACAGAAGGAGCACATTAGACAAGTGAGGGTTTGACAGTTGCAAATGCAGCGTACTCTTGGCATGCACCTCATTTTAGAGAATAACTAAAGTAACCCCCCAAAAAAAAGTATATTATTATTTATATTTTAAAGGCAATTACAATGCATATAATGTATAGCTGTATCCACAACATACACATAGAAAGAATTTGTTAATTATAATTGAAATAATCATGACAAGCAAACTCTGAACACAGCGTGCGAACACTGTACAGCTGTTTCGACCTTATTACGCCTGACAGAGATCGAACCGGAGAACCCAGAACATATTGAAGTCAGTAAGTCTACTGATGGTTTGAATAACAGCAACTAGCTAGGCATCACTCAAGCAGTGTCCAAGACAGTTGGTATTTATAGAAATCAAGAACGATCCATTCATGCATTTGGGTGATTCCATTCCTTGAGTTCTGATTGGCTGCTTGGTTTCAATGATATTGTGGAGTTTTATAAATACCCTGTCATTCTGCAGTAGAATTGCAACAAGACGGGATTGTATTGAGTTATAACCGCTTGTTGCCGTTTTCTTACCAATTCGACGGTAATTGGAACTTAGCTTGATTATTCTTCATCTCTACCCCTAGGCCACGTTGAGTTGGCATGGGCCGGTATCGAACCAGGAACCTTGTGGTTCCTAGGCAGACGCTATACACCAACTAAGCTAAACCCTTGTATGCAGGAATTGGTAAATGTATGTATTAATGAAGTTCAAAATCCAATAGGTTGTATAATTGCTAGGCAATAGCGATATAGAAATGGGTATTCCTTAGCCCACCCAGAGTTATGAACTTAAGTTGGGGCACAAATATTTTGCTACCACCCATACTCACATCTGATAGACTGTGATTATTGTTAGGCAATAGTGATATCGAAATGGGGATCTCATGGCTGGAATCTAGGCCACCTAGGGTAATGAAGTCTAAGTATCTAAGATTTAAGAATATTGACATGGAAATTCATTGTTAAATATTGATTTTGCTAGCACCCATACTCACGTATCATGCAATTTTTTGAGATATAAATTTTAACTTAATATTAGGAGATTGCAACATACACAACATAAAACTAGGCCTAAGCCTAGGCCAACTATGAATGTGGTACTGAAACGTCATATAACATTATATCCAATGGGATCCAAGCACTGCAAAGCAATGGAAGAAGTGTGTGGATCACGGGGGGGGATTATGTTGAAAAATTAACCTCATTTGATCGCATTTCCATGAGAGTATCTTGGTCAGCCTGTGAACTTAAAGTGGCCCTAAGTAGAAAAATAGTAGTACTATTCAACTGATAGCTGGGTTTGTTTTGTTTTACGGCATATCAACCTCAGTGGGTCATTTAATGCCGACAAAGTTGTGAAATAAATTCATTCTTAATGCACAATACAATTTTGTTTATAAACTCATGTTTTTCTATTTAACCCATAGATGGGACGCCTAACAGGTACTACCACTCCGGGTCAGAGTGGATCAGGGAGCAATGGTGATGAAGGGGTGCTCCACATTCCCAAACTTCCAAAACTGGAACCTCACCATCAGATAGAGTTTAACGTCATTTCCCAGGACATGTAGACTTGCAGCCACCACCTTCTAGCACCCATATGATAAAAAGGGATTGGGGCTTGCCATAAGCGCAATAGGGTTGGGGCAATCATATAGGTGCTAGGGCTTGACGCGGCCAGCCGATTGATAGGGCCAAAGTGGAGTATTGCAAGTCATGAACTGCTCAGCCACCTGGGTTCTATCCTTAAGCATCACGGGTCGCCACCCACGGCCAACAGATGGCCCCATTGGGGGAGTTTTACCCCTCTGCAGAGGTACAGTCAGTGCATTCTAACGCCCCAGCCGACAGGGCGGCCTATTCAACTGATAGCTGGGGTATCTCACATAGGGTGTGAACTTAATTATGGTCAAGTCATGCCAAAAGCACAGATTCCCACTAGCTTACTGAAGTTAAGCAGCAATAAGACTTCAATATTTAATTGGGTGACCACTCAAGCAACAGTAGGTACTGTATGCAATCATTCTAAAATGATTTGATTTGGTATTAAATGACCCAAAAAGGGTTGATATGCCACAAAACAACCAACAAGCATGTTTCTCACTATTGTTTTTAATTTGAATTAGAAAAAGAGAATGGCCAAATAATAGGGGATCAATTTATAACTTGTTAGAATAGAAAAGATGAGGACAACAGTCTAAAAAATCTAAATAATACAAATTATCAAGCCTCATCTCAAAAATTCAAATATATTTTTTGTCTGAATTTTCGAGATGAGGCTTGATAATAGTTCGAAAAATCCAAATACTACAAATTATCAAGCCTCATCACAAAAATTCAAACAAAAAAATATATTTATCTGAATCTTTTGAGATGAGGCTTGATAATTTGTATTATTCAGATTTTTCAGACTATTAAAGGCCTAATCTCAAAAATTCAGACAAATATATTTTTCTTGAAAGAAATATTGAGCGAAAAATAAACAAAAAAAAAAAACAAAACAAAAAAGGGGGGTCAAACACTTGAAATAAATAAAATACAAAAAGGGGGACAAAATGGAATACGAATCTAAAATTTAATACCGACATGACAATTTTCACTAACTTTACAGCAAAAAAACCACGGCATAAGATGGATTCAAGACAACAAAATGCTGACAATATTCAAATAAATACGACCAGAAAATAATAAGGGGAAATAAACGTAAAAAAAAAATATATATATGAAAAAAATAAAACTTGCTCACCAAGCACTTTTTAAACGTAAAGGTTGAAAATAACTCTGAAAAAAGATGCTTATAGATAACCGATACGCAAAAAAAAACAAAAACAAAATATATATATAGGACATAAAAAGGGGGATCATTTTTCGTATAGCAACTAATCTAAAACTGATCCCCCATTTCATGACTACATAAGATATAATTTCTACAGGAGAGAAAATATCAAAGTAACACTGAAGAACATGCTTGCGTGGGTAAATCAATATTTAAATAAGTGTAATGTGGACATAAATTGAGGGGTCAGTTATGTATTAAATCAAGTTATAAATGGATCCCCCATTTTGGGGCCATCTAGACATTTCTATATTAAAAATAACAGGTAATCAGTATTTAACAATATGGACATAAAGTGAGGGTTCAATTATACATTACAATCAAGTTATAAACGGATCCCCCATTTTGGAGCCATCTAGACATTTCTATAGTAAAATGAACAATGGGACAAGCATCAATATTGAACAAGAAAATTTAATATGGACATAAATTGGGGGGTCAATTATACATTACAATCAAGTTATAAATGCATCCCCCATTTTCGAACCATGTAGACATTTCTAGAGTAAAATGAAATGTGTAATGAATATAATATGGACATAAATTGAGGGGTCAATTATGTATTAAATCAAGTTATAAACGGATCCCCCATTTTGGAGCCATCTAGACAATTCATAGTAAAATGAAAAGATGTAACAAACATAGGTAATCAATATTTAAGAAAATATAATACGGACATAAAGTGAGGGTTCAATTATATATTACGATCAAGTTATAAATGAATCCCCCATTTTGGGGCCATCTATACATTCTAGTAAAATGAAAATGTAATATGGACAAAAAGTGAGGGCTCAATAATACATTACAATCAAGTTATAAATGGATCCCCCTTTTTGGGGCCATCTACACATTTTTTTTTAATAGTAAAATGAAAGAATGGAACAGATTAATAACAAAATATGGACATAAAGTGAGGGGTCAATTATACATTACAATCAAATTATAAATAGATCCCCTATTTTGGGATCATCTACAGATTTCTATGGAAAAAGA
>CM042181.1:20847275-20867275 GCA_023376005.1 Doryteuthis pealeii | reverse complement strand
ACAATGATAAAAAGAATGATCTGCCAAGAACAAAGAAATTTAAAAGACTTTCAACTTTGCAACTAGATTTATTTTTGTGTTTGTGTAGACGGAGAGGAGAATGGGAGCAACAGAAAACAATACATGGTACAAAATCTACTGATCTTATATTACCAAAATCCGCATTATGTGTGTGAATATGTGCATATATATATATATATATATATATATATATATATATATATATTTGTGAATAAAAAGGCCCTAAATACCATGGGAATCGTGGTTATGGACCATTTCCACTCGTGGATATATATATATATAAGTAAAAAGAAAGGAAATGAATCCGACAATATGAGTATGAAAAGGTGGAATGAAAACGTCACACAATGCTGTTAAAGAAGAAAACAATTTATAATATAATCATAGCTGATACTGATCAATATTTCGATTTTACAAAAATCATCATCAGAGCTCATTCACTCCGTGGTTGTTTGGGTCGGAGAGGAGTGTCAAATCAGTTTACAAAAAAAACCTTAATACTGCAAAAAAAGAACGAAAGTCGTTACAATATTCACCAATGTGGGCATTCGCGCCATATATATGTCGGTCATGTCTCTATGTATACCTTTTGTCATCCAAATGTAACGGATTTTTGAGATGTTGGCAACAAGACGAAACAATTTAAACAATTTTCGTTCTTTTTTGCAGTATTAAGGTTTTTTGTATTGTAAACTGATTTGACATTCCTCTCCGACCCAAACAACTACGGGAGTGAATGAGCTCTGATGATGATTTTTGTAAAATCAAAATATTGATCAGTATCAGCTATGATTATATTATAAATTGTTTTGTTCTTTAACAGCATTGTGTGATGTTTTCATTCCACCTTTTCATACTCATATATATATATTAAATTTTTACTTGAAGGCACTTACAACGCATGTATCGCATAAAATTCGATACTTTTTCTTATAGAAAATGAACTTGACAAGTGTAATCCCGGCAAAGGATGGCCCAGTGTGTAGAATACCATACAGACTGTTTCGACTTTATTAAGTCTCATCAGCGGTATATACTAACGATTTCCCTCCGACAGAAATCGAAACCGGGACTTCAGCAGACACAGTGAAACACTTTTATCGCCTCGGCCACAGTACACAGCTGACCATCCTAGCGAAATTAAGCTTGTCAAGTGACAATATATATATATATATATATATATATATATTTATATACACACACATACACACACACAAATTTGGTTAAAAAGAACAGAATCCTTATTGTTTTCAATTTTTTGATGTTATGTTGAAAGGCATTAATCAGTTGTTCAAAATAGTTAACATAGTTAACCCAAGTACTTCTGGTTCTTTTCTTTTTACCAATAATAACTCTTTTGGATAACTGATTAATGCCTTTCAAGATGATAATATGAAAAAAAAATTGTTAGGAAAATTGAAAGAAAAAAAAAAAAAAATGAAAAAAATAAAAAAGTTGAAAACAATAAAGATTCTATTATTTTTAACCAAATTTGTTTGAATGAAAAGATACTGCCCAAATCACCCCTTTGCACAAGTAGGATGCGACACAGGGTCAATTTCTTTAGTGGAGTTTAACAGGTTTGAATTCAGAGTTTCCTTCTCCTAGACTGGTTTACCTAGCTAAGGTTGAAGAGCCTAGTCCACCCTACTATTTACACATAGCTGGAGGGAGAGTAATTGGATTCATACCTTTCCCAAGGGTATTAGTGTTATGCAAAATGCAAGTTGCTAAGTCCATTTCTTATAATAACTATTACACCATAACCCCCCCTCCACAGACACACACATATTTTAGAAAAAAAAAAAGAAAAAGAAAGAAAAGAGGTCCATAAAATGGTTTTAATCTTTAAAAAAAAAAAAAAAAATTATTCTATGTTCATGAGCCGTGTTTCATATTTTAGTATCTTCAGGATTTTTTTAATTACTTGTACCCCCACCAATAACAAAGGAGAAAGGGGGAGAGGGACCTATATATATATATATATATATATATATATATATATATATATATGTGGAGAAAAGTAGACAAACACGGGATGTTGTGGAAACTTGATGTTTATTGTCGACGGTGCAACGTTTCGGTCTCTTATTAGACCATCTTCAGGACTTGAATATAGTTCTTACTCCAATGATGGAAATTCTCAAAAGGAGACCAAAACGTTGCACCGTCGACAATAAACATCAAGTTTCCACAACATCCCGTGTTTGTCTACTTTTCTCCACATACTGTCGGATTAACCTCCTCACATTTCTACCATATATATATATATAAATAAATAAATAAATAAATAGTGTGTCTTGAAAAATATACCAGGGTAAGAAAATGACACTTATGAACTAACTGGTGAAATTTATTAGTAATTAAAATCCTTCACCCCTTCTTAAATAGAAGCACCAATATCATCATTGACCACTGTTATAATGGGTTCAGTAAAGAAAGCCCACTTTATTCAATTGCTTCCTCCTCAAGTCATCCTTTATCGTAATCTGTCGCCATTTCGTCTGGATGTTGGTCGACCCTTGCTGGGTTATTTTATGCCAAAGACGTTTGTTTTATTCATTTTTGATGGGTACTTATTTTTTTCTATTTTACCCATAGATGGGACCCTAACAGGTACTACCACTCCAGATCAGAGCAGACCTGGGAGTAATGGCGATGAAGGGGTACTCCACATTCCCCAGAGCTCCAAAATGGGAACTTTACCATCAGATGGAGTTTAACATCATACCGAGATCATGAAGACCCTCAGCCACTGCCTTCTGGTACATATATGATAAAAAGGATTTGGGGTTAGGCAATAGGGTTGGGGAAATCATATAGGTGCTAGGGCTTGACGCGATCAGCCGATTGATCAGATAGGCATTTTGGCTGGAGGTGAAAGTCTGTATATACTACTCTTTTCCATCTTCCCGGAGATTATTCAGGGAAGCATCGTACTCTTGGAGACAACCAGTCATCTATCAGACTGGATGCAGTCCGGTTGAAACCCCAATTCTAATTGGAGACGTTGAGAGAGAAAACCTCTCACAATGTCATCTTTCTATCATGTGACACCTATCATCCAATGAGCATTCAGCTGCCTACTTTACAAACCCTTATTTCTCTCTGTTCGATTTCTCATCACTTGGTTTGACCACATGACCCTCATACTGTCAATCAGATCCTCCTGTTGTTTTTCCCAGTTCGCTGCAGGTGTGACCCCCTGACCTGCACCCAAATGATAGTATTTACCAAGTTATTATAATAACACGTTCCAGTTGGTTCATTTTGATATAAATGCAAAATAATAAAAAGGTGAGGATGTTAATCCAAATAATTTGTGAAATAATGACGATATAGATCTTCAAATAACTTATTGGTTGGATTTTATGGCATGTCAACCCTTGTTGGGTTATTTTATGCCAAAGACATTTTGTTTTATTCATTCTTGGTGGCTGGTTGGATTTTATGGCATGTCAACCCTTGTTGGGTTATTTTATGCCAAAGACATTTTGTTTTATTCATTCTTGGTGGTTTATTGGATTTTATGGCATGTCAACCCTTGTTGGGTTATTTTATGCCAAAGACGTTTTGTTTTATTCATTCTTGGTGATTGGTTGGATTTTATGGCATGTCAACCCTTGTTGGGTTATTTTATGCCAAAGACATTTTGTTTTATTCATTCTTGATGGTTGGTTGGATTTTATGGCATGTCAACTCTTGTTGGGTTATTTTATGCCAAAGATATTTTGTTTTATTCATTCTTGATGGGTATTCAAAATTTTTTTTTAAATTCAATATTTTTTTAAAAAACTAAATTTTTTCTATTTAACCCATAGATGGAACCCTAACAGGTACTACCACTCTACGTTAGGGTGGACCTGGGAGTAATGGCAATAAAGGAGTACTCTACACCTCCAGAATTCCAAAATAGAAACTTCAATATTAGATGCAGTTTAACATCATACTCAGAATATCAAGACACCCAACCACCGCCATCTAACACATGATAAAAAGGGTTGGGGCTTGCCATAGGACAATCATATAGGTACTAGGGCTTGATATGACAAGCCAATTGATCAGAGGTTGCTTCTACAAACGCCCATCTAGCTAAAGTGTAGTGTTGCAGGTCATGGACAGCTCAGCAACTAGGGTTCCATCCTTAAGCATCACGGGTCGCCACACACGTCCAACAGGTGGCTCTATTGGGGTAGGGGAGCCTTACCCCTGTGCAGAAGTGCAGTCAGTGTATTCTAAGGTCACCAAATGACAGGGCGCCTATATTTTGAAGATCGTCATTATTTCAACCATTGTTTGGGTGACCGAGCCTCACCTTTCTTATTCATTTTATTTAAAGTACCATTCCGCCAAGCGTTTTTGTTGGTATTCCTCAAGTGGATAATAGGTTTTTCTCCTCCCAGAAATAACTTTAATAGAAGTAGCCAGACAGTGAGGGAGCCTATCCCATTTTCACTAGTGCTCAAAAACAATCTCCTTGGTTTAGCACTAGTCAAAAGGGGATAGACTCCCTCACTATCTAGCTGATACCGACATAAGCCACCCGACAACTTAAGACCAAGGAGATTGTTTTGGTGTCTGAGGTGGAGTGCCACACCTTCCATCAGCTCTTCACTTTATCACACAGATTACTCATATGCTGAGTTGGCGAGGGCTGGTATCGAAGCTGAAACCTTGTGGTTCCTCGACGGACGTTCTACCGACTGAGTTAAACCGGCCCTAAGTTAAAGTCATCGGGTGGCCTAAAGTTGGTATCAGCCTGACAGCGAGGGAGACTATCCCCTTTTCACTAGCACTAAACCAAGGAGATTGTTTTTGGCATCTGTTGATCTTGTGGTTCCAAGGCGAATGTTCTACAGACTGAACAAAAACCGGCCCTATTGTGGGTAAATTAATATTTTGTTATTTTTGGTCATCCATAGTTTTGCTGTCTCATGAGACCACTCAATAAATTCAAGCGGGTTTTCATAACATATAGGGATGGTAAGCTAAAAACATAGCGTAATATTTTCTGCGTTACAAAACAACAGACACTGGCTTGCAAATGAGGTGTGTCCACAAAGTAAACCAATTTTTGGGGGAAAATACTCCATTTACGAGGGTTCCATCCTTAAGCATCACGGGTCGCCACACACGCATGACCAAGGATATTTTTCATAAAAAAAAAAAAAAAAAAAAAAAGCAACAATATGCGCCCTCTGTATTTAAGTTTTAATCTAATAAAATATATTAAATTAGAAAGACTAACAAAATTAAATAAGAACACATAAAAAGATAACCTATTTCAATTATATTTTAGTTGCTTTTTATAGAATATCATATATAGGATTGATTTTAATATGTTAGAGATCAATAACCCCAAGTAATTATTTATTAAACCCAGTTTTGTTAAAACCAGCAAGTTTTAATGTAATGAAATATATTAAATTAGAAAGACTAACAAAATTAAATAAGAACACATAAAAAGATTAAACTTATTTTAATTGGTTTCTATATAAAATCATTCATAGGATGGATTTTTATATGTTGAGGAATAAAACAATAATATTAGAGATAAATAACACCAAATAATTATTTATTAAACCCTGTTCTGTTAAAACCAGTATGCAAATTATGTACCATATATAAGAAATATATTAGGACTAATGAAATTAAATAAGAATGCATATAAAAAGATTACACTTAATCTAATATTTTAATTGGTTTCTATATAAAATCATTCATAGGATTGATTTTGATATGTTGGAGAATAAAACTAATATCAGAGATACATAACACCAAATAATTATTAAATCCAGTTTTGTTAAAACCAGTATGCAAATTAATCCACCATATATTATGTAAGCCTTTTATTCTCAGTGATATGTTAGACACATTGCAGGATTTTAAACGTACTAATAAAATGGGCTTTGAGGCAAGTCTAACTTGGGTTTTCACAGAGAGATGTTAATAAATAAGACTTATTTTATGTATTAATATAATACATAATATTAAGGATTTTGACTTTAGCAAGAATATGCGCCCTCCTGGGCAAAAATATCTAAGTTTTAATGTAATGAAATATATTAAATTAGAAAAGCTAATGAAATTAAATAAGAACGCATATAAAAAGATAACTTATTCTAATTGGTTTCTATATAAAATCATTCATAACATTGATTTTAATATGTTGGAGAATAAAATAATATTAAGGATCAATAACAGCAAGTAATTATTTATTAAACCCAGTTTTGTTGAACCCAATATGCAAATTAACCACACCGTATATTATGTAAACCTTTTATTCTTAGTGATATACAAGACATTGCAGGATTTTAAATGCATTAGTAACATGGGCTGTTTTGAGGCAAATCTAACTCAGATTTTTATAGAAAGATTGTTAACAAAAATGATTTATTCTATGTATTAATGATATAATATAAATTAAATATTCATTGATAAACCTATGTAATTCCTCTTGGTATTGTGAAGTAAGCAGTAACAGAGTCTTGGTTACAGACACAGAATCTCCATTATAATAAGATGTCACAATACACATAATATTACCCTTCAAAATGAGTTCCAGAACACTTTTTGGAACTGGTAAAAATATCAAATAGAAAGGACTATTTTGAAGGAATTATGGCTTGGGTTTTTGTTTAATGGCATACAAACCCTTTAGGATCATTTAATGCTGAATCAAATGCTATAGCTTAAATAATAACCCATCTAAGTAGTGAACAGGCTCATCACTGCTTAACTTTGGGGATCTAATGGGAATCAATGCTTTCAATGTGACTTGACCATAAGCCTAAACCTTCATGGGTTATTTAATGCCAAAGCCATCCTTGTAGAAGAACAGTAGTAGTAGTACTACTACTCAATCCATAATTTGGAGGATTAGGGTATTAGTTTAAAAGTGAATGTAATAGTTTACTATGATGACTAGGCCAATATGTTAGCTACTACGCCACAGCGACTCTACCAAAGTTGTGGTGGAAGCAATAGATTTATTTTTGTAAAAAGAAAAAAAAAAAAAAAAACTGGTTACTTTGTGAGCACACTCCATATTTATTCTAGAGGCAAGTGTCAGAAGATTTTGCAGGAAGAAGCTGATCAGTCAGATATAAAGAAATAAAAACAATCTGACAACATTTACTGAGTAGATCAACATACAGCTAGGGGGAGGTCAAAAATATTCTGGGACTTAAAAAAAAAAAAAAAAAAAAAAAAAAAATAAAAAATTTTTTTTTTTTTTTTTTTTTTAATTTGTATCGAATTATTTTTGAAATTTTTTTGGAAGGGTTAATGAAATCTGCGAAACAATGTGCAAAGTGTATGGAATTGCGGGGTGACTATTTTGAACATGATGTTCCATCTTACCCATTCACCATGGGTAGGATGAGAACACAAGGACAAGTATAGGGCATTCAGTGAGGGTTCAACTCGCTATTCAGTAGTAATGGTTTTATGAGTCTATCTTACTAACCATTACACATTGATAAGGTTTGGTTTGGTTTGTTTTACGGCATATCAACCTCAGTGGGTCATTTAATGCTGATAAAGTTTTGAAATAAATCAATTCTTAATGGATAATACAATTTTTTTATAAATACATTTTTTCTATTTAACCCATAGATGGGACCCTAACAGGTACTACCACTCCGGGTAAGAGTGGACCAGGAAACAATGGTGATGAAAGGGTGCTCCACATTCCCCAAACATCCAGAACTGGAACCTCACCATCAGATAGAGTTTAACGTCATTCCCAGGACATGTAGACCCGCAGCCACTGCCTTCTAGCACCCATATGATAAAAAGGGGTTGGGGCTTGCCATAAAGGCAATAGGGTTGGGAATATCATATAGGTGCTAGGGCTTGACGTGACCAGCCGATTGATCGGAGGGGGCCTCTCCGACCGCCCGTCTAGCCCAAGATAGAGCCAAAGTGGAGTATTGCAAGTCATGCTCATCCACCTGGGTTCTATCCTTAAGCATCCCAGGTCGCCACCCACGGCCAACAGGTGGCCCCAGTGGGGGAGTCTTACCCCTCTGCAGATGTGCAGTCAGTGCATTCCAACGCCCCAGCTGACAGGGTGGCACAATAAAAGAAGCAAGGGACATCACTCCCATTGCCTTTACTGGTCGGAATTTAGTCACTTAAAGTTCAAACCTACCTAAAACACAAAAAGTCATAGGTACGGGACATCCAAGTAGGATTGAACTTGCTACCCAGTATTAATGGATCTGTGAGTCTAGCTTGCTAACTATTATACCACAGTGGGACACCTCAAGTAGGTATATACCCAACCCATTTTCTATGGCTAGGATGTGACACAAGGTCACAAGTACAGGTGTAATATATTGTCTGATCGGTGCACCCAAGGACCGGGCTGAATAGGAAGTGCATGGGGTCCAGGTGCAGCCTGGAAACGAAAACAGGATGTGGCCCCGACCTGACCTTTTGCACCTGAAAATGCAGGTGGATGTTTGTCATGATTTCAGTGCAGAAATCTGTAGGCGTAGCCCTTAGCCAATGAAAATAACCTGCGTGGGCGAAGAGGTGTGTCTACAGAAAAAACTGCGTAGGTGTCACGAACAAGGAGGCGTGACACCGGGGGTCAGATTACAAATAAAAGAAGCCCGTTGAGATCGATTAGGCAGACGGCGATCAGGTTCAAGATAACTCCCGAAGGCTCCACATTGCGTAACCCTGCCCACGACTCTCAGCTGCACACAACCGGGGGGAAAATAAACATCGCTTATATTTTCCTAAAATACAAGTGTTTGTGTTTTTGCGGGTAACACAGGGCATCCAACAAGGATTGTACTCACCAGTAGTAATGGATCTGCAAGACTACCTTGCTAACCATTACATCACGATGGAACACTCTGTATTTACCCAACCCATTCCCAATGGGTAGGATGTGACATGAGGTTGCAAGTATGGGGCATCTGGTGAGGATTGAAGTTTCTATCCAGTAGTAATTGATCAGAAGACTAGCTTGCTAACCATTATATCACGATAGAACACCCTGTATTTACCTGACCCATTCAGGTAGGATGGAACACAAGAATGGGGCATCCAGCAAGGATCGGACTCGCTATTCAGTATAATGGTTTTGCAAGACTATCTTGCTAACCATTATACCATGATAGGATGCTCTGTATTTACCCAACCCATTCCCCATGGGTAGGATGTGACACAAGGGTCTTATTAGAGGTATCTGGTAGGCTAATATTTACCCAGATGCCATAGACTACCAGAACTTGTAGTATCTGCGCTAAATATTCAGATGAGAAAGACATTCTATACTTTTATTCTCATTCATTTCTACGTACAATTGGATCAGAGTGTAGTATCTGCGCAAAATATTCAGATGAGAAAGCCTCATTTTATAATACTGTAATATTAAATGCAACTGAAAAGGGTCTTATTTGAGGTATCTGGTAGGCTAATGTTTACCCAGATGCCATAGACTACCAAGTACTTGTATGTAGCCCCATTATACAATGCTGTAATATTAAATGTGTTTAGCCCAAATAAATGGGCTTATGGTGTATAGCAAAATAGCACTCAAGCTGAAATATTAAGTTTACAAGTTTAAAGGTCAAGGGAATTGATATATAGATAGAGGAAATATATATAATTAAATTACCATGACCAAAAAACCTGGCAAACACAACATGCAACATACAGAAACACTGGACAGCCGTTTCGACCTTTTAGGTCTCATCAGCAGTGTATACCATGATCTCTCCCACTAGAGATCAAACCAGCGACCACAGAATGCAGTGGGGTAGATCATGGTTTATACTGTTGATGAGACCTAATAGGTTGAAACAGCTGTCCAGTGTTCCTGTATGTCACATGTGGTGTTTGCCGGAGTTTTTGGTTGTGGTAATTTAATTATATGGATATATAGATAAAAAGTCAATACAGATTTGTGCTTGTTGTGTAATCTGAATAACTTCTGTATCCTAAAAAAGACCTACCGATTTGAAACATTTGAATATCATGACCCCTAACAGCCAAAAACTTGACACCCTCCTAAAACGAAACTAACCACAAACTTTGATAATAAATCTTTTGATAGAAAGACGAACAAAGCAGAACAACTATAAAACTACAAAAACCCTAACTAAAAACCACACAAAGAAAAACAAAAGACAGATTTTTCGTTAATAAAATAAGTTTGGAATAATTCTAATGTTTCAGTCTGTTGTCCTCATCTTTATTGTGGTAGTATAAACCCAACATTCAGGCCCTGTATCCTTAGACCTTGTTTAGGCCCTGAACAAGGCCAGTGGATACAGCAGCCCGAACGAGGCCCGGGGAGATACAGCGGCCCGAACAAAGCCCGGGGGATACAGCGGCCCGAACAAAGCCCGGGGATACAGCGGCCCGAACAAAACCCGGGGATACAGCGGCCCGAACAAAGCCTGGGGATACAGCGGCCCGAACAAAGCCCCGGGGAGATACAGAGACCTGAACAAGGCCAGGGGAGATACAGAGACCTGAACAAGGCCCGGGGATACAGAGGCCTGAACGAGGTGCGGGGATACAGCTGCCCGAATGAGGCCCGGGGAGATACAGAGACCTGAACAAGGCCTGGGGATACAGCTGCCCAAACAAGGCCCGAGGATACAGTGACCTAAACAAGGCCCGAGGATACAGCAGCTTGAACATTGTGTTTATACATATCACAATAAAGATAAGGACAACTGTCCGAAACATCAAAATTATTCACACCAAGTCTCATCTAAAAAGATACAAGGTATTTTTTTTTCTACAGCAAAATTATAGCCTCATCAGAAATACGAAACCCTTTTGCAAAGAAAATATAACCAAAAATCCTAATCAGAGAAACAATCACGAGAAACCAACCAATTCTTCTAGATTAGACTTTAACATGAAAAAAAACCTCTGAAGTGAAACCATGAAATCAGGCATGGCAGAGCATATATATAGAGTGAAAAGAGGATCAAGTGATCTTTGAAAGAAGGTGCAGAAGATGAAGGGGGTTGCGTACTTGAGCCTGATAAAAAGGCTGTGTAAGCAAAGGTTCAGTTTAAGGTTCAGTTTAGGAATTTCTATCCACAATGAAAGAGAAAAAAAATAACTATTAGAGCCTTCCATATGTGAAAAAGGGGAATTGGTCAGTATTATATATATATATATATATATATATATATATATATATATGTTGATCTATTCAGTACATGGAGCTGGAAATATTGTTTTTTTGTTTTTTCAGACTGACAGATTATCTCTGCCTGCAAAAAACTTTGACACTAAAAGAGGAAAAAAAAAATACCAGATTATACACTTGAGGAAGGCCAAAAAACACACTGACCAAATATCAATAAATTAAAAAAAAAAAAAAAAAAAAGAAAAAAAAAAAAAGAACATTGAAGCAAAGCAGGAGGATTTTAAACAGAACAACTTATGCAATAGAGAGACAACATTTCTTGGTATTATCAAAGTGTTGGGGTCTGGACATAACTGGAGGAAAAAAAAAAAAAATCTCTCACAACATTTTATATCAGAGTTAGCCACAAAATTTTTGGAGTCTGAAATATTATGACATATATTCATTTAAGTTATTTTTTGTCTTAATTTTTGAGATGAGGCTTGATAATTAGTATTATTTAGATTTTTCGGACTATTGTCCTCATCTTTATTGTTATCTACACTATTTCTCTGAATTTTTTAGATGAGGCTTGATAATTAGTATTATTTACATTTTTCGGACTATTGTCCTCATCTTTATTGTTATCTACACTATTTCTCTGAATTTTTGAGATGAGGCTTGGTAATTAGTATTATTTGGATTATTCAGACTATTGTCCTCATCTTTATTATTATCTACACTATTTCTCTAAATTTTTGAGATCAGGCTTGATTATTTGGATTATTCGGACTATTGTTCTCATCTTTATTGTTATATACACTATTTCTCTGAATTTTTGAGATCAGGCTTGATAATTTGGATTATTCGGACTACTGTCCTCATCTTTATTGTTATCTACACTATTTCTCTAAATTTTTGAGATCAAGCTTGATTATTTGGTCTATTGTCCTCATCTTTATTATTATTAGTAACAATATGCACCCTCTGGGTGTAAGTATAAGCTTTAGTGCAATGAAATATATTAAATTAGAAAGACTAACAAAATTAAATGAAAACGTATATAAAAAGCTTACACTTAATTATATTTTAATTGGTTTCTATATAAAATCATTCATAGGATTGATTTTAATACATTGGAGAATAAAACTAATATTAGAGATAAATAACATCAAGTAATTATTTATTAAACCTGGTTTTGTTAAAACCAGTATGCAAATTAACCACACCATATATGATATAAACTTTTATTTCTTAGTGATATATAAGACACATTGTAAGATTTTAAATGCGCTAACAACATGGGCTGTTTTGAGGCAAATCTAACTCAGATTTTCATAGGGTAATCGTTAATAAATAAGATTTATTCTATATATTAATGATTTTGACTAAATTACTCACTGATAAACTTACGCAATTCCTGAGAGTATTGTAGCATAAGCAGTAACATAGTTTCGGTTACAGATTGACAGACACAGAATCTCCAATAACATATACACACAACATTTTGGCCTATGTGTCCTCCAGGTATTTCTTATTAAACTTCATAACAAAGAAACTTCAAAATACACCTTTTATTTCATCTCATAGGGGCAGATGGTTTTCCTTTTCCTATTTTCCTCAGGGAGCAGGAGCACTGACATGGGGGTGGGGCTCAAAATTCTTAGGGTCAATACCCTTTAAAACAAATTGAATTTTTATGGCTAACACCAGTATAAGTTCTTGTAAAATCTTTTTTTTTTTTCCGTTTTTCGTACATCCAGATCCCAATGCACAGATCGTACCCATTTATCAAAAAACAATAAACCGATTTTTATTTGTAAACTTTAAAAATGAAAAGTTTACAGAAAACAAATTCAATTTTATCCACTGTGGAAAAATAATTTAGTTTTGATTTTAATTTAGCTACAAATTTAAATTTCACAAGAGAATTTTTTTTGCTTGTATCAAATGTATCTTAGGGTTTGATTTGAAGTTGAAAATAGTTTAGAGAGGAAAAAAAAATTAAAAATTAAAAACTTACCATTTTGAAGGCATTAAAGACCTTGTTTTTGTTTTGTGGTTTTTTTTTTTTTCAACAAACAAACAAAAAATGAATTTAAAAAATCTCCCAGACTTTAAATGCCAAGTCATAGTATCTGAGCGACCATTTTGTTTACCCAGACACAATAAGTACTTTTACCAACCCTAACTCCATAATAATTTAATATTAAATGTAAATTGGAGGTTTTATTTGCCATAAAATATGATAATGGCATTTTTTTAAAATGTTAATTTTAGATGAATTATAAAATAATAGCTCTGTCCCATAATTGTTACAATCACAGGTATATTTCATAAACTAAATGTACATCTATTATGGGACAGAGGTAACTATGAACTTCTACCTATGTCCCATAATAGATGATACATTTGCATATGAATTTTATACACTAAATGTATATTTATCATGGGACAGAGATAACTATGAACTACATCTGTCCCAAAATATTTGTTACATTTGCATATAAATAATATACACTAAATGTACATCTATTATGGGACATTAGTTGTATGGTCGTTTCATTTTTCAAATACAGTATTTGACAAAAAAAACAAAAAAACACACACACACACAAAGAAAAAAACTAAACTTTTTTTTATTATTGCAACAAATCTTAATGAAACTTAAATGGCTTAGACACACATAGGAAGTGATTAATTTCCTGAAATTCACAGAAAAAAAAAAAAAGAAAAAAAAAAAAAAAAAGTAAATTTCTTAGAATTTTCATTTTTAGAGAACTTTGACAATGGGGGAGGGAGAGGCTAAAGTCAGTATCAGCCAGACAGCAAGGGAGTCTATCCCCTTTTCACTAGTGCTAGAGATTCTTTTAGCATCTGAGATTGGAGCACCACACCTTCCATTAGCTCCTCAATTTTACTGCACAAATCCTTGGGCTACTCATCTGGTAAATGCTCATAAGGTCATTAATCATCTTAACAACGGCAACCTTGAGCACCTTTTTGATCTCCATCTTTCTAACACACATGGGCATGCCTACAAAGTCAGAAAACAGCACTGCTCATGTGACTTTCGGAAACATTTCTTCACGCTCAGAATTGCGGAGGCATGGAAAAAGCTGCCTGCATCTGTTGTAGGCTGCCGAAACACTGCATCTTTCAAAGCCTCCATGCTTCCTGTAGTCCGCCAACACAATACCTGATGCCCCTCTCCACACACATATGCACACACATACATGTATATTATTACTGTGAACTGTTCATGTTTCTGACACTAATACATTATTCTGTGTACTTGACATGAGACTTTGATGAGTTGTGGTGAACCTGAGCACTGTACACATAAATGTATATTATTACTGTAAACTGTTCATGTTTCTGACACTAATACATTATTCTGTGTACTTGACATGAGACTTTGATGAGTTATGGTGCACCTAAGCACTGTACACAATAATTTTCATTATTATTATTATTATTATTATTATATGCTGAGTTGGCTAGGGCCAGTATCAAACACAGAACCTTGTGGTTCCTAGTCAGAAGCTCTACCGACTGAGCTTAACCTGTCCTAATAATCAGGAAAATAATCACTTCCTATGTGTGTCTAAGTCATTGAAGTTTCATTAAAAATTGGAGTAATAATAAAAAAAAGGGTTCATTTTATTCAGAGTTTTTTGTTTTTTTTGTCCAATACTGTATAAAAATCTTTTTAACACAAGTTCAAAGCTACTACTACTACCAATAATAAAATGACAAAAAATCACTACATATAGTTTAGTACAAAAAGGAATATATTTTATATATAAATTATTTATAATGACAAAAAAATCACTACATATAGTTTAGTACAAAAAGGAATATATTTTATATATAAATTATTTATAATGACAAAAAAATCACTACATATAGTTTAGTACAAAAAGGAATATACTTTATATATAAATTATTTATAATGACAAAAAAAATCGCTACATATAGTTTAGTACAAAAAGGAATATACTTTATATATAAATTATTTATAATGACAAAAAAATCACTACATATAGTTTAGTACAAAAAGGAATATATTTTATATGTAAATTATTTATAATTTATATGATTAATACATTTGATATGGATATTTAAATGGTAATACAGAATATGGCTGACATTTTTAAAACCTTCACCTTTGTGGAGAAAATGAACTTAGGCAAGTGGTAATGGTAGCTCCATCTAACTAATCTGTTAGCATTTTTTTTTTCAGATATGATTATGGCTTGTACCATTAGCTAGATGGAGCAACCATTACCACTTGCCTAAATTCATTTGCACCACACAAATGACAGTTTAAAATGAGAGGTGTTTCTGCCACACCCTTGTATATTTAGGAATAATGTTAAAATGTAATATTTAAAGAACAAGTCAAAAAATAAATTAATATTGTTTTGTAAAAATAATTATGTATCAACATATTCATATATATATATATCTATATATTTAGAATATTCATAAACAACATTTTCCAGAATTGAGGTTGTATCCCAATTCTGAGTCACAAAATTGAGAAAATTTTCAAAAAAAAATTTTTAAATCAAAAAATAAAAATAAAATTGAAATGAAACCGTAACCTTGAGCCTGTTCGATGCAGAAGAAAAATTTTGAGACTTCAGAGAAAAAAAATGTATTTTCCGTGTCGGAAAATACAAATAATTAATACACTTCATATGGATATTTTGGGATCTTACAGAAAATATTAAAAATTTAAATATTTAAAAGAGAATTAGAAAAAAATAAACTAAAATAAGTAAAAGTGTTTTATAATTTGCTAGAAGCATTGTGTCTATATTGGTTTGTTGGTTGGTTTTGGAGGCTATCACAATTCAAGTGTAAAGAAAAATAAGGTAATTATGGTGTTGTTTGTTAACCAACCACAAACTAAAATAATTTACTTACATAGTTTTTTTTCTGCATTTTTAAAAAAAATTCTAAATGACTAAATTTCAAAATTACAAAACTAGTACCAAGATAGAACCCCTTCCCCATTTTTGCATCTAAATTAGATCTTCTAAATTTAACCTATACGCAAAGTTACATAGTACTTTATTAATTATAATGAAATGGACATTTTAAAAAAATATTTTTCCTTGAACTGAAAATTTACGGCCAAGGCAGATTTCAAAAATGAAGTCTATAAACCAATGATATTTTTTGGCTGATTGTGTAAATATTGCATAATCCAATTAAAAACAGAAATAGTGTTAGATATTTTAAGATTGAATTCGATGATTTTTAAAAATAATGCTAAAAAAAAAAAAAAAAGAAAAAAAAAAGAAAAAAAAAAGAAATTAAGAGAGCATTTTTGGGAATGAGCTATTGGAAAAATTTATGAACAGAATTTGATTATAATATATATATATATATATATATATATATATATGAAATTTAACATTTTTGAAAAAACAAATGATGTTATGTAATTGCTGACAGAAATCTGTTTCGATCGATAAATTGGCCATCTCACGAGTTTCCCGTCTGTGTTGCTCGTGAAGATGACCAATTTATCGATTTGGTCGAAACAGATTTCTGTCAGCAATTACATAACATCATTTGTTTTTTCAAAAATGTTAAATTTCATACTGTTGGATTAATTTCCATCTATTTTTCATATATATAATCACCACAGTATATGGTTAACACTATCTCACTTGATGAAATAGTAGTAAGCCAATATATACAGTATTATTAAGAGAGTGCTCAATATCTGTGATAGAGCGATATTAATAATAAATAAATAAATAAATATACATTCATAATAATCTTCAGGCAACGAAAGATTTTAAAACTGTTCAAAATCATTCGTTGCCTGAAGATTGCTCTGCTTAAACAATCAATTTTAAAAAGCATGAAACCAATATGGTAGCAGATTAGTTTCCATACAAATAAATATATACAAAAAGTATATTCATTTATTATTATCATTAATATATATATATATGTTGAATTAAATGATTTTTTTTAGAAATTTTAAGAAATTGAGCATTTTTGGGGAATAATGTATGAATTTCTAAACAGAATTTGATCCGTATATAGATATATTTACAGTGTATACGTTTTATGCAAAGATTATTTCTTTTTTAAAGATTGAGAGGTGAGGGGATAGTAAAATGGGGAGATGCCCAAGTAGACACAACGAACAAATGAATAAATAAATATGCTTTCGTATAGGCGAGATTTAGAAGACCTAATTTGGGGGTAAAAATATGGGGGGGGATCTATTTATGAATTAGTGATAATTTTGTAAGGTTGAAATTCAAACATAACTAGAGAATGTGAGGATAAACCCTTGGCTTTAAAAATACAGTAGCCATTTATACGACTCAACAAGGGCAGATAACTCCAGATCAAGGGAGATAACTCCAGATCAAGGGAGATAACACCAAGAGATTTTTTTTTGTTTTTTTTAGAGAAAAAGAATTGTTTGATTTTTGGTGAGACTAAGGATATCATTTTAGTTAACATGATGATACAAAGTGGACCAGTGTGTATGCACATACGAATATGAATAAATAAATTAATATACATAAGTAAATACAATATATAAGGGGACTAACAGCAGTTGACGTGATTATCTTATATATATATATATATATATATATATATATATATATAAATCTAATACGGTAACATAAAAAGAAAAAATCTTTTTTTATTAAAAACACTTATCCCAGCATTTTTAGCAATCACTATAATATCATTAATAGCCATGGTTAGGAATTTTACACACACATAATATATATATATATATATATATATATATATATATATATATATATAAAATGTTATCTGGTGGCTTTTTTAAATACAAACGCAGGAGTTGATTTTTGTTTCAGAAATTAACAAAACTATTTCAATGGAAATAACCCTAAATGGGTTGATATGCCTTTAAAATCCATCAACCAACTAAACAGTTTTATGAGTTGAGGAATTAGTTTGATATTTGAGGAAATCAGACAGTTTTCTGAATAACTCTGGTTCACTGCACCAAAGATTGCCATTCAAGAATTGGACTATTCAGTCACTCACGCAGTTGCAGATAAAAAAAAAAAAAAAAGTTTTAAAAATTGTACACTACGCCATTGTCTTTAGGAATGTATAAAATGTAAAAAAAGGTAAAGTCGTCAGGGCTGCCTAATACAGCGCGGGAGTCTATCCCCTTTTCACTAGCGCTAGACCAAGGAGATTATTTTAGCATCTGAGGTGGAGCACCACACCTACCAGCAGCTCCTCACTTTACTGCACAGGTCCCTGTGTCACTCATACGCTGAGTTGGTGAGGGCCGGTATTGAACCAGGAACCTTGTGGTTCCTAGCCGAACACTCTACCGACTGAGCTAAATCAGCTGACAGGAAGGTAAAATCTGGGGTCCATTTTTTTTTTCTATTTTCTTTTTTTCTTTTAAATTAAATACCAGGGAAATCACATTCCGCTCTACAATATCACTGAATAAATATGTTTGGAGAGGGATTACAGAAATAGAATCAAACCGATAAGAAGAATCCAAAAAGTCGGCAGAAAATAACTGATGCTGAAAACGAAATTTAATATATATATATATATGAGTAAAAAGATATTACTAATAAATTCATGTAAATGAGCCAGTATGTGAACATAATGAAAAAGCAACAGTTTGTGAGACTATATATGAATTGAATTGATTGGCTACAAGAAACAAGAGCAGCCTATATGCGAGCCAATTTGAGAAAATAAAATGTTATCCAATATTGACAAAACAAAAGTTTACATAATGTACACAAAACAAATGGTTACTTTTTATACAAAGTTCTGGTTAAAAAATAAATTTTATTAAGTTTGGATGTTGATTTTGAAGGCTATCACAATGCAGGTGTAAAGAAAAAACAATAAGGTAACAATGGTGTTGTTTGTTAACCTGTAATTTATTCTTGAATTTTCGAGATAAAATCTCTTTTTCAGAAGATCACTGGAACTGAAGATGTCTTATGGCATTTCTAGTTAAATTAATTTTTTTTTTTTGAAAATGATGGTATTTTTTGTAACTGTATTCTCGTGTTGCATGTTTATGTGAATGCGTTTTTTTTTTTTGTACGTGTGCATATGTTGTCATGCACGTGCATTTTCTATGCACATGACAACATAGGCACACGTACAAAAAAAACCAAAAAAAAATGCATTCACATAAACATGCAACACGAGAATACAGTTATAAAAAATACCATCATTTTCAAAAAAAAAAAATTTAATTTAATAAGAAATGCCATAACAAGACAACTTCAGTTCCAGTGATCTTCTAAAAAAGAGATTTTATCTCGAAAATTCAAGAATAAAATACAGGTTAACACACAACACCATTGTTACTTTATTATTTTTTTCTTTACACCTGCATTGTGATAGCCTTCAAAATCAACCTCCTAACCAATATATACACAATGCTTCAAGCAAATTATAAAACTCTTAAATTTTATTAAGTTTGGCTCACATCACTCGAAAGAATTTTTTTAAAGTTGATAAAGAAAAACATAGAAGCAAAAATATTAATTTCATATTAACCCAACCTCGGAGATGAACATTGTAATGTCGAAGACAACGACACAATTCAACTTATAAAAAACCAGAAAACTCAAAGTTTCTTTTTAACAATTTCAAATTTTTTTTAATGCTATCTTATGAAACTTTGATTAATTTTCTTTAATCCATAAACGGATTTATATTCAAATTCTCTCCCTTGTCTTTTCACTCACTATCTCTCCTCCCACCATTGCTTACTCCTTACATGCATTCAATACACCCTCTTGTCCTTCCTCACACTACCTCCTTTGCCTCCTCCAGTTTGACAAAACAATTTGCATAA
>CM042181.1:20802275-20839775 GCA_023376005.1 Doryteuthis pealeii | reverse complement strand
TTTTATGCCAAAGATGTTTGCATTTATTCATTCTTGATGCGTATTGAAAAATTCATTTTTTTTAAACTCATTTTTTTTTCTTTTAATTTATATGGAAAATTACACCATAGAATCTTCATTTTGTTTGTTTTATTCATTCTTGATACGTATTCAAAACTTTTTTCTTTTTAAACTCAATTTTTTTTTTTTTAAACAAATTTTTAAAAAACTCCTCAGTGCTCTAAAATTGGAACTTCACCATCAGATGCAGTTTAACATCAATACCTAGGACACTCCACTCATCAAAGCTATATAAGTCTGCCCTATTATTTACTCATAGCTGGAAGAACAGAGGGGTGGGTGTTTTGGTTATTTTATACTGAAGATATTTTTGTTGGGAATTCAAATCTTTTTTAAACTTATTTTTGTTTATTCAACCTATAGATGGGACCCTAACAGATACTACCACACCGGGTCAGAGTGGACCTTGGAGTAATGGCAATGAACGGGTACTCCACACTCCATGGAGCACCAGGATTGGAACTTCACCACCATATGCTGTGTAATGCCATACCTAGGACAGGCAAGTTAGATTGGATAGGAGGGTTTGATTTTACGGCATGTCAACCCTTGTTGGGTTATTTTATGCCGAAGAAATTTTTTTCTTTTTTTTAAATTCATTTTTTTTTAAATATTCTTTTTAAATTCATTTTTTTTAAATTCAATTTTTTTGAATATTTTTTTAAAATTCAATTTTTTTGAATATTTTCTTAAAATTCAATTTTTTAAAATTCATTTTTTTTTCTATTCAACCCTAATTGGTACTATCACTCCACATCAGAGTGGACCTGGGAGTAATGGCAATAAAGGGGTACTCCAGATTCCCCAGAGTTCCAGAATTTAAACTTCAACTTTAAAATTGCAGTTTAACATCATACCCAGGACACTAAGACCCGCATCATTTGCCGAGAAGTACTTTAAAGTGGACCAAGACTCCACTGCCCTAGGTAGGACATTTTTTTTGTTTGTATTAAATCCCTAGAAATATTTTAGTAACTTTGTGGACAATATAGAATTTAGAAATACAATTGTTAAAAAACAAGATTTAAAACAATATAATTCCAAGAATTGAACTTATTGTGTTGTTGTCATTAATCCCCATAATATCAGCCGATTTTTAGAGTAGGTCGATTTTCAACTTTTTTTGAATATCAAAGATTTACCCGAGGAAAGTTTTTTTTTTTTTTTAATGCCACGCTGGCTCCAAACCCTCTTTTCAAGCAAACCAAAGGATCTCGTTGCTTTCTGTATCCTAAGGGAAATTTCTCTATCTAATGAGTTGTCCTGGTATAATGTGCTACCGAGATAGACAAAATAATCGACAACTTTGAGGCGTTCACCATATACAAAAATAGTGGAATCCACACAGCATGTGTTCGGGGCAGGCTGATACATAACAGACTTTTTTGTATTCATGGTTAATCCAAATGCTGTACATGCTTCGGAGAAACAATCCATAAGGTTCTGCATCTCATTCTGTGTGTGTTACCAGGTCACAGTCATCTGCATATAGTAGTTCCTGCACAATGGCTGTGAACACTTTTGAACCCGCTTTTAGTCGTCTTATATTAAATACGTTACCAGATGATACCAGGAAAGTTGGGTATTTGAATAATAAGAACTGACACCAAAAAGTAGATTTCTAACTTGCACTAATTTTTGAGCATTTAGTTTTTAAAAAATCGTCTAAATATGAAGCCTCTTAAAATCCTTGTTTATAAATACATTTATAGGTAAATGAAGCTTATCTAACCTGGAGGGGTGGGGTGGGGGTTATAATTTCAATTTAAATGATACTTTTGATATATCTTATTAATTTTATTTGAATAGAATAAATTGATAATATATTTTCTGGATTGAAATAATAAGATTTTTGAGCAATTTTGAGCAATCTAAATGTTGGGACAATCATACAGGTGATAGGGCTTGACAAAAATCAGTCGGCTGAGAAGGGAGAGTAGCACAAAGTTGAAGAATTCTTGAAATTTTTTTTTTTTTTTTTTTTTTCATTCATTACTTTTACCAGTTTTAGGGAGGAAAATGTTTAATTGCCAAAATTTAGGGGAGGGGGGAAATTCTTTTTACAAATGGCCACACTGGGAGGGGAGGAGGATTGTTAAATTGATTCCAAAAAAACAATATCAAAAACAAAATTAGGAGTTTACATTTGATTAATTTTTTTTTATTTCATGTCTTCAACTTTTCTCAATTTGTTAAGGTTTCTTTGTTTAATGGCATATCACCCTTTGTGGGTTATTTGATGCCAAAGCAATCCTTGTAGAAGAACAGTAAGTAAAGTCGACGGGGCGGCCTAGAGTCGGTATCAGCCAATCACCGAGGGAGTCTATCCCCTTTTCAATAGCGCTAGACCAAGGAGATTGTTTTAGCATCTGAGGTGGAGTGCCACACCTACCATCAGCTCCTTACTTTACCGCACAGATCCCTGTGCTACTCATACGCTGAGTTGGCGAGGACCGGTATCGAACGAGGAACCTTGTGGTTTCTAGCCGAACGTTCTACCGACTGAGCTAACCCGGCCATAATAACGTGATACTATTTAACTCATAACTGGCGGAATGAGGTGGTTTCATACCAAACACACTAATATATATATATATATATATATATATATATGGTATCCAAAACTTGGTAGTAAGGGATGATTCTATATGTGATTTCTAAGATACACTGTATTATTATTGTATGATCCAGTATGTATAAATACAGTGAATCTTTAAATCACTACAGAGAGCTCAATGTATAATAAACTTTTTAGATTATATACAGAGCAATATTTATCTTTGAAAGGAAGGAAAAACTCAACACCGTTATTCCATAATAAATTTATTTCGACCAAAATTGGGGCCTAACCTAACCCTAACACCAATTTTGGTCGAAACAAATTTATTATGGAATAACATCGTTGAGTTTTTCCTTCCTTTTAAAGATTATATATATATATATATATATATATATATAATCTTTAAAAGGAAGGAAAAACTCAACGATGTTATTCCATAATAAATTTGATATATATATATATATTAGAACCAGCATGCCAAATAGCCACTCGAAGACATAAGGATATTTAAGCAACTATTTCTAATAATATTTACTATTTTAAGGAAGGAAGAGGATGTACTATTTATTAAAAATAAAGGGGGGGGGTTGGTTGGTAAAGAATTCATCTGGAATCTGGATTTTATAAGGTTTTTGCCTGTGATTCTATACACAATCAAAAGGTGGGATACCAAAAAAAGAAGGAAAAAACCTGGACTAGTTACAACACAAGGGGACTACAGAAAGATCCATGCTAGAAATGGCACAAGGACACTTATTTATGGGTGATACTCTGTATTTACAAAGCTGAGTGAGGCACAAGGCCACTTATTTATGGGTGATACTCTGTATACAGATTCAAATGGTCTACACATTATGTACCAAAACATTTTTGTTTTGTTTTACGGCATATCAACCTCGGTGGGTCATTTAATGCCGATAAAGTTTTGAAATAAATCCTTTCTTAAATGGAAACTCAATTTCTTTTTTTTTTAATAAACAGATTTTTCTATTTAACCCATAGATGGGACCCTAACAGGTATTACCACTCCGGGTCAGAGTGGACCTGGGAGCAATGGTGATGAAGGGGTGCTCCACATTCCCCATACCTCCAAAACTGGAACCTCACCATTAGATAGAGTTTAACGTCATTCCCAGGACATGTAGACCCTCAGCCACCGCCTTCTAGCACCCATATGATAAAAAGGGTTGTGGCTCAAGAAGAAAATCTTACTAGGGTGAGTCAAAAGTTTTGCACCANGATAATCAGGATTTACATTTTTGCATTTCATCTGGGACGATTTGGATGGTCTCATTTTTAACCAGAGGGCGTTGTAGGATGATAATAGTCGTAAGATTAAGGAACAAGCATATTAATATATAGATAATAATCTTATCCCAGCCAGAAGACCAGATTGAGTATTGAGGTCTCATTTTTAACCAGAGGGTGTTGCAAGATGATAACAGTCGGAAGATTAAGGAACACGAGTATTAATTATAAATTTTAATTTGATTCTGAAATGACAATCAAAGACGTTTTTAAAAATTGAAATTTGGCTTTTTAATAAAGCAAGAAAAAAAAAAGAAAGAAAACACCATGCCATTGTTTATCAAAGAAGCAGAGCTCACTTGATTTAAATATTGGTGCTGATTGGCTGAACCAAAACAGATCATCAATAGGCCCAGGGGAAGCATGGGAAAAAGGTTGCATGGAAGAAGGGTGTTAAAAAAAAAAGAAAAAAGAAAAAAAAAAAAAAAGAACGGGCTAGATTACAGGTAAAACTATGAGTAAATAAAAAGGGAGGGGGAGGATGATGCGTTATTCAATTTCATTTCACGATTATCCTTATCCTTATCTTTGTTGTTTTTAGCACCTCGTTTTGGTCAACTGAAATTCTTGAGCTTTCCCATCAATTATATATCAGATCTGAAAAGGGATTGTCAATGGTCAGAAATTAGAACAGGGTTCAGTACACAAAACGAGCCGGTACCTTTTGATATACCACAGTATGAGGATTTAATTATTACAATGTTTGATATGTTTATTTAAGAGCTATTGCTTAATAGTTCAATATGTAAAAAGTATTAATATTGATTTAACTCTTTTTACTAGCCGGACCTGTGGATATACCACAGTATGATAATTTAATTATTACAATGTTTGATATGTTTAAGGTTTGGTTTGTTTTGTTTTACGGCATATCAACCTCAGTGGGTCATTTAATGCCGATAAAGTTTTGAAATAAATCAATTCTTAATGGATAATACAATTTTTTTATAGATACATTTTTCTATTTAACCCATAGATGGGACTCTAACAGGTACTACCACTCCGGGTCAGAGTGGACCAGGGAGCAATGGTGATGAAGGGGTGCTCCACATTCCCCAAACCTCCAAAACTGGAACCTCACCATCAGATAGAGTTTAACGTCATTCCCAGGACATGTAGACCCGCAGCCACCGCCTTCTAGCACCCATATGATAAAAATGGGTTGGGGCTTGCCATATAAGGGCAATAGGTTGGGAAATTGATATGTTTAATCAAGAGCTATTGCTAAAGAGTTCAATATGTAAAAAGTATAATAATCTTGATTTAACTCTCATTCTTTTTTTTTTCTTTCTTTCCTTCATCTTAGCCTGTTGATATCTATCACTAATATATATATATTCTCTTACTGAGAAAAAAAGAACAAAACTTTTTTCCTTTTTCTCACTTGCTTTCTGTCTTATCCGTTGTCTTCAACTACACTATTTCACCATCTTTCAATGAAATTTTTCTCTGAGGAGCATTGATCGAAAAGAAGAAATTCATTTCTGATTTTATATCAAAACTAGGGTACCCTTTCCTTTCTTTTTAAGAAAAAAAAAAACAATTTATTTTACATAATGCATATGCTTTTACGCGTCTTTATTAAATTCTGTACTGTAAATAAACTTTATATATATATATATATATATATATATATATGTATGGTATGGTATGGTATGGTATGGTATGGTGGTTTTATAACAGATTATCAACCCTTTTCAGGTCATTTAATGCTGAATCAACTCATTTTTTTTATAAACAAAGGTTGCTTACAGTACCTTCAGTTGCTTCAGTGGTCACCCAATTAAGTATTAAATTGGCTCATCTCTGCTTAATTTCGCTGATCTAGTGGGACTGGTTCTTTAGTGTGACTTTACCATAATATATATCTTCCCTCTATCTTAGCATTTATACCAACAAACCTAGGCTAACAATAGCCACCTGGAATGTTCAGACACCTCGTTTTTTGAGGGATTGGGAAACCCCGAATACAACAAACCGGCATCATGGCAAACTGGCATCATGACGCCGAATGTATTAGCTCACCATTCCTTCGGATCACGCCAGCAAGGAAGAGAGAGGCGGGGCCCTGTCACTTGGGCAACCCAGGACCTCCATACATCTTTCCCAGGCTTTTTTTTTTGTGCCCTTGAGGAGAAACTCCTGCTGTTGCTTAAGTGGTCACCCAATTAAGTACTGAACAGGCTCATTGCTGCTTAACTTTGGTTATCTAGAGAAATAAATCCGAGGAAGGCTCAAGAACGTACCGGCTGAAACATAGTGCTAAAAACAACAATGATTAAGATGTACATCCAAAAAAAAAAAAAAAAAAAAAAAAAAAAATCTAGAGAATAATGAAGCTCTTTTTTGTCAGAAGTTAGGGGGAAGGGGTCAGGGAAAATAATGGTTGGGGATGTTGTGCTCAATTACAGGCACAAAAGGGTTAGCTGAAAAAAATAAAAAATAAATAAGATTAAAATTAAAGCAACAAGCAACGTTGCTATTATGAGATGAAATCCGGGTTAGTGCGATGACAATAAAATAAGAAAAAAGAAAAAGTTTTTACAAAAAGAGATACCAGTAACCGCTCACTAATATCGATAAGAAAAAAAAGACAAAAAAAAAAAAAAAAGACAAAAAAAAAAAGACAAAAAAAAAAAAAAAAGACAAAAAAAAAAATGGGAGATGTTTAAGTTGATAATCAATAAAAATTATTACACACATAAGCAAAACATTTTTTTTTTTTTTTTTTTTTGGTTTTGGTTTGTTTTTTTTTTCCAAAGAACTCACCGTGGGAACATTTATGATATGTGGATCCTCTTCTCACTAGAAGACAAAGTTCAAAGTGAGTTATAGAAAAAAAAAAAAAAAAAGGATAAAGAAACGGTAAAATTCTTCAGCACGAGATGGCCATTCCGTCGATGGCTTACAGAGAAAAAAAAAAAAAAAAAAAAAAAAAAAAAAAAAATCAATACATAAAACAGAAAACTTTGATAAACAAGAACGCAGCATCACGACTGAAAGAATTATCCCATAAATTATTTCAGACTAGTATCCTCATCTTTAATCTGTTGACTTTAAAGGCATTTCAACCTGTCTAGGGTTATTTTATGCCAAGAAGATGCATTCATTGTACATTCTTATTAGGTAGCTTTGTTTTACGGCATATCAACCCTTTTTGGGTCATTTAATGCTGAATCAAGTCATTTTAAAAGGACTCAAGCTGCTTACAAATTCAAAATGCTGGACAAGGTTGTTTGCATTTCACAGTGATAATACCCTTGGGAAAGGTATGAATCCAACTATTCTCCTTCCAGCTATGGTTAAATAGTAGGGCAGACTTGGCTCTTTAATCTTAGTTAGATAATCAGTCTTTAAAACTTCATTTTTTCATCTATTTAATCCATAGATGGGACCCTAACAGGTTCTACCACTCTGTCAGAGTGGACCTGGGAGTAATGGCGATGAAGGGTACTACACACTACTCAGAGTTCTAGAATTGGTTTGGTTTGTTTGTTTTGTTTTACGGCATATCAACCTCAGTGGGTCATTTAATGCCGATAAAGTTTTGAAATAAATCAATTCTTAATGGATAATACAATTTGTTTTATCAACTCATGTTTCTATTTAACCCATAGAGTGGACCCTAACAGGTACTACCACTCCGAGTCAGAGTGGACCAGGGAGCAATGATGATGAAGGGGTGCTCCACATTCCCAAACCTGGAACCTCACCATCAAATAGAGTTTAACGTCATTCCCAGGACATGTAGACCCTCAGCCACCACCTTCTAGCACCCATATGATAAAAACGGGTTGGGGCTTGCCACACATTCATGTACTTTAATCGCGTGTCAACCTTGTTGGAATATCTTAAGTATAATCTATACAAAAAGTCACCACTTATATTTATAGACTTTCACAAATAGCAGTAGCAGGCGTTGACCAATCAAAAATATAATAAATTTAAGGTTGTTGGTAAACAGTCATGAAGTTAGTTCAGGGTTCCCACTCGTTTTACAAAATCATTTTCCAGGACATTTTAATCGGTTGACTTTAATGGCATTTCAAGCTGTCTGTGGTTTTTTTATGCCAAGAGACTAAGAAGTCACATTCATTGTACTTTAATCACGTGTCAACCTTGTTGGAATATTATAGATATATATATTTATCAACCCTTTCGCACAAGGTCCAATTTTTTAAGCAGAGTTCAACAGGTTTGAATTCAGAGTTTTCCTTCTCCTAGACCAGTTGCCTAACTCAAGGCAAAGAGCCCAGCCTGCCCTACTATTTATCCCATAGTTGGAGGGAGAGTAGGATTCATACCTTTCCAAAGGGAATTAGTACTAATGAAATATCATAGATATAATCTGTACAAAAAGTCACCACTTATATTTATAGACTTTCACAAATAGCAGTAGCACGCATTGACCATTCAATAATGACAATACATTTTAAGGTCGTTGGTAAATTGGTTTGGTCTGTTTTGTTTTATGGCATATCAACCTCAGTGGGTCATTTAATGCCATAAAGTTTTGAAATAAACAATTCTTAATGGATATTACATTTTTTTATAAATACATTTTCTATTTAACCCATAGATGGGACCCTAACAGGTACTACCACTCCGGGTCAGAGTGGACCAGGGAGCAATGGTGATGAGTGGGTGCTCCATATTCCCAAACCTCCAAAACTAGAACCTCACCACAGATAGAGTTTTACGTCATTCCCAGGACATGTAGACCCGCAGCCACCACCTTCTAGCACCATATGATAAAAAGGGGTTGGAGCTTGCCATAAGGGCAATAGGGTTGGGGGGAATCATATAGGTGCTAGGGCTTGACGTGACCAGCCGATTGATCAGAGGGGCTTCTCGACTGCCGTCTTAGCCCAAGATAGGGCCAAAGTGGAGTATTGCATTCATGAATGCTCATCCACCTGGGCTCTATCCTTAAGCATCACGGGTCGCCACCCACGGCCAACAGGTGAGCCCCTTTGGGGGAGTCTTATCCTCTTGCAGAGGTGCATTGTGCATTCTAACGCCCCAGCCAACAGGGTGGTCGTTGGTAAATTTTCATGAAGTCAGTTGCTAACTAGACTTAATACCAGAAGGACCACGATTAGATTCTCTGCTACAAGTGCACACAGGTTTCAGCCTCTGTACCGTAAAGTAATATTAACGGTGCATTCCCAGAGGGCCATACCCCTACGCAACACCTGTCCTTTTGATTTAAAGGGGCAGGGCAAGATTTATAGCCCAGTGCCTGAGGCACCCCCCTTTGAGGGGGAATACTGACGGGATCTACACATTTTTGTTGCCTGCCATCCTATGAGCTTCATTCATGGGTTGTCTCACATTAAACGACCTTGTGTCATACCGCATACTTGGGATGCGAGGTTAATAAATAAAGCACATATGATAAAAAAAGAGTTGAGGGCATAGGGTTGGGACAATCATATAGGCGCTAGGCTTGATGTGGCCAGCCAATTGATTGGAGGGAGTCTCTGCGACTGCCTGTCTGCACAAGTCAGGGTCAAAGTGAGTGTTGCATGTCATTGACTGCTCACTCACCTTGGTTCCATCCTTAAGCATCATGGGTCGCTACCCACGATCAACCTTACCCTCTGCAGAGGTGCAGTCAGTGTATTCTAATGCCCCAGCGACAGGGCGAATGCTAAATCAAGTCATTTGCAGTACCTCAGTTGCTTAAGTGGTTACCCAATTAAGTACTGAACAGCTCATCACTGCTTAACTTCAGTGATCTAGTGGAACCAGTTCTTTAGGATGACTTGACTGTAATCATTCTTGTTTGGAATCTGTACTTAAGAACAAGAAATAGAATGTGATCATAAATGGGGGTTCATTTCCTATTCTAACAAGTTATTAAACTGATCCCCCATTATTTGACCATTCTCTTTTTTTTAGTCGAAGTTGAAAGCGTAGTGAGGAAACATCTTTTTGGTTGGTTGGTTTTGTTTTACGGCATATCAACCTTTTTGGTCATTTAATGCCAAATCAAGTCATTTTTTTTTTATCAACAACGGACTCAGGTTGCTTACAGTACCGGTTGTTGCTTAAGTGGTCACCCAATCAAGTATTGAAACGGCTCATTGCTGCTTAACTTTAGTGATCTAGCGGGAAGTTTCACCTTGACTTGACAGTAATAAATAAAATGATAGAGGTGGTTAGTTGCATATCAGCACTTTTCAGGTCATTATTGCCAATCAAACATTTTTGATAAGGACTCAGGTTGCTTGCAGTACCTACGGTTGCTTAAGTGGTCACCCAATTAAGTTTTGGTTTATGGATTATACGGTATGTCAACCTTTGTTGGGTTTATTATTGCTGAAGAATTTTGTTCCAATCATTACTTGATGGATATTTAACATTTTCTTTAAACTCAATTCTTTTTTAACGCATTTATTAAAATTCATTGGTAACTACCACTCCAGGTCATAGCAGTCATCCAGTCATTTTTATAAAGGACTCAAACTGCTTACAAATTCAAATACTGGACAAGGTTGTTTGCATTTCACAGTGATAATACCCTTGGGAAAGGTATGAATCCAACTATTCTCCTTCTAGCTATGGTTAAATAGTAGGGCAGACTTGGCTCTTTAACCTTAGTTAGATAATCAGTCTTTTAAAAATTCATTTTTTCATCTATTTAATCCATAAATGGGACCCTAACAGTACTACCACTCTCAGTCAGAGTGGACCTGGGAGTAATGGGATGAAGGGGTACTCCACACTACTCAGAGTTCCAAAATTACTAGATGCAGTTTGACAATCTTATATGTGCTAGGGCTTGACATGACCAGCTGATTGTCGGTGGGGGCCTCACGACCACCCATCTAGCATAAGTAAGGCGGAATGTGGAGTGTTGCAAATCATGGAACTGATTCACTCCAGGAATCTCTCAAAAGGGAAAGGAGAGATAAAACTGACCCCAGTCAGTCTGTCTACTGGCATATATAGTGCTAAGTAGGTGAGTCCATTTCAGTGTCAAAACATTACATCATCATGTTGCACTAACAGCATAGATTTCCATGATTCTCTCACCACCTTCACTATCAGACATTGCTCCTGGAAAGTCCTCTTCACAACATCCAGTATACGCTCATAGCTGATCAATATGTCTTTGCTGGTTTGCCCACTCTGGTGTGTCTACAGGAGAACGTTACTTATGAGTTGTCCTTACTTCTCCAGCAGTATCTTGTTTATCTAACTTGGATGGTTTGTGTGATAGGAGGTAAGTGACCGTAAGGCTAATATGTTAACAAACTCAAAACTTATATATGTGTGTGTATATATATATATATATATATATATATATATATATATATAGTGATTTTTTATAAAATTGGAGGAAGGAAAATATAGTGCTCGATTACAATTGTAAGAGCTATATTTATTATATTCTATACATTACTGGCAGATTAATACCGTCGGTTTCAAAGTATCATATGCCTTTCGTCAGACTTTCAAGGCGATATATACACTTTTTACTGCAAACTCTTTTGAGCTTTTTTCTAATGATAAAAATGCTTATAATTTTTAAAAATAAAATTTATTTCATTTTTAACCTAAAATACGCATTTTTAGAATTTTTTTGAAAATTCCGGTACTGATCAAGAGAGTTCTGTGCCTCGTGATTAATGATATATTTATTTTGTTTTTCCGTTTACAATGTTGTTTTGATAATGACCTCTTTATATGGTCAAAACAGATTTGTCAGCAAAACTTTTAACATCGTTTTTTTCTACAAACTTTCTACATATATTGTCGGATTCATATCCATTTTACCTTTCATATATATATATACACATATATATATCTATCCCCTTGCACATATAGGATATGACACAAGGTCAATTTCTTAAGCGAAGTTTAACAGGTTTGAAGTTAGAGTTTTCCTTCGAGACTATTTGCCTAACCAAGGTTAAAGAGCCCAGTCCACCCTAGGGTTGGGACAATCATATAGGTGCTAGGGCTTGACGTGACCAGCCAATTGATCGGAGGGGGCCTCTCCGACCGCCCATCTAGCCTAAGAAAGGACAAAGTGGAGTATTGCAAGTCATGGACTGCTCATCCACCAAGACTCCATCCTTAAGTATCACGGGTCGCCACCCACAGCCAACAGGTGGCCCCATTGGGGGAGACTTACCCCTCTGCAGAGGTGCAGTCGGTGCATTCTAATGCTCCAGCCCACAGGGGGGTCCAGAATTGGAACTTCACCATTAGATGCAGTTTAACATCATACCTTCAGCCACTGCCTTCTAGCACATATATAGTTGGTTGGTTTTTACGGCATGTCAACCATTGCTGGGTTATTTTATGCTGAAGACATTTTGTTTTATTCATTCTTGTTGGGTATTCAATTTTTTTAAACACATATTCAAAATTTATTTTGTTCCGTATAACCCAGAGTGGACATGGGAGTGATGGTGATAAAGAGGTACTCCACATACCCCAGAGCTCCAGAATTGGAACTTCACCACTAGATGCAGTTTAATATGATACCCTGGACACTAAGACCCTCAGTCACAGCCTTTTAGCACATATATGATAAAAAAGGGTTGGGGTTGACATAAGGATGATTCTGACTCCAGTTTTCAGCTTTGTACTAAAACAAAAAATAAATAAATAAAAGAAACTCTTTCCTGAAGAAGGCCATAGAATGGAACATCCAGAAGAAACAACACAAAGAATGAGTTCAATTGCCTGAATAATTCTTGGAATGAATATAGATATTTTTCAAACGCAATATATCAATCCCTTCGCACATATATATATATATATATTTACCAACCCCTCCGCATGAGCAGGATGCGACACAAGGTCAATTTCTTAAGCGGAGTTTAACAGGTTTGAATTCAGAGTTTTCCTTCTAGACTGGTTGCCTAATCAAGGTTAAAGAGCCCAGTCTGCCCTACTATTTACCCATAGCTGAAGGGAGAATTGAATTCATACCTTTCCCAAGGGTATTAGCACTATGTGAAATGCCAACAGCTTCGTCCAGGAATTGAACTCGTGTTGACGAGTCCATTTCCTATGACTAACCATTAGACCACGCGCCTCCATGCATCTCTTTGCACATATAGTCGAGGTTTCGAGTCACACACGGAGCAGTCTCCCATGTCTATAACCTTGCTGATGAGACCTAATAGGTTGAAATGTACATTCAGGGATTGACATTTTCTCGATCTGTTTAGCCTTACATTTAAACATATATGCCTGCCTAAATTCATTAATTATTAAATTAATTAATTTTCAAAATTTAGGTATGACTTCAATTAAGCACATATCCTCCAATATATATATATATATATATATATATATATATGAATGATATGCACGCCTAATTCATTAATTATCAACTAATTAATTTTCAAATTAGGTATGACTTCAATTAAGCACATATTCTCCCCAAAATTGTCGGCTATCGCCATCTCAAACATACTATCTGTTTATTCTCATACTGTCGTATAGTAAGTCAACCAAACATGTAGTATATATCATTTTAAAATCAAATGAGAAATCTGAGAAAAACCAGCTAGTGTAATGATTAGAATCCCCACTTATCAGTTAGGGGTTTGAATCACACACAAAGCAGTCTCCTGTCTATAACTCTGCTGATGAGGCATAATATGTCGAAATGTACATACAAAGATCGACTTTTCCTCGATTTGTTTACGCCTTACATTTAAACAGATATGCACGCCTAATTCATTAATTATCAACCAATTAATTTTCAAAATAGGTATGACTTCAATTGAGCACATATTCTCCCAAAAATATATATATATAACAAATACTGTATAACGCAAATACTCCAATAGAAAAATCGTAAACAACTCCAGAATCTAGGAGTAATGTCAAAGGAGTACTCCACACTCCCAGAGTTCCAGAATTTGAATTTCGTCACTAGTTCAGCATAATACTCAAGACACTAAAGCTCTATTTGACAATTAGATGAGACCCTAAAAAGGTTTACCACTCCGGTCAGAGTGGACCTGGGAGTAATATTTATAAATGTTCCATGAATGGGATGATAGTATCTATTAATTTTTGTTTTCTTTCTTTGTTTAACATCATACCCAGGATACTAAGACCCTCAACCAGTGCCTTCTAGCACATAGGGTTGGAAGGTTGCCATAAGGGCAATGGTTAGTGAAGTGTTGTACGTCATGGACTGCTTAGTCGCCAGGATTACATCCTTAAGCATCACGAGTCGCTTACCAGAACGTAAATTTAGGCTCAGGAGCCCAGGGCCCAAAGGTTAGGAAATAACTAAATTATAAATAAGTCATCAGTATCAGCCAATCAGCGAGGGAGTCTATCCCCTTTTCACTAGCGCTAGACCAAGGAGATTGTTTTAGTGTCTGTGGTGGAGCGCTACACCTAAGATCAGGTCCTTACTTTACCGCACAGATCCCTGTGCTACTCATACGCTAAGTTGGCGAGGACCGGTATCGAACTAGGAACCTTGTGGTTTCGAGCCAAACGCTCTACCGACTGAGCTAAACCGATGTAAAAAAAAAAAAAATCTACGTATTAAGGATCCCAAAGATATGGAAAACTAGCTGTATAGATTTGTTATTCTTTTACAAATGTTTATAAAAAAAATAAAAAATTTAAAAAAAAGCCACAAAAAGCAAAAAAAAAAAATTAATAAAAAAATGAATGCAAAAAAAAATAAATAAAATAAAAAAAACACATTTACTTTTTTTTTTGGATATTACATAAACAAACAAATTTTTGGAAAAATATAAAATTTAAAAAAAGTTTTATAAAAAAAATTTTTTTTAAATTAAAAAAAAAAAAAAAAAAAAAAAATGTGTGTGTGGGGGGGGGGGTGCACGAACATGCTTCTGACTTACCATCAGACCCTTCGCAGATTCCAGACCCATTTTCACTGGCGTTCATTTTGGGCATCCAACCCATGTTGCCATCCATGTTTTCCCGGGGGGGATAGGTGCCTGGTACCTGGCTGCTCTTGGTGAGAGGTCTTGTTGGGGACAAAGTGCTATCATCGTAACCCTGGCCAGAAATCGGACGATTTAAGGTACTTGTTGGTGTATTTACATATTTTCCAGCAGGTACCCCGGATTTATTATCCATCCTTTTAGTCCTGCAATGAAATATTGGAAAAGAAAGAAAGAAATTTAAAAAATGGCTAAATTCATCTTGGTTGACTTTCCCGACATGCACAGAACTAAATGCCTGCATTGAAATATTCTTTTTTTTTCTGTTTCTTTTATGTATATATCTCACAGATACACAAGCTATATATATATATATATATATATATATATAATATAATAATAAATATATAAAGGTTTTACATATCTATTTATTTGGTGACAAAGGAACATTCACGACCATTTTGGTTTCATGCGTCAACAATCGTCAGGTGAAGATGTTACAAATGCAAGGCAAATCGAAAAATTGCAAAAGATTTTAGAAAATTCAATAGACATAGGATGTGTATGATTGGATGAAATGTTATGCGTACGTATGTGGCGTTATTTTTGAATGTATGCGAGTGTTTATGGGCAGTATAAACGTTATGTATACGGGATATGCACACCGTTCCAGTAAAAGCTGAAACAGTGACAATCCTATACTATATATATATATAATATATATATATATATATATATATATATATATAGAGTTTTTTATAGGTACAGAATTTAATAAGAATACGAAAAAGCGTATACATTTTAAAAGATGAATTTCTAAAAAGAAAAGTAGGGAACTCTTATAATTAGATATTTCAATCTAAGTTGATATTTATTCTTTTTTCGATCAATCTCATCAGAGAAATTCAGTTGATAAAAGTTTGATAAAATTTTTTTTTTTTTCAGGAAAGAGAAATCATTAGAAATTACGAACCATGCGGGCGGGTTCGAAAAATTTCTAGTGTTTATATATATATACAGTCTTGATGATAAGTAGTTAATACGCTGCTTGGAAACCAATGGTAATAAATAAAAAATGGCTAAATTCATCTTGGTTGACTTTCCCCCCCCGAGATGCACAGAACCAAATGCCTGCATTGAAATATTTTTGTTTTCTGTTTGTTAATTAATGTTATAGCAGAGAGGGTGCCTTAAAGTATGGCCTGTAGTCTACTTATTTCTGGTCTTTCCACCTAACAGATCTCACAAAAACACACACTACATTCTCTCCTGAATCCCATGATGGTATTGGGTGGTATATAAGTATTTCATGGTATACAAAATAGAACATAACATCATAAACATTTTTTTCACCCTCAGAATTGCGGAGGCATGGAATAAACTGCCCGCGTCTGTTGTAGACTGCCGAAACACTGGTTTGGTTTGTTTTGTTTTACAGCATATCAACCTCAGTGGGTCATTTAATGCCGATAAAGTTTTGAAATAAATCAATTCTTAATGGATAATACAATTTTTTTATAAATACATTTTTCTATTTAACCCATAGATGGGACCCTAACAGGTACTACCACTCTGGGTCAGAGTGGACAATGGTGATGAATGGGGTGCTCCACATTCCTCAAACCTCCAGAACTGGAACCTCACCATCAGATAGAGTTTAATGTCATTCCCAGGACATGTAGACCCTCAGTCACCGCCTTCTAGCACCCATATGATAAAAAGGGGTTGGGGCTTGCCATAAGGGCAACAGGGTTGGGAAAATCATATAGGTGCTAGGGCTTGACGTGACCAGCTGATTGATCGGAGGGGGCCTCTCCGACCGCCTGTCTAGCCCAAGATAGAGCCAAAGTGGAGTATTGCAAGTCATGAAACTGCTCATCCACCTGGGTTCTATCCTTAAGCATCACGGGTCGCCCAAAACACTGGGTTTTGAGGATCACTTGCATACTTCCTATTCTCGTGATAATCTTTGACTTTTTATTAAGGGAATGCTACCATCTAAGTTCATTCTTTCTTCACGATGAACTCTGCTTACATTTTTCTTTCTTTTTTTTTTCTTCCTTCATTTCTTTCTTTTAGTTCATCCGTCCTTCATTTCTTTATTTCTATTCTTGCTTTCATTCACTCTTAATTTCCTTTCATTTTTTCTTATGTTATCTTTCTACTTTGCTTTGTCTCATGTTTATTCATTCAAGACAAGAAAACAATCAGTAAGAAATTCTATAATAAACTGATAAACCTTTTTGATAGGCATGGGGGTTGGTCTCCCACCAACCCCCATGCCTATTAAAAAGGTGATCAGTTGCTAATGATAAAAGGCATGAAACAGATCTTACCTGAATGTGGAGGTTTTAGTGATGAAGTCAGATTCAGTATAACCCTGTTTTCTGTATTCGCCGCTGAGTTCTTTAAACTGCCACATTGTATGAAGCACCTGCAAAGATTTTTTTTTTTGGGGGGGGTGGAGAAAGAAACAAAATTTGGTCAGAAGAAGAAAAAACACTCAGACGATTTTGATATCAAAACGGTGAATTTAGACAGATTTCCTACAAAGGTGTCAGTAGAATAACAGATTTATTTATGCAAGTGTATATAATATATACATTTACCAACCATCCGCACAAGCAGGATGCGACACAAGGTCAATTTCTTAAGCGGAGTTCAACAGATTTGAATTCAGAGTTTTCCTTCTCCTAGACCGGTTGCCTAACCAAGGTTAAAGAGCCCAGTCTGCCCTGCTATTTATCCATAGCTGGAGGGAGAGTAAGATTCATACCTTTCCCAAGGGTATTAGCGCTAAGTGAAATGCAATTACCACATCCAGGATTTGAACTCGTGTTGACGAGTCTATTTCCCATGACTTTAACCATTACACCACGCGCAAGTATATATAATATAATTTAATATACCAAACTTGTTGGTAAACCCTTGCGGTAAGAAAAAAAATGGGAAATAGTTTGATTGTAAAAATATACTACCAAACATCACCTGGGGAAAAAAAAAAAAAAAAAAAAAAAAAAAATTTTTGTTGGAACGCGGAGAATTTTTTAAATGTACGAAAAAAGAATTTTTTTTAAAAATCACGTGAAATCGCCGCGTTTGAACACTTTCTTCGTAATTTTTAAAAAAGTTATTTTTTCGAACATTTAAAAAATTCTCCCGCATTCCAACAAATTTTATTTAAAAAAAAATAAAAAAAGGATCTACTCTGAGGAAGGTAGATATTCCTTTGTGTGTGGAACATTTCTACAATTTTTTCTATAATTATTATTTCATTTTGTTATTTAAAAATAATAATAGATTGAACAATGTACACATGGATAAAATCCTGACCGAAACACATGTAAGTTAGATTAATTAAAATATCCTATTTTATCCATTCAATACTTTCTTTCCTTTATTTCTCATATATATATATATATATATATATATATATATTTGTAAACACGGTTTGTTTTGAATGGCTTTTTGCCGATAATTTGGGAGTAATGTAGTTTGACTTACCATGGCAGAATATCTAACAGTCTTTTCTAAATATAATCCTTCTGATTGAGTGATGGACACCAAACGACTGACTCCGCCTTCCCCTAGTAATGAACTGAAATTGAAAAGAAAGACACAAATTAGTTGGGTCAGACAAAATAAACATTTGAGGCAAAACATTCACACAATTGACAAAACCAACTAACAACTTCTTATAACATCACTCAATAAGTCCCGGGTCTGACATATAGATGGTGCCACTAATAAAAAATATCCATATGATTTTTATAAAATACTAACCTTCAAATTGCACGTATCAAAATTTGAGCCCAATCAGATTATTAGTTTACAAATTACAGTGAAGCTACTGTTGCATTGAATTGTTAGAGAAGTGTTGGAATCTGTGTATCACCCTAGAAGGAGACTATGTCGATGAATAAAGTCGAGTTTTGCTTAAAAGTTGAGGTTTTATTAGTTAGGCCCAGGACTTATTGTGTGATATGCTACAACAGTCATTCAATAAAGGTAAATTTTGCCTAAGGAGTCGGCAATTGGAAGCACTGTTTACAGTTGCACCTTTTTCAAAGAAATCAATAATGATGGCTCCTTTTATGACTAGACAGTATTTAGCCACATACATCACTGTATTATAATGTACCAAGTTCCTTCAGTCAGAATTATCCTGATGAGCCGTTAGGTGAAACCTAGGTAGGTAGTTTCTGACTCCTTAGGTCCTTATATATATATATATATATATACACACATAAAGGGTTGTGTTAGTGTTAGCTCAGTCGGTAGAGCGTTTGGCTAGAAACCACAAGGTTCCTAGTTCGATACCCGCCCTCGCCAACTCAGCGTATGAGTAGCACAGGGATCTGTGCGGTAAAGTAAGGAGCTGATCTTAGGTGTGATGCTCCACCTCAGACGCTAAAATAATCTCCTTGGTCTAGCGCTAGTGAAAAGGGGATAGACTCCCTCGCTGCATGGCTGATACCGACATTAGGCCACCCTGACAACTGCTGTAAATATATATATATATATATATATATAGAATGACGACCACTTTTCTGCATATTTTAAAATTTTATATTTTTTCTATTATTATTTTATTTTTTATTCAAAATAATAATAAAATAGAATACATGTGTACAAGGACAATTTCTCGGTCTGAGATCCAATAAATAATTTTTATCCTTTTCAAATATTTCTTTCCTTTTATTTTTCAACATATATATTAACACACACACACACTGTGTACTAACACACACACACACACCAAAATGAAGTTTCTTCTCACTTGTATTTCAAGACTAGACAGTATTTAGCTACATACACACACTGTCATAAAGTTTAAGATACTTACTGAGCAAAAGATGGGATTTTTCTTGATAATTTCAAAAGAGGTTGCAATGACGGCACATTATAGTAAGCATCGGTTGTGTTATCCCGTTTTGTCGATTCTGTCGTTTGGCAACTTTAAAACTAGTTGCCTCATTGCATATTTCCCTGCGAGAAAGAAAAAAAAAAAACAAAATCAACATATACCAAAAAGCAAAAAAAAACAACAAAAAAAAGCACATCTTGGCTAAATTTTGATCTGTGTAGTAAAATGGGGAGCTGATGGTAGGTGTGTGGCATTCCTCTTCAGATGCAAAAAAAAAGAATCTCCCTGCTTTATGGCTCGTGAAAAGGAAATAGACTCCCTCACTGTCTGGCTGATACAACAATAAACCAATCTGCCGACTTTGACTTAGCAAACAAAAGTGTGTTAGAATAAACTTATGGTCGAGATTTGTGTAGACTGATCAGTATTCAACGTGTGTTGAAGTTGAATCTGCTTCTGAGAATCCAGACTAGATTAAGTGCGATTTAAATAGCAGGTTGGGCTATTCTACTATGTGGTATGGTAAGGTCTATTTCCCAGGATTTGATTTGGTTGATAGTTTTAGTGTGGATATTTTTATAGTTGGGAGAGATGCTGGGTGTAGAGATTTATGTAGACTGATCAGTATTCTACTGCGAAAAGAAAAAAAACAACAAAACAAAAAAAAAAAACACACAACTTAAATTGCTAATAATTTCATCCATTAAAATCGCAAGGTTTCAGGTTTGATATTTGAGTGAGAGAGGAGACCTACCCTCGTGCAACACGACGTGTTGACAGAGAGAGAGTGCGCGGGCGGGAAGACTTGCCATATTCTCAAAGGAAGCGGGCTAGCTTGCCTGGCGTGTAGGACTGAAGCCTAGAGGCGAACCCGCTTCCTTTCAGAATATATGAGAAGCTGTTGGAGCGAGCAGTGAAATAAGAAATAGCATAGTGGCCCGGATGAGGTGGTCGTGCCGTGCTAGCGTTATGATATCGAGGTCGCATGTGCTGCACGGACAATTATGAGTGAGGAGCCTGGATGTGGTGAAATTGAGGTGTATTTAAAGGACTTATTCTCACAGATCTGGGGAGAATGACTGCAGTAGTATTTTGTTGTCGAGACAAGAGGGGACAAAGAAATAATTTTGGAGCGTGATACAGCTGGGAGTGTTTAGACTGTCGATTGGAACCTTGTGTCAGACTTGACTGTGACCCCCCCCGCCATACACACACACTGATTAAAAATATTGTTCTTACCAACTCAGCGCATAAGTAGCACATCTTGGCTAATTTGATCTGTGTAAAAATGCGGAGCTGATGTAGGTGTGGCACTCACCTTCAGATGCAAAACAATCTCCCTGCTTTATGGCTTGTGAAAAGGGAATAGATCACTCGCTGTCTGGCTGATACCAACAATAAACCACTCTGCCGAATTTTGACTTTTACTTAGCCAACGAAAGTATGTTAGAATAAACATGTGTACCCGAGTTATCTCCCTTTAAATGAAATCTTCTAATAAGAAAAATACTTAATACCTACTACTGCTGTATGAACAGTTGATTACAAGTTTGCTTACAATTAATGATGAAGTAAATATATAACATAAAATATCACCAGCGGCTTAGTTCTTGAGCAAAAATAATAAGAAATTTTGATTTATATTTGTGAAGATAATTAAAAAATAAAATTTAAATGATAACAGTATGAATTTTTTTTTCATTTAATATTTTTAGTAGTGAGACATTAACATTCCTTTCAGAATCGGTGGATCAATGCAAGGTACATTTTTTACATCAGGGGTTTAAATGGGATCAACTCGTGATTCAGTAATAATGATCTGCCAGACTAACTTTAAAAAATCACCCTCTACTCAGGCGACGCCGGGGTAGCCACTGCTAGTTTGAGAATAAAGCAATTGACAGTCCAGTTTGCAATAAATACTAATTTTGCTGGGACTTGTAATTTAAAAGATAATTTTCTGGTTTATTCAAAGGTACTGTAATAGTTAATAAAATGTCAGTTTCTGATTGTTTTAAAAAGGGGGGGGGAGTAAGAATTCAAAAAAATGCATGTAACGGAACCAACAGACACTGAATTCAAAAATCGAGCGCAAAAGGAAGAAGCAAAAAGGAAAAGGCTAATTATCATAGGGTCGAGGTTGCAGTGGTGCTTATATTCTCTCTGATCTTGAAGATTTTGTTTGGTTTTGTTTACGGCATATCAACCTCGGTGAGTCATTAATGCCAACAAAGTTGTGAAATAAATTCATTCTTAATGCCATATACAATTTGTTGATCAACTCGTGGTTTTCTATTTAACCCATAGATGGGACCCTAATAGGTACTACCCATCCGGTCAGAGTGGACCAGGGTGCAATGGTGATAAAGGGGTGCTGCATATTCCCAAACCTCCAAAACTGGAACCTCACATCAGATAGAGTTTAATGTCATATCCCAGGACATGTAGACCCGCAGCCACCTGCCTTCTAGCACCCATATGATAAAAGGGGTTGGGGCTTGCCATAAGGCAATAGGGTTGGGAAAAAATATACAGATGGGCTTGACGTGACAGCCGATTGATCGGAGGGCGGCCTCTCTGACCGCCTGTCTAGCCCAAGATAGGGCCAAAGTGGAGTATTGCATGTCAGGAACTGCTCATCCATCAAGCATCAATGTGCCACCCACGGCCAACAGGTGGCCCACTGGAGGAGTCTTACCCTCTGCAGAGGGTGCAGTCGTTGCAATCGAATGCCAGGCGGTCTGAAGTAAGATTTGTCAAGGCAGTCACAGGCATTGTTCAGACACTACCATGTTCCCACGGTCTTAAACACATAAGGTTGGACTTTAAACATACCACCTCATTCACTCGCTGGAAGTCACATTTGTTTAACTAATCAGCTTCAAAAACATAGCCTTTGTTTAAATGTAATATTAAACATATTTAGAAGTCTTTCATCAAGGGAAATAACTCTGGTAACTTTAAAGAAAGGACATTTTTTAGCCATTTTTTTTATATTCCTTATAGGAATGGGATCTGGACTTAGAAAAAATCTCAACAGGATGTTAAGATGATAGATGGCCGTTGAGCAAAGATTTACTCCCACCTGTTCATAGTCATTACTTACTTTTGTCTTGAGGGGTTAGGGTTAAGTAAGGTTTGTTACTTTAGTTTTCTTGGGAAAAAAAAAAAAAAATGTGTATGTGGGTTCAGCCATTTTATGATTTACTTACCTACAACTTTGGCCACACTGCAGACTTTACTTTACTTTTTGTTTATTTAAAAAAACAACAACAACCCCCCCTCCAAAAAAAAAAAAAAAAATGTGTGTTTGGTAGGGGTCATTCCTTTTAGTGATTTACTTACCTACAAGTTCTTTATTTCTCTGATCTAAGGCAAGATTCTCAAGGCACGCAGCAGCACAGACCACTTTATCAGACTCTACTCCCAGCAGTTCAACAATTATGGCTAAACTTTTCTTTTCTATACAGCAGCACGGATATCAATCCCAGGTGAAAAAAGAAAAAAGACATTTTTTAAACATGGCCGACTATCAAAATGGGAAATCATAAAATATTTATAAAAACTTTTTTTACAATTTAAAAAAACACAATTCAGAAACCCCTCGAGGATGGATGACGACTAAACATGCATGATCGCACGGTGTCCGGTTGAGTGTTTATACAGAAACCTACCTACCTACAATTTGAAATGTAAACTTTAAATATATATTAAATAAAAACAAACTATATATAGATATATAATACCAGTCATTTATTTATTAAAAACTTGTTTTAAAAAACAATGAGGACTGTCTAATGTTGCATGTTTCAAATTTTGAATGTATTTATTCTGTTATGACGATTTGGGTAATGTGATTGTAAGGAGTGACGTAGTTTTTGTTACAGACAGAAACCGGAAGCGAATCTCCATTAATTATAGATATATGATTTTTGGTTACTTATGTTTATTTTTTTACGTTTGAGTTTAGAATTTTTTTTGTATGAATGAAAACTCCTGATGAAGTATTATAAATGAACAGTATCAATTTTATTAGCGTTACCAAAAAATTTTACAAAGGAAGTATTAATTATTATTTTCCTTAAACCAGTTATTCAAAAATATATACTATATTTACACATGAACTAGGATGGAAATAAAATGAGAAAGATAGGGTATAATAATTTTGCTTTTGTTGCAAGGTTTCCTTCAGACATGTCATTTATTTTAAGGGTTACGTAAGGCGTAAAATGGTTGAGAAATGCTTGGTTTAATGCTGAGAGATTTCTGATTTTTGCTCACATCAGAAACTTTATTTTTTTTTAATGCAAATAATATAAAATATCTACTTGAAAATTCAATGAATTTTATAGTAAAAAAAAAAAAAATATCAACTAATGAATTTCTATAGTAAAAAAAAAAATCATTTAATGAATTTCTATAGTAAAAAAAAAAAATCATCATCTAATGAATTTTTATAGTAAAAAAAAAAAATCATCATCTAATGAATTCTATAGTAAAAAAAAAAAAATCATCATAATGAATTTCTATAGTAAAAAAAACATCTAATGAATTTTTTATAGTAAAAAAAAAAAAAAATCATCATTAATGAATTTCTATAGTAAAAAAAAAAATTCATCATCTAATGGAATTTCTATAGTAAAAAAAAAATCATCTAATGAATTTTATAGTAAAAAAAAAAAAAAATCATCATCTAATGAATTCTATAGTAAAAAAAAAATCATCATCTAATGAATTTCTATAGTAAAAAAAAATCATCTATGAATTTTATAGTAAAAAAAAAAAAATCATCATCTAATGATTTCTATAGTAAAAAAAAAAAAAAATTATCATCTAATAAATGGGGTTGTTATTCATTGGGAGTGTGTGGGAGTGGTTCTTAAGCTCTACCTGCCAATCACAGGCAGCCAAATTCTTTGAATCGCTCCAACAGCCGCTTCTAATGTAACGGGTTTGAGCAGTCGGCAAGCAAAGGGAGATAAAGTGAACGATATCCGATGCCAAAGAATTTCCTGACCTTTTGTGGGGTCACTCTGTGGGAACTGAAAGAAAGAAACGAAAATGGAAGTTGGAGAACGAAAAGTATGTGGATCAGAATGGGCAATCTGATTTTTACAAATATCTTTATCACTAGCAAAAAATGCACCCTTCAGGCACGTGTATTGTAGTTTGATATAATTAATTATTATATTGAATTAGAAAAACTAATGAAATTAAATATGAACACAAAAAAGATTTTCTACTTATTCTAATTGATTTCATATAAAAATCATTCATAGGATTACTTTTATATATTTGAGAATAAAACAATAATATCAGAATAAATATCACCAAATAATTATTATTAAACACAGTTTTGTTAAAACTGGTATGTAAATTATTCACACCTTATACTATGTAAACATTTATTTCTTAATATATATATATATATATAATATATATGCGTAGTATATGATTTATGATTTATATATTGTTTTAATCTTCTTATTTTTCTAACATTAATATTCCATATGAAATACGTCATATCTTTGTTAACATTTCGTTCTCCGCATATTCACGTTAATGCATGCGTCATTATATGATCTTCACCTTTCATTTTTGCAAATGCAATGATCACGTCGTTGTCTTTTGTAAAACAATGCACATATAAAAATTAACGGTTTAATAACATCATATTCACACATTCACTATACACTTAACATCTTTCATTTTGTCTCTCACATAAACATTACTTAACAGTGTCCTGAAGATGGTACAATTATACCGAAATGCTTAAGTATTGACACATAAAAATTGTTTCCCCTGATCATAACATCCTGTGTTTGTTATATTTTTAAAATATTTCTTCTCATATTGTCGGATTAATTTCCTTTTCACCGTCTTTCTATATATATATATATATATATATATATATATATATATATATATATATATAATATAATATAATATATAATATATATATATATATATAATATTAATATATATATATATATATATATAATATAATATAATATATAATATATATATAAGTATATATATATATATATATATAAAAAAAACACATTGCTTTTTATTTACCGTATTTGATGGCTTATAAGATGCACAGACATATAAGATGCACCCTCATTTTCAGCAGATCAGATTCAGGAAAAAAAGGTTTTTAGTGTATTTAAGCAATATTGTTGAAAACAGTCTAGCTGTGCATTACACAAGCATTATTTGGTATCGTTAGCATTTCAGTCTCGGAAGACTATAATATAGTTTTTGTGACCCTGAAGTTACAGCGCCTCCTCTGACTGTGAAGTCCGAGGGATTCTTATCATTAGTTTCACTTCACCTACGATGTATAAGTCACAGAGCAATTTTTGGGACCCAAATGTTGGAAAGAAAGTGCATCTATATGCGTCAAATACGGTAGCTGCTGGTAATCTAATTAATAATATAATATATAAGTCCTCTATTTAAAAAATTATATAATTTAAAATTTATATTTCCAAGCTAATAGTGCAACATGATAATGATAATGAATATATATATATATATATATATATATATATATTATATATTGCTCTGATGAGGATTTTTTTTTATAAATCGAAATACTGTTCAATATTAGCTATGGAAATTAATTCATTTTTAACAATATTGTGTGTTTTCATACCTTATATATATATATATATATATATATATATATATAATAATTTACATGATATTTTTGTGCAAAGTATAATTTACCTTTGGTCTGGCTGGCTTTTGAATCTGATTTCTGTGCATTTTTCTTCCTTGCCGTTCCTCCAAAACAACCGGTATTTTCACCTGAAAAAAATTAAAAGAACAATTCAATTTACAAGTATTTGAAACGCTTTTACAAAAACAGCCCCCCAAAAATATGAATTCCAAATATATTATCAGAATTTCTACCATTAACAAAAAGAGAATTAATATTAACTAACAGGACCTGTGGATATACCACAGTATGATTGGAGAGTAGTACAATGGACTAGATATTGGACTGGACGCCCTTGTTACAATGATAATTTAATTATCACAATGTTTTGATATGTTTACTTAAGAGCTATTGCTAAATAATTCAATATGTAAAAAGTATAATAATAATCTTCATTTTAACTCTCTCTACTAGCAGGACCTGTGGATATACCACAGTATGATAATTTAATTATTACAATGTTTGAATATGTTTACTTTAAGAGAGCTATTGCTAAATAGTTCAATATGTAAAAGTATAAGGGTGGCAAAATTTTGCTTGTATATATAATTTCTAAAACCAAAAAACCCCCAAAAATGAATTACCCCCCCCCCCAAAATAAACTTACCTTTTTCCAAGTTTCTTTGTTGCCTCTGTAATGTCCTCTTCAAATAAAATTCAGGATCATCTACTTCTTGAATTCGGTAGGACAAATTTCGAAGAATACAAACACAATTCTCGACTGGCTTATTATCGATATCACTTTGGCCAATGGCTGTTTTCACTGCATGAATTAAGGATTCCACAATCCATCACATTCACGTAACCGTTTCCTTGATTGGTAACCTGCTGAGCTAACGTTCCTGTAAAAAGGAAAAGAAAAGAAAAAAAACAAATTATATTTATATATATATATATATATATATATATTATATATATATAACACATACATACACTTTCCCTTTCCTCTGTAGCATGAACATCATACTCACCTTCACAATAAGGCTGTGACTAGCACCCAGTCACACACACACATATATAAAGTTAAACCTAATGAGTCAGATATAACAGTATATACCTACTAACAGTTTCACTTAGTAGCTCTTCAAGGCAAAGATTTTTGCCCTGACGAGCTACTAAGCAAAACTGTTAGTAGATATATCTGACTTATTGAAGTCAGTTAGCCTACGGTTGGTTTGAATAACAGCAGCTAAGTACAATTGAAGCAGTGTCCAAGACAATTGGTATAAATAGGACTCAAGAATGATCCATCCATGAATCTGGGTGACTTGGGTGATTCCATTCCTTGAGTTCTGATTGGCTGCTTGACTGCCTGATTTGAATGACATTGTGGAGTATTATATATACTCTGTCATTCTGCAGTGGACCTTGTAGCTTTCGGGATTGTATTGAGTTACAACCGTTTGTTGCCTTGTCTTCCCATTCAATGGTAATTGGATTTAATTATTCTTCATCTCCCCTTCCTCCCCCCATTGTGCGGGCGTAGCTGCCTTTGAGGTGGTGCATTGACAATGCTTTGTAGCAGTAGGAACCCCATCCCTCTTTGCTCCAATCAGGGGTGAGGCAAGTCACTCGGTCCTTGTCAATGTAGCCACGCCTTTCTTGACTAGGTCAACTATAACCTGCTTGGAGTCTTGAAAAGCATTCTCAAGACTTTGTTCCATGACTCATTAGGTTTAACTTTATTATTTGCTCTACTTAGGTATTGAGCACTCTTTACTTTTTAGCTTAAGATAATCTAGCGGTTTAAATATATATATTTTTCATATATATATAAAAATTTTTATTTTGCCCAAGTATTATAGTATCAACTGATTATTTTCAGTTGGTACGACTATCTTGGTCTTTTCTTTTTTTCAAATTCCCCCCCCATGTGATGTTTGGTAGTATTTTTTACAATCAAACTATTGCCGGGTTTTTTCTTAGTGCAAGGGTTTACCAATAAGTTTGTATATTATATAAAGTTGAAAAAATGGAAGCGAATCTGACAATATGTTGAAAAAAAAATAAAGGAAAGAAAATGTTGAATGGATAAAAATTTGTTATTGAAGTGCCGACACGCATTTCGACGAGAGGATGTCCTTGTACACAATGTATTTTATTAGTATTAAGAATAAATTGTGTACAAGGTCGAAACGATGTTGGCACTCCAAGAAATAATTTTTATCCATTCAACATTTTCTTTCCTTTATATATTTTTTCAACATTTTTATATATATATATTATATATATATATATATATATATATATATATATATTATATATAATATAAACAGTTCTGCTTTGAAACAATAACATTTCTGAAGAAGCCTTGTTAATTCACAGAGGTGAAATATTAATTGATTGAAATTGTTTGTGTTTTATCCATTGTGTTTCCTCAACATTTATTGTCACAAAATATAACACTCACCTAAGAACTCCACTAGCATTTCTAAAAACTGTTGTCCACTGTTCTCCTGGGGTGCCTGGGGCTGAGCAGTTCCTTGTCGACCCCACCCAGAATGGGGGATCATCACAACCATCACTAAAACTGTCAGGCAATCATCGATGATGGCTTTCTTTAATTCCTTTTAAAAAAAAAAAAAAAAATAAATCAATAATTGTTATGTATTGATTGGTGTGGGGGGGTATTTACCCCACCCCACCGCCACAAGCAGGATGAAGTACAAGGTCAGTTTTTTTAAAGCAGGGTACAACAGAGTTTTCCTTCTCGTAGACTAATTGCCATACCAATGTTATAGAATCCAATGCATTGGAAATAATATTAAATTGGAAATGATTTTTAACTATGAAAATGCATTGGAAATACTTTTACTATGAAAATGCATTGGAAATTACTTTTACTATGAAAATGCATTGGAAATTACTTTTACTATGAAAATGCATTTGGAAATTACTTTTACTATGAAAATGCATTGGAAATTACTTTTACTATGAAAAATGCATTGGAAATGATTTTTAACTATGAAAATGCATTGGAAATGATTTTTAACTATAAAAATGCATTGAAATGATTTTTACTATGAAAATGCATTGGAATTGATTTTTTAACTATAAAAAGCATTGGAAATGATTTTTAACTATAAAAATGCATTGGAAATGATTTTTAACTATAAAAATGCATTGGAAATGATTTTTAACTATAAAAATGCATTGAAATGATTTTTAACTATGAAAATGCATTGGAAATGATTTTTAACTATAAAAATGCATTGGAAATTACTTGTACTATGAAAATGCATTGGAAATGATTTTTAACTATAAAAATGCATTGGAAATTACTTGTACTATGAAATGCATTGGAAATGATTTTTAACTATAAAAATGCATTGGAAATTACTTGTACTATGAAAATGCATTGGAAATGATTTTTAAACTATAAAAATGCATTGGAAATTACTTGTACTATGAAAATGCATTGGAAATGATTTTTAACTATAAAAATGCATTGGAAATGATTTTTTAACTATAAAAATGCATTGGAAATGATTTTTAACTATAAAAATGCATTGGAAATTACTTGTACTATGAAAAATGCATTGGAAATGATTTAACTATAAAAATGCATTGGAAATGATTTTTAACTATAAAAATGCATTGAAATGATTTTAACTATAAAAAATGCATTGGAAATTACTTGTACTATGAAAATGCATTGGAAATGATTTTTAACTATAAAAATGCATGGAAATGATTTTTAACTATAAAAATGCATTGAAATTACTTGTACTATGAAAATGCATTGGAAATGATTTTTAACTAAAAATGCATTGGAAATGATTTTTAACTATAAAAATGCATTGGAAATTACTTGTACTATGAAAATGCATTGGAAATGATTTTTTAACTATAAAAATGCATTGGAAATGATTTTTAACTATAAAAATGCATTGGAAATTACTTGTACTATGAAAATGCATTGGAAATGATTTTTAACTAAAAAATGCATTGGAAATGATTTTTTAACTATAAAAAATGCATTGGAAATGATTTTTAACTATAAAAAATGCATTGGAAATTACTTGTACTATGAAAATGCATTGGAAATGATTTTTAACTAAAAAAATGCATTGGAAATTGATTTTAACTATAAAATGCATTGGAAATTACTTTACTATGAAAATGCACATTGGAAATGATTTTTAACTATAAAAATGCATTGGAAATGATTTTAACTATAAAAATGCATTGGAAATTACTTGTACTATGAAAATGCATTGGAAATGATTTTTAAAAACTATAAAAATGCATGGAAATGATTTTTAACTATAAAAATGCATTGGAAATGATTTTTTAACTATAAAAATGCATTGGAAATTACTTGTACTATGAAAATGCATTGGAAATGATTTTTAACTATAAAAATGCATTGGAAATGATTTTTAACTATAAAAATGCATTGGAAATTATTTACTAGGAAGATGCCATTGGACAATGATTTTAACTATGAAAATGCATTAGACAATGATTTTTAACTATAAAAATGCATTGGACAATGATTTTTAACTAAAAATGCATTGGACAATGATTTTTAACTATGAAAATGCATTGGACAATGATTTTTAACTATGAAAATGCATTGGACAATGATTTTTAACTATGAAAATGCATTAGACAATGATTTTTAACTATAAAAATGCATTGGACAATGATTTTTAACTATGAAAATGCATTGGACAATGATTTTTTAACTATGAAAATGCATTGGACAATGATTTTTAACTATGAAAATGCATTGGACAATGATTTTTAACTATGAAAATGCATTGGACAATGATTTTTAACTATGAAAATGCATTGGACAGTGATTTTTAACTATGAAAATGCATTGGACAATGATTTTTAACTATGAAAATGCATTGGAAATTACTTTTACTATGAAAATGCATTGGAAATTACTTTTACTATGAAATGCATTGGAAATTACTTTTACTATGAAAATGCATTGGAAATTACTTTACTATGAAAATGCATTGGAAAATGCATTTGGAAATTACTTTTACTATGAAAATGCATTGGAAATTACTTTTACTATGAAAATGCATTGGAAATTACTTTTACTATGAAAATGCATTGGAAATTACTTGTACTATGAAAATGCATTGGACAATGATTTTTAACTATGAAAATGCATTGGACAATGATTTTTTAACTATGAAAATGCATTGGACAATGATTTTTAACTATGAAAATGCATTGGACAATGATTTTTACTATAAAATGCATTGACAAATATATAAAATGCATTGGATAAAAAGAAAATGGAATTTTCTAAAATACTTAATACTCTTTTAAAAATTTCTTTTTTTTTTTTTGTAACTATTTTGAAAAAAAAAAATAGAAAAATAAAAATAATATCTAAAAAAGATTTTTTTTTAAATTTAAAAAAAGAAAAAAATTTACAAAAAAGAAAATATTTTTCAAAATTTAAATTAAAAGATTTTTTTTTTAAATATTAATAAAATAACAAAATTTAAAAAAAAAAAAAAGAAAAAGTAAAAAAAAAGAAAAATGAAATATTTTAAAAAGTGTAAAATATCCATAAATATGAAATGTAAAAATTCTTCAGATTAAAATCAAAGATTTTGAAAAAAAAAAAGAAAATCTCCTTACTTCACAAGAAGATAAATTCCATAATACACCCGTGACCATTTCTTTGACTTCTTCATCTTGAGATTTTCGAAGGAGACGTGTCAAAGCTGGAATGCCTGACGCATTTTTTATGGCTTTCTGCGGAAAAACAAAGAAAAACCAAAAAATAGAATTAATGGCACCGACAAAAAAAATCAGCAGAATTCTTAAATATTCTATCATGAAAATTCTCGTGTGAAAAAAGTATTTAAATTTATATATTAATATTCGTGTTCCTTAATTTTAAAGTTTTCTATTATTTACTCCTTTTGAGTTTTCACATCAGTGTTAGCTGATGGTCTTTCACTGGAGTCTGAGTGACAGCAAGTCTCCTCAGGTCTCCAGGACTCTTCTGAGTATTCTGGCAGATTGCAGCAGTGCAGTGTTCTGAATGGTTTCAATCCTTCCTCTGATATCCAAACTTTCCAAACCCTTTTCTAATGCTTTTGGGACTGTTCCAAGTGCACCAACTACAATTGGTATAACTTTCACTTTCATATTCCATAACTTTTTCAGTTCTCTGGCAAGGTCCAGATATTTGTCAATTTTTTCATTTTCCTTTAACTTCACCCTGTGATCCGCTGGCACTGCAAAATCCACCAGTTGACAAGTTCTTTCTTTTTTGTTAATCAACACTAGGTATTATTATTATTATTATTACTATTATTATTATTTCATATTTAAAATAGTAATAAATAGAATACAAAGTGTACATAGATAAACTCTCGACCGAAACAAGTGTTGGCATTTCATTAAACACTTTTTATCCATTCAACATTTTCTTTCCTTTATTTATCTTTTCAACATATATATATATATATATATATATATATATATATATATATATGAGGTTAAGTAAACAAACAAATGTGTTTATTTTTTTTATATGGCTTTAAGCCGACAATTTTTAGAGGATATGTACTTAATTGAAGACATACCTAATTTTGAAAATTAATTAGTTAATAATTAATGAATTTTAGACGGGCATATATGTTCAAATGTAAGGACAAAATACTTAATACTCTTTAAAAATGTTTTAAAACTTAAATGGATAACAAAAATCAAGAAAATGTCAAGGTCGAAATGTACATTCAGGGATTGACATTTTCTCGATTTGTTTAGCCTTACATTTGAACATATATATAAACACCCCCCACCCCAACACACACACAGTTTTCTGTGATAAATTTTGAAAAAACGGTATAAATTCTCTCGATTTGTGTTCTGCATAAAAAGAAAAAAAAAAAGAAAAGCTTAACAAAAGAAATAAAAAGTCACCCCACCCTTTTATTATTTCCAATTTCCACCGTATTAAATAGTTGGCATGAAGCTTTTTAACTTGTTATTTTCTTAGTCATATTTTTTCTTTTTTCATTTCAATACACCAAAAATCTTTTATTATTGATTGGAATGGGAAATATTAATAAGTTTCTCGGCTATACAATTGTTCAAACCAAGACTTGGTATGAACAATTCACATACAGAAACTGTCAGTAACCAAATGGCATTGACTCCATGTCCCCACTACCCTAACTTTATATATATATATATATATATATATATATATATATATATATATTTTATTTATATTTTTTGAAGGCAATATAACAATACCAGCAATAAAATAAGGATGCATGGAGTTTAGGGTAGGTAAAAGTACTGAGCATAATCTGGGTTAGTGAGCATCATAGAAGATTAGCCTAGGCCTACGGGAGATCTCAAACTTCACCAACGATGTATAAGACGCAGGGCAATTTTTTGAGCCAAAATTTTGCTCACTAACCCAGCTTACGCTAAGTACTTTTACCTACCCTAAACTCCATGCATCCTTATTTTATTGCTGGTATTGTTATAATCAAGCACAGCTAGACTGTTTTCAACAATATATCCTTAAATACACGAAAAACTTTTTTTTCCTGAATCTGACCAACTGAAATGGGGGTGCGTCTTATATGCCCATGTGTCTTATATGCCATCAAATACGGTATATATATATATATATATAAAATATACATGTGTATTGAAAGATAAATGGAAAGAAAATGTTGTATGGATAAAAATTATTTATTGATGTGCCAACACGTGTTTTGACCAAGAGTTTGTCCTTGTATCCTATTTAGTATTATTTTAAATACAAATTAAAATAAAACAAAAATTATTATAAAAATGATATTATATATATGTATATAAATATATTTATACGTGTCTGTGGATAACTATATATGCTTCCCACCCCCCTGGGATTAAGCACTTTGGGGGCAGGTGATATGTCAGGGAAGAGCAAAAAGACGTACCTTGTTATCATCGTTGTTGCGTCCGTAAGATAAATTTTTGAGAGCTCCGCAAGCGTTTTTATGAACTTCAGGAATCTCATGATTTAACAATGCAACTAATGGAGGAATTCCTCCCAACGCCCTGGAAAATAAAAAACACAGAACAAAGTGACAGCAAGTTCATACAAATAAAAAATATTATCTTCATAAAATAAGAACCAGCTGGGTAATTCCATGTCAAAAAATCAAACTATCTTTTTGTTCAATATATGTGAAATAATAATACAAAAAATTGTTGTCATAGATGCAGTGCCACATATTGGGATATTGATCTTGCTATGAAAAACATTTTTAAAAAATCACCAATAACTTAAAATTGGTTAACTTTCAGATTTTTTTGATAGCATTTTTTGAATTCTTCAGGCAAAAATGCTTTTATTAACCAATTTTTAGGAGTAGGGAAGCTCTGGAACTCATTTTACAAAAATAGATTACAAAACGTCACCATTTTTTGCGAGCCCTTCCCGCCCAAATTTGGAGAGCTAATAAATGATAGCAGACCTGTTCCATGTAAATATAAACTAAAAAGATTTATCTATCTCTATCTCTCTCTATATATCTAATCTATCTCTATCTCTCTCTATATATCTATCTATCTCTATCTCTCTCTATATATCTATCTATCTCTATCTCTCTCTATATATCTATCTATCTCTATCTCTCTCTATATATCTATCTATCTCTATCTCTCTCTATATATATCTATATATCTCTCTCTATATATCTATCTATATCTATATCTCTATCTCTCTATATATCTATCTATATCTATCTCTCTCTATATATCTATCTATATCTATATCTATCTCTCTATATCTATCTATATCTATATCTATCTCTCTCTATATATCTATCTCTCTCTATATCTATATCTATCTCTCTCTATATATCTATCTATATCTATATCTATATCTATCTCTCTCTATATATCTATCTATCTCTATATCTCTCTCTCTCTCTATATATCTATCTATCTCTATATCTCTCTATCTATCTATCTATCTCTATATCTCTCTATCTATCTATCTATCTCTATATCTCTCTATCTATCTATCTCTATATCTCTCTATATCTATCTCTATATCTCTCTATCTCTTATCTCTATCTATCTATCTCTATATCTCTATCTCTATCTCTATCTCTCTATCTATCTATCTCTCTATATCTATCTATCTCTATCTCTATCTATCTCTATCTATCTCTATATCTCTATCTCTATCTCTATATCTATCTATCTCTATATCGCTATATCTCTATATCTATCTCTATCCATCTATCTCTATCCATCTATCTCTATCCTCTATCTCTATATATCTCTATCTTATATATCTCTATCTCTATATATCTCTATCTCTATATATCTCTATCTCTATATATATCTCTATATCTCTATCTCTATATATCTCTATCTTATATATCTCTATTCTCTCTATATCTCTATCTCTATATATCTCTATCTCTATATATATACTCTCTATATATATCTCTCTATATATATCTCTCTATATATATATCTCTCTATATATATATCTCTCTCTAAATATCTATCTCTCTCTATATATCTATCTATCTATCTCTATATATCTCTATATATCTCTATATCTATCTATATCTCTATATCTATCTATATCTCTATATCTATCTATATCTCTATATCTATCTATATCTCTATATCTATATCTATCTATATCTCTATATCTATCTATATCTCTATATCTATCTATATCTTTATATATCTATCTATATCTCTATATATCTATATTAGAGAGCAAAAAAGAGGAAGCTACAGATGTGCCCACGCATTTCTTTAGTTTTAATCCAAGAAATCCATAAATTTATACATTTTGTCAGACATGCAGATAATACACATCATTGACAATTTCTATGAATAAAATGATCAAGATGCTCTCCTCCACCGCGGTCTCCTCCTCCTCCCCCACCTCCACCCTAGTCTCCTCCTCCCCCGCACCTAGTCTCCTCCTCCTCCCAATTCCCAACAGCTTATCCGCACATATTCAGGGAATGTTCCCTGAAAGAATAAACGGAATAATTTACCACCTATCCAATTACGCTGCATGGACAACGGCTGCCGATTGCTGCCCTGCAATTCGATACAAATGAATGAACCTATAATTTCAATCAGCCTGACGGAATTTCAAAAGCGACAACCCCCCCCCCCCAACACTACCCTCATCTCCCAGAATCCATAGCTTCAACCGTACATGACAATCCGCCGAAACAAAACAGCGGATAATGAATGGGTAAACATGGATACAAAACTGGCATCTTCATTTATTTCAAATACGCCAATTTCTGTCTCTGTATAACCAGTTGGCACCTACACCAGTGATCCGATCATAATGAAACTTGTTAAGCTAATGTTCAAGAACAGAACTGGCTAATTGGATTTCAATAAAAGTTGATAATGAAACTTTTGGGGACATCTTTACAATGGAAGAAAAAATTTTTTTACTCCTCATTTTCCACCATATGTGAGAAACTGCCAGTTACTAAGTGTTGACTTCATATCCATGCTACATTAATGATATTGAGCACTCTTTACTTATAAACATAGCTTACTATATATATATATATATATAAGCTGAGCAAACCAATGTTTGTCTCCTAAAGGTTTTTTTACTGTTTAGTTTAAAGACACAAAAGTTATAAAAATATTCTTTAGTTTTAGGATTGAGTTATGTTGGGGAAAAAAGTCTATTTTAATTGGTTCTAAATAACCATAATTTGCAATTAAGTCAAATACTGACACGTGTCTTACTTCACATTCTGCCTGTCACTTTCCACCTCTCTATGTATATCTTGATGACCTACTCCTTGTATATGTTAGTTTCTCTGTGAGTGTAAAGAGTGATTTAGAGAGAGTGAAATATATTTGTATGTTAAATTTCAGAAGCAGTTAGCCCTTCAAGAATCCTGTCCATTTAAATTCAAATTAGATCAAACATTCCCTTTCTTAGAAATCTTACAAAATGATTTCAATGTTTTCTTTTATTTAAAAAAAAAAATTTAATACGCTTTGCAAACTTACTTTTCCCTAATCCCAATGAACTACCCAGAGCTTGATGGGTGACCCAACGAGTCATGTT
>CM042181.1:20792275-20797275 GCA_023376005.1 Doryteuthis pealeii | reverse complement strand
CTTAATGGATACACAATTTTTCTATTTAACCAGGTAGTACCACTCCGGGTCAGAGTGAACCAGGGAGCAATGGTGAAAAAGGGGTTGCTCCACATTCCCCAAACTGGAACCTCACCATCAAATAGAGTTTAACGTCATTCCCAGGACATGTAGACCCTCAGTCACTGCCTTCTAACACCCATATGATAAAAAGGGTTGGGGCTTGCCATAAGGGCAATAGGGTTGGGGCAATCATATAGGTGCTAGGGCTCAACGTGAGCAACCGATTGATTGGAGGGGGCCTCTCCGACCGCCCGTCTAGCCCAAGATAGAGCCAAAGTGGAGTATTGCAAGTCATGGACTGCTCAACCACCTGGGTTCTATCCTTAAGCATCATGGGTTGCCACTCACGGACAACAGGTGGCCCCATTGGGGGAGTCTTACCCCTCTACAGAGGTGCAGTCGGTGTATTCTAACGCCCCAGCTGACAGGTTGGCTGAGTGGTCATAATTAAATTATCATGCTGTGGTATATCCACAGGTCCTGCTAGTCAAGATTATTATCCTTTGTACATAATGAACTATTTGGCAATAGCTCTTAAGTAAACCTATCAAACGTTGTAATAATTAAATTATTTTTCTGCGGTATATCCACAGGTCCTGCAAGTCAAGATTATTATACTTTTTACATATTGAACTATTTAGCAATAGCTCTTAAGTAAACATATCAAACGTTGTAATAATTAAATAATCATACTGTGGTATATCCACAGGTCCTGCAAGTCAAGATTATTATACTTTTTACATATTGAACTATTTAGCAATAGCTCTTAAGTAAACATATCAAACGTTGTAATAATTAAATTATCATACTGTGGTATATCCACAGGTCCTGCTAGTCAAGATTATTATACTTTTTACATATTGAACTATTTAGCAATAGCTCTTAAGTAAACAAATCAAACATAGTATTAATTCGAGTCATCATGATGTGGTATATCCACAGGTCCTGCTAGTATGTTATTTCAGTAAAAAAATCATTTAATTTTTTTTTTTTAAGACTGGTTGGTCACAAATGAGTAAACTTGAAATTGGTAGGTAAGTGGTTAAACTATTTAGGGCTATTAGAAATAAAAATTAAACAAATATTAGTCATATTAAATTCTTTAATAAATATCTCATATAGGATTGTCAGAATTTATCACAACTATATGCGTCATGAACAAGGCAATCCTTAAAGGAGGCCTGGCAACTATACGACTGGGGTCCATGACTGGAGGCGGACTACTGAAGATCTAAATTACAACTAAATAACAGATTTTTTTAGTAAGGAATTTGGGTAATTCATGAGGAAGTGCGTCCTGGTCACCTGCCTCAAAAACCGCTACCCGGTGACTATCAAAATAACAACCCCAGCTCGTCGTAATTCTTGTTTATTTATCGTAATTTGTCGTAATTCTTGTTTATTTATCGTAATTTGTCGTAATTCTTGTTTATTTATCATAATTTGTCGTAATTCTTGTTTATTTATCATAATTTGTCGTAATTCTTGTTTAGATATGAAGATGGATATATAGTTTGGAATAGACTGAGATAGATAAACAAATGGAGATAGATAGATATTTTTCGACAAGTAAATGTATGGGGGGGGGGTCGCTTCTTTTTTTGTCGTAATTCTTGTTTATTTAAACTAAAAACAAGACATTAAACAAACATGAATAAAAAATAAAAATCTTAGTATTTAAAGTAATATAGATATATATGAACAAATTGAGATAGATAGATAGATAGATAGATATGAAGATGGATAGTTTTGAATAGACTGAGCTGGGTCGTTATTTTAATAGTCACCGGGCAGCAACTCTTGAGGCAGGAGACCGGGACGCACTTCCTCATAAATTACCGGAATTTGTTACTAACAATTTGGTTTGTTGGTTGGCTGGACTTTACGGCATGTCAACCCTTTTGGGTTTATTTTATGCCAAAAACGTTTTGTTTTATTCATTCTTCATGGGTATTAAAAATTCTTTTTAAAACTCAATTTCTTAAAAAAATGTTTTAAAAGATCTTCAGCCACCACCTTTTAAGCACTTATATGATTAGAAGGGTTGGTTGGTTGGTTGGTTGGTTTTGTATCTGTAAAGAGTGCTCAATACATTAAGTAGAGCATGATTATAAGGACCTTACATGAGTCAGACACTATCTACCTAGGTTTCACCCGAATGGTTCATCAGAATAATACTGAAGGACCATTCGGCTGAAACCTAGGTAGATAGTGACTGACTCATGTAGGTCATTATATAGAAACCATTAGGTTCCTAGTTCAATACCGGCCCTCGCCAACTCAGCGTATGAGTAGCACAGGGATCTGTGCGGTAAAGTAAGGAGCTGACGGTAGGTGTGGCGCTCCACCTCAGACGCTAAAATAATCTCCTTGGTCTAGCGTAAGTGAAAAGGGGATAGACTCCCTCGCTGATTGGCTGATACCGACATTAGGCCACCCTGTCGACTTAATATATATATATATATATATATATAGCTAAACTTGCACAAAGGTGTCAAAATTAGGCTGACCCAGAAAAAACAGAACCCAAATTATTTCATTCATTTTCCCATTAAACTAACCCTAAACCCCAACCCTAAACCCCATAGTTAAAATTAACAGTTTTATTACAAAATTTGTGGGTTCCGTTTTTTCTGGGTCACCCTAATTATGACACCTTTATGCAAGTTCAGCTATATATATATATATATATATAATATATTTATTTATTTTACAGAGTTTTCACAGATCAATGTTCATTATAAACAGCAACCCAGGTTTCATGCTAAGGGGCAATCATCAGGTTGTTGAGCAAGATCCCATGGTGTTTGTTGAAGTTCTTTACTCAATGTCACATTTTGGATTGCAAATAACGTCGGTTAGTTCCATGGACGCTATTGTAGTTCGGATTTACTAAAAATAAATTTTTTCAAAATTTGCATTTTTTTGTAATAATGCCAACGAAGTTACCTCCCTTTATTCGTTAAAAATAGAAAAATTTTTTTTTTTTATTTTTAAATTAATTCCGTTTGATAAAGGATGTATATGTCTTCAAAAAACCATTTTTATATATATGGTAGAGTCTTTTAAATTTTTTCCAACATAATACAAAGGTGGATGGTGTTGTTCCTCTGTCGAAAATCCATTTTTTTATTTTTGAAATATCAGATTTTAAATATTAGCTCTCACAATTTGTGATTGAGCACTGTATTTTCTTTGTTTCATCACAAAAAAAAATTTGTTTTTATATATATATTATATATATATATATATATATATATATATATATAATATATGTATGTGTGTGTGTGTGTATGTATGTGAATCATATTGGTAAGAAAATTCTATATCCTATTAAATTTATGTGGGTTTATTTGTTGTTATTGTTGCAAACTGAGAATACTGATGTGTGCATTGTTGTGTGTGTGTGATGTTTGTAAGTCAGTGGGTCGTGAGGTTATTGTAAGAATTTGAAATTGGGTTTCAAGAGAAAAAGAAAAAGAGATTCAAGATTTTCGAATTAAGAAATGGAATTGGAATTTAATAAACATATTTTAGAATTTATAGATGAGTCAGTATGAATTTGGTTTTGATGGAGAGATAGAGATAGAGAGAGATAGATAGAGGATAGAGAGTAGAAAGAGAAAGAGATAAGAGAGATAGAAGAAAGAGATAGATAGAGATATAGAGAAAGAGATAGAGAGAGAAGAGAAATAGAGAAAGAGATAGATAGAGAAGAGATAGATAGAGAAAAGAGATAGATAGGAGAAAGAGATAGATAGAGAAGAGAAAGAGATAGATAGAGAAAGAGAAAGAGATATTAGAGAAAGAGATAGAGTAGAGAAGAGAAAGAGATAGATAGAGAAAGAGATAGAATAGAGAAAGAGATAGAGATAGATAGAGAAAGAGATAGATAGAGAAAGAGAGAGAGATAAGAGATAGAGAAAGAGATAGATAGAGAAAGAGATTAGATAGAGAAAGAGATAGAAGAGAAAGAGATAGATAGAGAAAGAGATAGATATGAGAAAGATGATGGATTAGAGAAAGAGATAGATAGAGAAAGAGATAGAGAAAGAGATAGATAGGAAGAGATAGATAGAGAAAGATGATAGATAGAGAAGAGATAGATAGAGAAAAGAATAGATAGAGAAAGAGATAGATAGAGAAAAGAGATAGATGAGAAGAGATAGAAGAGAAAGAGAGATTATTGTATATTGAAAGAAGAGAGAGAGATATAGAAAGAGATAGAAAGAATAGAGATATAGAAAAGAATAGAAAGAGAAGATAGAAAGAGAGAAGAGATATAGAAAGAGAGAATAGAGATAGAAAGATATAGAAAGATAGATATAGATATAGAGATAGAAAGAGATAGAAAGATAGAAAGAGATAGATAGAAAGAGATAGAGATAGAAAGAGATAGAGATAGAAAGAGATAGAGATAGAGATAGAAATGAAGCGCAAAATGGAGAAAGAAGGAAAGAGAGAAAGAAAAGTACGAGAGATAGAGAGAGAGAGAGAGAGAGGAAAGTATCAAACTGTGTGACAAAAAGACAAAAAGTAAACAAAAAAAAAACGAAATAATTTTATTCAAATAAGATAACAAAAAGAAAAGAAAAGAAATATTTTGGCATTTCAAGAATTTGGTTCCAGTTTTTAAAGACTTCATAAAAATAGGTCATATTTTGGAATTCAAAAAAAAAAAAAAAAAAAATACATATTTTGTGAATTAAGAAGAAAAGAAAGAAAAAAGTACAATTACTTACGGGGGGGGGGGGGGTGGAGAAGAAATTGATTTTTCTTTCTTTACAAACTTTGGAGATCAATACCCCCAACCCCCACCCTACCACCCTCTTAAAAAGTCAAAATGAAAAGAAAAGAAATAATAATTCCCACAGTCAAATTATCTGATCTCAGCACACACCCCACCCCCTGCCTTAGTGAAAGATTATTCAAGAAGAAAAAGAAAAAAAAGAAGTCTA
>CM042181.1:20772275-20789775 GCA_023376005.1 Doryteuthis pealeii | reverse complement strand
ATTATCCTTTACTTCCTATTTAAGTAAAGAGTTAAATTAGGAAAATTTACCAATGAAAGACGGGAGTAATGGAAAATGATGGAAGAGTTAGTTTCAAAGCTGTTCTATTTTTCGATAATACCCCCTCTGTTCCAAATCTTTTTATCTGCATTCTTATTTAGTTTTATTAGCCTTTCTAATTTAACATGATATTTTATTATATTAAAACTTAAAAACTTAAAAAATGATGGAAGAGTTAGTTTCAAAGCTGTTCTATTTTTCGATAATACCCCCTCTGTTCCAAATCTTTTTATCTGCATTCTTATTTAGTTTTATTAGCCTTTCTAATTTAACATGATATTTTATTATATTAAAACTTAAAAACTTGCACCCATAGGGTACATAAATTTGCTAGTATATATAATTTTCATTGCTTGTATATATGTAAATAAAACCCACCTCCCAGAACACCTGAGTAAGATCATTAAAGCGATACACGTAAAATATTTAGACTTAAAGAATAAAGCCATTTCCAGTCCAATTAGCAACTGAGTAGTTTCTTATATTGACATCTATTTATAATAAATGCCAGGCACAAGGCCACACAATTGAGGAGCAACTGATAAACAACAAAGAGAGGGAGGGAGGGGCGCACGGTTTACTTCCCCCACCCACCCCTCCAGCAGTGATGATGAATCATTAAATAATGTCAGGTAGGCTTTTTTGTCTGTCACAGGTAAATAATCACGAGAGAGAGAGAGAGAGGGGGGAGAGGGGGGGGAGAAATGTATGAATCACGGTAAGAGAATGTCCGTTTCCTAACCCAAACAGAAATGAGGAAACATTTTCAATTGCGGTGGGGGTGGGGGTGGAGCTGGGTGGGGTGAGAGAGACAAATATTTCCTTTTTTTTTTTTTAAATTTAAAATTTTTTCTTTAAACTAGTTATTGCCAAAATCTTGTTTCATTTTCATTTTTAAAAAAAAATTAAAATTAATTAAATCGATTATCTAAAATCAAATTTGTTTTATCAAAGTCAAAAAGTAGTTTTCAACTTTATATAAACCCATCGATATTTTTTTTACCCCCCCCAAAATAAGGAGGAGGTCAAAGTTAAGTGACCTGAAAAAAAATCAGAAAAGTTTTGAAATAAAATAAATAATCCTTTATAAAATTCATCCATTGATAAATCAACACTGATGGTTGGTTGGGTCATAAGGCATTTCAACCCTTGTTGGGTTATTTTATGCCAAAGACATTTTGTTTTATTCATTCTTGTTGGTTGGTTGGATTTTATGGCATGTCAACCCTTGTTGGGTTATTTTATGCCAAAGACATTTTGTTTTATTCATTCTTGTTGGTTGGTTGGATTTTATGGCATGTCAACCCTTGTTGGGTTATTTTATGCCAAAGACATTTTGGTTTATTCATTCTTGTTGGTTGGTTGGATTTTATGGCATGTCAACCCTTGTTGGGTTTTTTATGCCAAAGACATTTTGGTTTATTCATTCTTGGTGGCTGGTTGGATTTTATGCAACCCTTGTTGGGTTATTTTATGCCAAATACATTTTGGTTTATTCATTGGTGGCTGGTTGGATTTATGGCATGTCAACCCTTGTTGGGTTATTTTATGCCAAAGACATTTTGTTTTATTTATTTTTGATTGGTATCCAAAATTCTTTTTCTTAAACTCAACTTTTTTAACATAATTTTTGTAAACTCATTTTTTCTATTTAACCTATAGACGGGACCCTAACAGGTACTACCACTCTCTGTTAAAGTGGACCTGGGAGTAATGGCAATGAAGGGGTACTCCACACTTCCCAGAGGTCCAGAACTGGAACCTCACCATTAGATGCAGTTTAACGTCATACCCAGAATCACCTTTCACTGTTTTGAGAGCCTACGTGCGGCTGTCAGTGTTTGAAATTTTTACCAGGTGTGGATTATATTAAAGTTAGACAATCCCCAAAATTTGAGCTCCCAATTTCAAAAATTGGCAGAGTTATGTCGATTTTTAGCTCGACAAATTTGTGGGGTGGAGGGTCACAAAAATAAACAAAAATAAACAAATAAACAAAAACAAAAAATAAAATGAACAAAAAATAAACAAAAAACGGTTATTTCCTATAAGTCTGACATAAACAAAGGGAACCACTCTTGACTGATAAATTATTCATTTATTTTCCCATTAAACTAACCCTAAACCCGTCTTTTTTCCTAGTAGATCAATAAATAAATAAATAATTTATCAGTCAAGATTGGTTCCCCTTTGTTTATGTTAGACTTATAGGAAATAACCCCAAAAAGCCCAAAAACTTACAATTTCTGCCATCAAGCGATGGTGTTGCCCGACCATCGGACTCACCATCCAATGGTTTCGGTGCATCAAGATTATAATAATCTGGTCTGTTTCTATTTTCCCCAGGGTAATAACGGCCCTCTTCATCCTCAGGGTTACCTAACCGAGGAGGGTAGCCACTTGGAGGTTCATTCATGTAATTTGCAGGAGCATCAGTTTTAAGGTAATTTGCTGGATCCACTTCCGCTTCTCGATAAGAAGGGGGTCCTTCACCATAATGATTGCCAGACGCTGGAAAAAAAAAAAAAAAAAAAAATTTGCTATAAATGTCTGGTTTAAGTATTCTTATTTAATCTTATATTCCTCTTATTATAATGGAGATTGTGGGTTTTCTGTCTGTAACCGAAACTATATTACTATACAAGTCACAATTCCTTTAGTTATTTACATCATATTCTCCATGATTTGTTTTTATTTAAACTCAATTATTAATAAAATTGTTTTACATTACTTACACTGTTGACCTATCTACATACTAATAACATGCAATTGTATTTATATATACAACAAAATAGAGGTTTACTGTGTGAATGGGAAGGCTAATTTGCATATTGATCTTAAAAAATTGATTTTAATAAATATATGCTTAGTATTATTGATTTCTAATTGTTTGTTTTATCTTATGAATATGAGCAAAAATCTCTTCATAAATCTTAAAAGAAATCCCTTAACAAGAAGAAATAACTGTAATATTATTCTTTACTTCCTATTTTAACTAAACAGTTTAATTAGGAAAATTTACCAATGAAAGACGGGAGTAACGGAAAATGATGGAAGAGTTAGTTTTAAAGCTGTTCTATTTTTCAATAATACCCCCTCTGTTCAAAATCTTTTTATCTACATTCTTATTCAGTTTCATTAGCCTTTCTAATTTAATGATATTTTATTATAAAATTTAACTAAAATACTTGCACCCGGAGGGTGCATATATTTGCTAGTTATTATAATGGAGATTCGGTGTCAATCAGTCTGTAACCGAAACTATGGCATCATCAACGTGGAAAGAAGCATATGGACATGCTAGTGCGGGTCATCCTGAAAAAACATACATAAACCAACTGTGCAGATACTGGATGCTGCACAGAAGACCTACCAGGTACAAGGAGAGATGGGGACAGTTGTCGGTCTGAATGTTTGATTATTCGTTATATGTTTTCGATAATTTTTGTAAAATTTATATAATTATTTAGATGTAAAATATTTACATTATTATTAAATGTCTATTAGTATTTAGTTATAAAATATATAGTTTATGAAAAAATAACAATAGGAATTGTTATTTAAGTGTAACATAATATAATTTTAGTAATTCAATTCCTTTCCTGATATCAAAATTAACGTAATGTTTGTCGATAATAAAAAAAAAGAAAAGTACAAACATTTTTTGTTAGGTTAAATTCTTTAAATGTCAAAAACTCGTTTGTTTGTTGCGTATATCAATGATATAGATGCTAACTTAAGGAATATCATAGTACTGAAGTATGCCGATGACATCAAGTTGTACCTTGAGGTAAAAAAGACAGATCCTGAACGCTGCAGATCTTTATTACAGTCAGACCTGGACACAGTGCAACAATGGATCACTAACTGGCAACTGGAGCTGGCTGTGGACAAATGCACCACCATGCATTTTGGGAGGAAAAACCCATCATCTTATTATAATGGAGATTGTGTGTTCTTGTGTCTGTAACTGAAACTACTCAAGTCAATATTCAATTAGGTATTTACATCACATTCCCCATGATTTTATTTTTATTTAAACCTCAGTTATTAATAAAATTGTTTTACATTATTAATACTGTTGGCCCATATCTACATGCAAATAACATGCAATTGTATTTATATATACAACAAAATAGCGGTTTACAGCGTGAACGGGAAGGCTAATTGCATATTGATATTAGAAATTTGATTTTAATAAATATGGGCTTAGTATTAGTGATTTCTAATTATCTTGTTTTATCTTAATGAATATGACCAAAAATCTCTTCAAGAAATCTTAAAAGAAATCTGTTAACAAGAAAGAATAACTTTGATTTTATTCTTTAGTTTCTAAATTAACTAAATAGTTAAATTAGAAAAATTTAGCAATGAAAGACAGGAGTGATAGAAAATGATGGAAGAGTTAGTTTCAAAGTTGTGCTATTTTTCGATTATACCCCCCTCTGTTCCAAATCATTTTATCTGCATTCTTATTTAGTTTCATTAGCCTTTCTAATTTAACATATTTCATTACATTAAAACTTAAATACTTGCGCCCGGAGGGTGCATATTCTTGCTAGTACATATATATATATATATATATATATATATATATATATATTTTTTTTTTTTTTTTTTTTTTTTTTCTTATTGAATCACTTTCAGTTGTCTACACAAAACCTTGATAAAGGGTGGAAGCCACCCTAAATATTGGGAAAAAAAATAAAGCAAACCAAGGACAAAACAACATTCATCTATTAGAATTGTTTTCTTTATATTTCTGATACTTCCAATATTACTGAAAATGTTAATACATACATACATACATACATCATCCACATGCAGTCCTGTTATAATGTATTCAGAGAGTGTAATAAATATATATATATATATATATATATATATACACACACACACAATAGTGTATATACAGCTGGAGGAAGTCAACTAAGTCTAGCCATACTGAGGACATGTGATATGCTGAAACAGTATCTGTGGAGATTATATATATATATATATATATATATACATAGTGTGAGAAGTAAAAGTAGCCATACTGGATGTGATGCTGAAACACTGTGAGATTAGGTGCAATTTCGGCTTACTCTTTCATCACTTCCGTTTTTCAATGCTAAATTTTCCTATTTAACTATTTTTAAATAGGAAGTAAAGAATAAATTACTGTTATTCTCAATGAATGGATTATGAAGAGATTTTCTCATCATTAAGATAAAACCAAATTAGAAATAATACCAAGCACATTTTTAAAAGTTTTTAAATATCAATATGCAAATTAGCTTTACGTTTACTCTGAAAACTGGTAATTTGTTGTATATTATTACAATTGCATGTTATAGTATTTGGTAAGGCCAACAGTATTAATAATGTAAACAGTTTTATTATTATTGAGGTTTAAATATAGAATGTAAATAACTATTGAGTAGTAATATAGTATATATAATATATATATATATATATATATATACACACATACACACACACACACTGAATAGTCTATATTAAAATTCGGTCTATTGGCCTAAGCAATGTAATATTCAGCCTTGAAGGCAAAATTGTTCAAGTTTATTTTAGGAGGGGAAAAAAAAATGTCCGTCTTAATGTCAGAAGAGACGTTTGCAATTTAGAAAAGGCGTTAGATGATAGAAAAACAGAAAAATCAAAGATTTGATGTAATCAAAACAATGGGGGGGGGTTTGCGTTTGTTAATTTTCTAACAGACAAGAACATTTCTCCCCCCACCCACACAGCTACACGCCTACTCACCCAAGCGTAATAATAACACCACCCTTGGAAACTATTCTTATGGGAAAGAACACACAATAGACTAGACAACTTCTTTTCCTCAGTGTCCTGGGTATGACAAACTTTATCTAGGGTTGAGACTCCAGTTCTGAAAAAAAAAAGTGTTCTGGAGATATCTCTTCATTGCTATTACTCCCAGGTCCACTTTGGTCTGGATTGGTTTGTTTTGTTTTATGGCATATCAACCTCAGTGGGTCATTTAATGTCGACAAAGTTTTGAAATAAAGTCATTCTTAAATGGATACTCAATTTTTTTATTAACACATTTTTCTATTTAACCCATAGATGGGACCCTAACAGGTACTACCACTCCGGGTCAGAGTGAACCAGGGAGCAATGGTGATGAATGGGGTGCTCCACATTCCCCAAACCTCCAAAACTGGAACCTCACCATCAGATAGAGTTTAACGTCATTCCCAGGACATGGAAACCCTCAGCCACCACCTTCTAGCACCCATATGATAAAAAGGGTCGGGGAAATCATATAGGTATTAGGGCTTGACGTGACCAGCCGATTGATTGGAGGGGGCCTCTCCAATCGCCTGTCTAGCCTAAGTAAGGGTCTAAGTGGAGTTTTGCAAGTCATGGACTGCTCAGCCACCTGGGTTCTATCCTTAAGCATCATGAGTTGCCACTCACGGCCAACAGACGTGGAGTCGGTGCATTCTATCACCCCAGCCGGCAGGGCGATCTGGTCTGGAGTGATAATACCTGTTCTGATGCTATCTTATACTAGTAAGAATATGCACCCTCCGGGCGAAATTATCTAACTTTTGATTTAATGAAGTGTATTGATTTAGAAAGACTAATGAAATTAAATAAGAACATATATAAAAATTATTACTATATATATATATATATATATATATATATATATATATACTAGCAAATATATGCATCCTCCGGGTGCAAGTATTTAAGTTTTAATGTAATGAAATATCGTATTAAATTAGAAAGTCTAATAAGAATACAGATAAAAAGATTTGAAACAGAGTGGGGTTATAATAGAAAAATAGAAATGAAACTTACTCTTCCATCACTCCCGTCTTTCATTGCTGAATTTTACTTATTTAACTATTTAGTTAAATTAGGAAATAAAGAATAAAATTACACTTATTTTTTCTTGTTAATGGATTTCATTTAAGATTCATTGAGAGATTGTTGCTTATATTCATTAAAATAAAACCAAACAGTTAGAAATCAATAATACTAAGCACATATTTAATAAAATCACATTTTTAATATCAATATGCAAATTAGCCTTCCCGTTCACACTGCAAACCGCTATCTTTTTGTATATATAAATACAATAGCATATTATTAGTATGTAGATATGGACAACACTAATAAAAAGGTGAAGCAATTTTATTAATAATTGAGGTTTAAATATAAATAAAATCATGAAAATGTGATGTAAATAACTATGTTAATTGTGACTTGATTAGTAATATAGTTTCGGTTACAGACAGAAAAACACACAATCTCCATTATAATAAGATTTTAATCATATTTCAATTGGTTTCTATATAAAATCATTCATAAGATTGATTTTAATACATCGGAGAATCAAACAATATTATTAGAGATCAATAACACCAAGTAATTATTTATTAAACCCGGTTTTGTTAAAAACAGTATGCAACGTTAACCACACCATATCTTCAGTAAACCTTTATTTCTTAGTGATATATAAGACACATTGCAGGATTTTAAACACACTAATAACATGGGCTGTTTTGAGGAAAATCTAACTCAGATTTTCATTGAGACAGGATTAATAAATAAGATTTATTCTATGTATTAATGATTCTGACTATAGATTAAAAACTCAATTATAAACTTATGAAATTCCTGAGGGTATTGTGATATAAACAGTGACATAGTTTCGGTTACAGACAGACACTGAATCTCCATTATAAGATTAGTTTGGTTTGGTTTGTTTTGTTTTACGGCATATCAACCTCAGTGGGTCATTTAATGCCGACAAAGTTTTGAAATAAATCAATTCTTAATGGATAATACAATTTTTTTTATTAACACATTTTTCTATTTAACCCATAGATGGGACCCTAACAGGTACTACCACTCCGGGTCAGAGTGGACCAGGGAGCAATGGTGATGAAGGGGTGCTCCACATTCCCCAAACCTCCAAAACTGGAACCTCACCATCAGATAGAGTTTAACGTCATTCCCAGGACATGTAGACCCTCAGCCACCGCCTTCTAGCACCCATATGATAAAAAGGGGTTGGGGCTTGCCATAAGGGCAATAGGGTTGGGAAAATCATATAGGTGCTAGGGCTTGACGTGACCAGCCGATTGATCGGAGGGGGCCTCTCCGACCGCCCGTCTAGCCCAAGATAGGGCCAATGTGGAGTATTGCAAGTCATGAACTATAAGATTAGATTGAAATACTTGATACTATATAACTGTGTGTAAAAAAATTATTATTATCAAATAGGAATAATTACTTGAAACCATATGATGGTTTGCAAATAGATAGGAATACTTGAAACCATTCAATGGCTCTTAAAACATTGATATTACAACTAAGTATGAAGTGTTTACGTGTTTAAAATGATTGTAAACTTTATTAATACATTGGCTCTTAAAACATTGATATTACAACTAAGTATGAAGTGTTTACGTGTTTAAAATGATTGTGAACTTTATTAATACATTGGATCTTAAAACATTGATATTACAACTAAGTATGAAGTGTTTACCTGTTTAAAATGATTGTGAAATTTATTAATACATTGGCTCTTAAAACATTGATATTACGACTAAGTATGAAGTGTTTACGTGTTTAAAATGATTGTAAAGATCTGTAATTGGAAACCGACTTCTGCATAAATAACCTAAACATGGGTCAACATTCCATAAAATCAACCGCTGAAAACTTGAACTTTTAACCAGAATAGACAAGTATGGCCGGTATACATAACCTTTTTCAAAACTAATCATGGAAATCCGCTATTTAGCCCATCTTGTAAACTTTTTTTTTTTTTTTAACTAAAACATGCTCCTCAATTTACACATTCTTCTGTATATTTCACATGGTTTGTACTTCTCAGCCACCAAATAATTGATGACAGAACTCTGTTCAATCCTAGACCAGTCTGTTTTGCTGACATTTTGAATAGCCTCAAAACAAATATTTTTGTGAAATTAAAAATTTTTTTTACTATAAACCAATTCCAAACAGTGCAGAGTTTATATTTATGGAGAGTGGGGGAAGAACTCCTTATTTATTGAAGGACTCTTATATACACACATATATTATAATATATATATATATATATATTATATTTGAAGGACTCTATACATATATATGCACACATTGAAGGACTTATATATATTATATATATATATATATATATAATATATATATATATATATATATATGCACACACATTGAAGGACTCTTATATATTAAATTTGCTCTACTTCGTATTGAGCACTTTGTATTTGTTATATCGCTGACTCACCCCCTGAATTTTTGCACCTCCCAACCATCGTGCCCATATTCACTGGTAAGTCACTTTTTATCTTTTTATTTATATATATATATATATATATATATATATATATATATATATAAAACCTTATGTGATTCTAAGTAGATTAGAGATAACAGGATAAGAAAGAAAGAAAAATCAATAGAATGAAATATTAATCAATGAAGCAATCAGAAAAGCTCATCAAAAAAAGAAAATTAAATGACTCCAATGTCAGCAGCAGCAGCAGCAGCTACCCCCCTAACCTACCCCCCACCCCAACCAGTCGTACCAAATTGACTTATAATTCACACAAATTGACTTTTTAAGCTGAAAAACCATCTCTTAAAAAGTAAATAGCAATATTAGTATGTAACAAAAGTTAAATTACGGCCATACTATCTATATATTAAGACTGGTGTTCCTTAATCTTGCAACCGTTATCATCCTGCAACACCCTCTGGTTTTAAATGAGATTGTCCAAATCATACAAGATGCAATGCAAAAATGTGAATTGCAATCTATATATTAATATTGGTGTTCCTTAATCTTGCAACCGTTATCATCCTGCAACACCCTCTAGTTTAAAATGAGATTGTCCAAATCATACAAGATGCAATGCAAAAATGTGAAGACAGATTATCTGGTGTCCTTTAATCGTATATTTCTTATATGTCCCATTTTATTTCACCCAGTTTTAAAAATGAAAAATGATAAATTTATTTTTCCTCAAACTAACGAAAGCCCTGAATGAAGATCTATTGAAACAGATCGAAACACCTCAGTGAAGGCAAAATAAACATTACTCGTTTTATGAACTTATGTTTTTTCAATTTTTCATATTACACACATATATATATATATATATATATATTGAAAAAAGAAAGAAAGGAAAGAAATTATAGAATGGATAAAATAGGATATAGTTTATCCATGTGTACATTGTTCAAAAATTATTATTTTTAAATAACAAAATGAAATGAAATAATAATTTGTTATTTATTTCGTTATTTAAAAATAATAATAGTTTGAATAATGTACACATGGATAAACTCCTGACCAAAACACATGTAAGTTAAATTAATTAAAATATCCTATTTTATCTATTGAATACTTTCTTTCTTTTTCCAACATACTGTCGGATTCACTTCCAGTTTCATTTTTACACACACACACACACACACACACACACACACATATATATATATATATATATATATATATAATTTAAGTCCCATTCCAACGGGCATGTTTATAACACCAAAGATTAATCGTAAACTCGATTAATTTAAAAGTAACCCTGAAGAATCTATCGATGAAACTCGAGTAGGTTACTCATTTCCATTCTTAAATAAATAAATATATTATATATATATATATATATATGTGTGTCTAATCTTCCATCTACCTTTCCTTTATTTCTTTTTGCAAATTTACATTCCAAAATGGTCTTTGCGTCACTTAAATTCCGTGCATAAAATTAAAAGGAATAAAAAAAAAAAAAAAGAAGGTAGATGTCAGCCACCGCTTCTAGCACCCATATGATAAAAAGGGGTTGGGGCTTGCCATAAGGGCAATAGGGTTGGGAAAATCATATAGGTGCTAGGGCTTGACGTGACCAGCCGATTGATCGGAGGGGGGCCTCTCCGACCGCCGTCTAGCCCAAGATAGGGCCAATGTGGAGTATTGCAAGTCATGAACTATAAGATTAGATTGAAATACTTGATACTATATAACTGTGTGTAAAAAATTATTATTATCAAATAGGAATAATTACTTGAAACCATATGATGGTTTGCAAATAGATAGGAATACTTGAAACCATTCAATGGCTCTTAAAACATTGATCAAAAAACAATGGAGGGGGGTTGCGTTGTTAATTTTCTTAACAGACAAGAACATTTCTCCCCCACCACACAGCTACACGCCTACTCACCCAAGCTAATAATAACACCACCCTTGGAAACTATTCTTATGGGAAAGAACACACAATAGACTAGACACAAACTTCTTTCCTCGGTATGACAAACTTTATCTAGGGTTGAGACTCCAGTTCTGAAAAAAAAAAAGTGTTCTGGAGATATCCCTTTTATTGCCATTACTCCCAGGGTCCAACTCTGGTTCTGGACTGGTTGTGCTTTTCTGATGCTATCTTGAAGACAAAAGAGTTAAGATCTGTAAAAAAATAATTTGTCCAGAGTTGAGGCTCCGTTTTGAAAACTGTTCTAGAGTAAATCTCTTCATTGCTATTACTCCCAGGTCCACTTGGTCTGGATTGGTTTGTTTTTGTTTTATGGCATTGTCAACCTCAGTGGGTCATTTGATGCCGACAAAGTTTTGAAATAAATCCATCTTAATGGATACTCAATTTTTTTATAAACACATTTTTCTATTTAACCCATAGATGGGACCCCTAACAGGTACTACCACTCCGGGTCAGAGTGGACCAGGGAGCAATGGTGATGAATGGGGTGCTCCACATTCCCAAACTCAAACTTGGAAACCTCACCATCAGATAGAGTTTAACGTCATTCCCAGGACATGTTAGACGCAGCCACTGCCTTCTAGCAAACCCATATGATAAAAAAGTGTCGGGGGAAATCATATAGGTATTAGGGCTTGACGTGACCAGCCGATTGATCGGAGGGGCCTCTCCAAATCGCCTGTCTAGCCTAAGTAAGGGTCTAAGTGGAGTTTTGCAAGTCATGGACTGCTCAGAGCCACTGGGTTCCTATCCTTAAGCATCATGAGTTGCCACTCACAGCCAAAAAGATGTGCAGTCGGTGGCATTTCTATCACCCCAGCCGGCAGGGCAATCTGGTCTGGAGTGATAATACCTGTTCTGATGCTATCTATACTAGTAAGAATATGCACCTCGGCGAAATTATCTAAACTTTTGATTAATGAAGTGTATTGATTTAGAAAGACTAACGAAATTAATAAGAAAACATAATAAAAATTATTACACTTTATATATATATATATATATATATATATATACTAGCAAATATATGCATCCTCCGGGTGCAAGTATCATAAGTTTTAATGTAATGAAATATTGTATTAAATTAGAAAGTCTAATTAAGAATGGCAGATAAAAAGATTTGAAACCGAGTGGGGTTATAATAGAAAAATAGAAATGAACACTTTACCTCTTCCATCACTGCTGTCTTTCATTGCTGAATTTTACTTATTTACTATTTAGTTAAATTAGAGAAATAAAGCAATAAAAACACTTATTTTTTTCTTGTTAATGGATTTCATTTAAGATTCATTGAAGAGATTGTTGCTTATATTCATTAAATAAAACCAAACAGTTAGAAATCAATAATACTAAGCACATATTTAATAAAATCACATTTTTTTAATATTCAATATCAAATTAGCCTTCCCGTTCACACTGCAAACCGCTATCTTTTTGTATATAAAATACAATAGCATGTTATTTGTATGTAGATATGGACAACACTAATAAAAAGGTGAAGCAATTATTAATAATTGAGGCTTTAAATATAAATAAAATCATGGGAAAATGTGAGGAAAATACTATGTTAATTGTGAACTTGATTAGTAATATAGTTTCGGTTACAGACAGAAAACACACAATTTCCATTATAATAAAGATTTTTAATCATATTTTCAATTTGGTTTCTATATAAATATCATTCATAAGATTGATTTTAATACATCGGAGAATCAAACAATATTATTTTAGAGATCAATAACACCAAGTAATTATTTATCAAACCCGGTTTTGTTAAAAACAGTATTGCAAATTAACCACACCATATCTTAAGTAAACCTTTGTTTCTTAGTGATATATAAGAACACATTGCAGGATTTTAAATGCACTAACAACATGGGCTTTTTGAGGCAAATCTAACTCAGATTTTCATTGAGACAGGATTAATAAATAAGATTTATTCTATGTATTAATGATTTTGACTATAGATTAAAAACTCATTTATAAAACTTGTAATTCCTGAGGGATTGTGATATAAACAGTGACATAGTTTCGGTTACAGACAGACACTGAATCTCCATTATAAGATTAGTTTGGTTTGGTTTGTTTTGTTTTTACGGCATATCAACCTCAGTGGGTCATTTAATGCCGACAAAGTTTTGAAATAAATCAATTCTTAATGGATAATACAATTTTTTTTTATTAACACATTTTTCTATTTAACCCATAGATGGGACCCTAACAGGTACTACCACTCCGGGTCAGAGTGGACCAGGGAGCAATGGTGATGAAGGGGTGCTCCACATTCCCCAAACCTCCAAAACTGGAACCTCACCATCAGATAGAGTTTAACGTCATTCCCAGGACATGTAGACCCGCAGCCACCGCCTTCTAGCACCCATATGATAAAAAGGGGTTGGGGCTTGACATAAGGGCAATAGGGTTGCGGAAATCATATAGGTGCTAGGGCTTGACGTGACCAGCCGATTGATCGGAGGGGGCCTCTCCGACCACCCGTCTAGCCCAAGACAGGGCCAAAGTGGAGTATTGCAAGTCATGAACTATAAGATTAGATTGAAATACTTAATACTATATAACTGTGTGTAAAAAAATTATTATCAAATAGGAATAATTACTTGAAACCATATGATGGTTTGTAAATAGATAGGAATACTTGAAACCATTCAATGGCTCTTAAAACATTGATATTACAACTAAGTATAAAGTGTTTACGTGTTTAAAATGATTGTGAACTTTATAATACATTGGCTCTTAAAACATTGATATTACAACTAAGTATAAAGTGTTTACGTGTTTAAAATGATTGTGAACTTTTATTAATACATTGGCTCTTAAAACATTGAATTTACAACTAAGTATAAAGTGTTTACGTGTTTAAAATGATTGTGAACTTTATTAATACATTGGCTCTTAAAATTGATATTACAACTAAGTATAAAGTGTTTACTGTTTAAAATGATTGTGAACTTTATTAATACATTGGCTCTTAAAACATTGATATTACAACTAAGTATGAAGTGTTTACCTGTTTAAAATGATTGTGAACTTTATTAATACATTGGCTCTTAAAACATTGATATTACAACTAAGTATAAAGTGTTTACCTGTTTAAAATGATTGTGAACTTTATTAATACATTGGCTCTTAAAACATTGATATTACAACTAAGTATAAAGTGTTTACTTGTTAAAATGATTGTGAACTTTATTAATACATTGGCTCTTAAAACATTGATATTACAACTAAGTATAAAGTGTTTACCTGTTTAAAATGATTGTGAACTTTATTAATACATTGGCTCTTAAAACATTGATATTACAACTAAGTATGAAGTGTTTACCTGTTTAAAATGATTGTGAACTTTATTAATACATTGGCTCTTAAAACATTGATATTACAACTAAGTATAAAAGTGTTTACCTGTTTAAAATGATTGTGAACTTTATTAATACATTGGCTCTTAAAACATTGATATTACAACTAAGTATAAAGTGTTTACCTGTTTAAAATGATTGTGAACTTTATTAATACATTGGCTCTTAAAACATTGATATTACAACTAAGTATAAAGTGTTTACCTGTTTAAAATGATTGTGAACTTTATTAATACATTGGCTCTTAAAACATTGATATTACAACTAAGCCTGTTAAAAAAGGCCTTTATTAATACATTGGCTCTTAAAACATTGATATTACAACTAAGTATAAAGTGTTTACCTGTTTAAAATGATTGTGAACTTTATTAATACATTGGCTCTTAAAACATTGATATTACAACTAAGTATAAAGTGTTTACCTGTTTAAAATGATTGTGAACTTTATTAATACATTGGCTCTTAAAACATTGATATTACAACTAAGTATGAAGTGTTTACCTGTTTAAAATGATTGTGAACTTTATTAATACATTGGCTCTTAAAACATTGATATTACAACTAAGTATGAAGTGTTTACTGTTTAAAATGATTGTGAACTTTATTAATACATTGGCTCTTAAAACATTGATATTACAACTAAGTATAAAGTGTTTACTGTTTAAAATGATTGTGAACTTTATTAATACATTGGCTCTTAAAACATTGATATTAAACTAAGTATGAAGTGTTTACCTGTTTAAAATGATTGTGAACTTTATTAATACATTGGCTCTTAAAACATTTATATTACAACTAAGTATAAAGTGTTTACCTGTTTAAAATGATTGTGAACTTTATTAATACATTGGCTCTTAAAACATTGATATTACAACTAAGTATAAAGTGTTTACCTGTTTAAAATGATTGTGAACTTTATTAATACATTGGCTCTTAAAACATTGATATTACAACTAAGTATAAAGTGTTTACCTGTTTAAAATGATTGTGAACTTTATTAATACATTGGCTCTTAAAACATTGATATTACAACTAAGTATAAAGTGTTTACCTGTTTAAAATGATTGTGAACTTTATTAATACATTGGCTCTTAAAACATTGATATTACAACTAAGTATAAAGTGTTTACCTGTTTAAAATGATTGTGAACTTTATTAATACATTGGCTCTTAAAACATTGATATTACAACTAAGTATAAGTGTTTACCTGTTTAAAATGATTGTGAACTTTATTAATACATTGGCTCTTAAAACATTGATATTACAACTAAGTATGAAGTGTTTACCTGTTTAAAATGATTGTGAACTTTATTAATACATTGGCTCTTAAACATTGATATTACAACTAAGTATGAAGTGTTTACCTGTTTAAAATGATTGTGAACTTTATTAATACATTGGCTCTTAAAACATTGATATTACAACTAAGTATAAGTGTTTACCTGTTTAAAAATGATTGTGAACTTTATTAATACATTGGCTCTTAAAACATTGATATTACAACTAAGTATAAAGTGTTTACCTGTTTAAAATGATTGTGAACTTTATTAATACATTGGCTCTTAAAACATTGATATTACAACTAAGTATAAAGTGTTTACTGTTTAAAATGATTGTGAACTTTATTAATACATTGGCTCTTAAAACATTGATATTACAACTAAGTATAAAGTGTTTACCTGTTTAAAATGATTGTAAACTTTATTAATACATTGGCTCTTAAAACATTGATATTACAACTAAGTATAAAGTGTTTACATGTTTAAAATGATTGTGAACTTTATTAATACATTGGCTCTTAAAACATTGATATTACAACTAAGTATAAAGTGTTTACCTGTTTAAAATGATTGTGAACTTTATTAATACATTGCTCTTAAAACATTGATATTACAACTAAGTATAAAGTGTTTACGTTTTAAAATGATTGTAAAGATCTGTAATTGGAAAACGATTTCTGCATAAATACCTAAACATGGGTCAACATTCCATAAAATCAACCGCTGAAAACTTCAACTTTTAACCAGAATAGACAAGTATGGCCGGTATACATAACCTTTTTCAAAACTAATCATGGAAATCCGCTATTTAGCCCATCTTGTAAACTTTTTTTTTTTTTTTTTACTAAAACATGCTCCTCAATTTACACATTCTTCTGTATATTTCACATGGTTTGTACTTCTCGGCCACCAAATATTTGATGACAGAACTCTGTTCAATCCTAGACCAGTCTGTTTTGCTGACATTTTGAACAGCCTCAAAACAAATATTTTTGTGAAATTAAAATTTTTTTTACTATAAACCAATTCCAAACAGTGCAGAGTTTATATTTATGGAGAGTGGGGAAGAACTCCTTATTATTGAAGGACTCTTATACACACACACATATATATATATATATATATATATATATATATATATATATAGAAGGACTCTTATACATATATATGCACACATTGAAGGACTCATATATATATATATATATATATATATATATATATATATATATATGCACACACATTGAAGGACTCTTATATAATAAATTTGGTCTACTTCGTATTGAGCACTTTGTATTTGTTATATCGCTGACTCACCCCCTGAATTTTGCACCTCCCAACCATCGTGCCCATATTCACTGGTAAGTCACTTTTTATCTATATATATATATATATATATATATATATAAAACCTTATGTGATTCTAAGTAGATTAGAGATAACAGGATAAGAAAGAAAGAAAAATCAATAGAATGAAATATTAATCAATGAAGCAATCAG
>CM042181.1:20752275-20767275 GCA_023376005.1 Doryteuthis pealeii | reverse complement strand
AGTAGAGGGAGAGAGAGAAGAGAAAGAGGGGGAGCAAGGGGGACACAGAGAGAAAGGGCAAGGGTGAGAGAGGAAGAGCAAGGGTGAGAGAGGAAGAGCAAGGTGAGAGAGGAAGGGCAAGGGAGGGAGAGGGGAGAGAAGGAGGGAGGCAAGGAGGAGGGAAGAGAGGGAGGGCAAGGAGGAGAGAAGAGAGGGAGGGCAAGGAGGAGAGAAGAGAGGGAGGGCAAGGGGAGAGAAGAGAGGGAGGGCAAGGGGGAGAGAAGAGAGGGAGGGCAAGGGGAGAGAAGAGAGGGAGGGCAAGGGGAGGCGAGGGAGAGCAAGAGCAAGGAGTAGAGAGAGAGCAAGAGACAGGAAAGGGAGAGAGACATGAAAGGGAGAGCAAGGAGTAGAGAGAGAGAGGGAAAGGGAGAGCAAGGAGTAGGGAGAGAGAGAGGGAAAGGGAGAGCAAGGAGCAAGAGAAGAGAGAGAGAAAAGAGAGAGAGGAAAGGGAGAGCAGAGAGTAGAGAGAGAGAGGAAAGGAGAGCAGAGAGTAAGAGAGAGAGGAAAGGGAGAGCAGAGAGTAAGAGAGAGAGGAGAGAGCAGAGAGAGAGCAGAGAGTAAGAGAGAGAGGAAAGGGAGAGAGCAGAGAGTAAGAGAGAGAGGAAAGGGAGAGCAGAGAGTAAGAGAGAGAGGAAAGGGAGAGCAGAGAGTAAGAGAGAGAGGAAAGGGGGGGAAGGGAGAGCAAGGAGTAGAGAGTGAGAGAGATAAGGGAAAGGGAGAGCAAGGAGGAGGAGAGCAGCCATGAAAATGCTTGTATCACCAAATCAAACAGGTAGACTAACATTTCAGTTAAAGGAGAACGAGACAGGTAGACATTAAAAAAACCAGTTGGCCGATCAGCTTCTCAACTCGTTAGAGAAAAACCTCATATGAAAAAACAACTGTTATTTGTAAAACAAATAAAGATCACCTCCTCCACTCCACTCGACCCCCACAAGACCATCATCAAAAACAGCAGCTAAACTTGTGCCTGTTTTTTTGTATTAGTAGATGTCAAAGGAAAGATTTAATATATCTTACAAGCTGTGAACAGTTTTATTTGTTTTTGTTTTCTTTTAAAAGAATTGGAGACGGTGGGGTGGGGGTGACTTTTATAAGACTTGCAGGGGTGGGGGTGACTTTTAGAAGACTTGCAGGGGTGGGGGTGATGATAGATTCCATTGATCAATTAATTTATTTAGCTCAGCTGGTAGAGTGTTCGGTTAGGAACCAGAAGGTTCTGGGTTCGATACCGGCGCTCGCCTACTCAGCATATAAGTAACACAGGGATCTGTGCAATAAAGCGATGGTTTGGTTTGTTTTACGGCATATCAATCTCGGTGGGTCATTTAATGCTGACAAAGTTGTGAAATAAATTCATTCTTAATGCATAATACAATTTTGTTTATAAACTCATGTTTTTCTATTTAACCCATAGATAGGACCCTAACAGGTACTACCACTCCGGGTCAGAGTGGACCAGGGAGCAATGGTGATGAAGGGGTGCTCCACATTCCCTAAACCTCCAAAACTGGAACCTCACAGATAAAGTTTAACGTCATTCCCAGGACATGTAGACCCTCATATTGACCAGAACTAATTACCCAGGATTCATTTTTCAACACGTATTCCCCCAGTTGGTTGGATTTTACAGTATATCAAGTTTTGTGGGTTATTTAATGCCAAAGCTATACTTGTAGAAGAGCAGTAGTTCAAATCCTGGACCTCTCTGCATTTCACATCATGCTATAAAGATATGAATCCAACTATTCTTCCTCCAGTGATGGGTAAATAGTAGGGCAGATTGGGCTCTTTAATTTTGGTAGGGCAACCAGTCTAGGAGAAGGAAAACTAAACTTGAACCAAGGGACCTCTGCTTAAAAATTAGAGGAAACAATGTGCCATAAAACCACATTCAGAATCCGAACCTTGGAGATGGGATTAAAGACTTTAAAATCCATGTTTGGCTGTATGTGACCAATATATAGGAGTCAATGTGCTTAAAAACCACATACAGTATAAGAATCTTTGATATGGGATTAAAATTTTGAAATAGAGGAGTTAGTATGCCATAAAACCACATTCAGAATCAGAACCTTGGAGATGGGATTAATAACTTTAAAATCCTTGTTTGGCACTACATGACCGTTATAGAGGAGTCAATGTGCCATAAAACCACATTCAGATCTATGAATATGTGATTAAAGACTATAATAATCAACTTAAAAATATTTGCTATGACCAATATATAGTAATCAATGTGCCTCGTTCCCAAAATAGGATATTGAAGATGTTCACCAGTGATATACTCGTTTCCGGTTTTCTTCCAGACAAATTTGTGGAGAGAAAATCTCCTGGACAATTTCTGACAAATTGCCAGAAAAGTTTCTATTTTGTCTTCAGTTGGAATTCTTGAAGTTTGTGTGCCATATTAAGTTTGGTTTACGGCATAGCAACCTCAGTGGGTTATTTAATGCCGACAAAGTTTTGAAATAAATTCATTCTTGACTCTTAATGTCCTATACCACCTCATTCCACCCAGTCAGAAGAGACATTCGTTTTCCTAATCTGTCCCAAATGACAGCCTTTGTGTAAATGGAATATTAAACATATTTAGTAGTCTTTATTTTAAGGGAAATATCTCAGGTTAACTTTAAAAGGAAAAGGCCATTTTTAGCCATTTTTTTTATAAATCATTATAGGAATGGAGCTCTTGAAGCCTCAACAGGATGCTAAGAGTTAATAGATACTAAATTTCATTTTTTATATTAACGCAATTTTCTATTTAATCCATAGACTGGATGCCGAAGATGTTTTATAAACAAATTGGTAGAAATAATTATTATTAAGTTAATGTATATAAATAAATTGGAAGAAATAACTGAGTGTATTAATAAACTGGTGGTTATGCTAGATTTTTCATTATCAATAAATTATCATTAGTTATTTGAAACCATATAACTTTGTGCAAATTATTTGTATTAAGAATAGTTATTTGAAACCATATAACTGTATAAAAATTATTTGTATTAAGAATAGTTACTTGAAGCTATAATTGTTTACTAAGGATTATTATTATTAGTTACTTGAAACCATATAACTGTGTGCAAATTATTTGTATTAAGAATAGTTACTTGAAGCTATAATTGTTTACTAAGGATTATTATTATTAGTTACTTGAAACCATATAACTGTGTGCAAATTATTTGTATTAAGAATAGTTACTTGAAGCTATAATTGTTTACTAAGGATTATTATTATTAGTTACTTGAAACCATATAACTGTATACAAATTATTTGTATTAAGAATAGTTACTTGAAGCTATAATTGTTTACTAAGGATTATTATTATTAGTTACTTGAAACCATATAACTGTGTGCAAATTATTTGTATTAAGAATAGTTACTTGAAGCTATAATTGTTTACTAACTTGAAAATATAACTGTGTGCAAATTATTTGTATTAAGAATAGTTACTTGAAGCTATAATTGTTTACTAAGATTATTATTATTAGTTATTTGAAACATATAACTGTGTGCAAATTATTTGTATTAAGAATAGTTACTTGAAGCTATAATTGTTTACTAAGGATTATTATTATTAGTTACATGAAACCATATAACTGTGTGCAAATTATTTCTATTAAGAATAGTTACTTGAAGCTATAATTGTTTACTAAGGATTATTATTATTAGTTACTTGAAACCATATAACTGTATACAAATTATTTGTATTAAGAATAGTTACTTGAAGCTATAATTGTTTACTAAGGATTATTATTATTAGTTACTTGAAACCATATAACTGTGTGCAAATTATTTGTATTAAGAATAGTTACTTGAAGCTATAATTGTTTACTAAGGATTATTATTATTAGTTACTTGAAACCATATAACTGTGTGCAAATTATTTCTATTAAGAATAGTTACTTGAAGCTATAATTGTTTACTAAGGATTATTATTATTAATTACATGAAACCATATAACTGTGTGCAAATTATTTCTATTAAGAATAGTTACTTGAAGCTATAATTGTTTACTAAGGATTATTATTATTAGTTACTTGAAACCATATAACTGTATGCAAATTATTTGTATTAAGAATAGTTACTTGAATCTATAATTGTTTACTAAGGATTATTATTATTAGTTACTTGAAACCATATAACTGTATGCAAATTATTTGTATTAAGAATAGTTACTTGAAGCTATAATTGTTTACTAAGGATTATTATTATTAATTACTTGAAACCATATAACTGTGTACAAATTATTTGTATTAAGAATAGTTACTTGAAGCTATAATTGTTTACTAAGGATTATTATTATTAGTTACTTGAAACCATATAACTGTGTGCAAATTATTTGTATTAAGAATAGTTACTTGAAGCTATAATTGTTTACTAAGGATTATTATTATTAGTTACTTGAAACCATATAACTGTGCGCAAATTATTTGTATTAAGAATAGTTACTTGAAGCTATAATTGTTTACTAAGGATTATTATTATTAGTTACTTGAAACCATATAACTGTGTGCAAATTATTTCTATTAAGAATAGTTACTTGAAGCTATAATTGTTTACTAAGGATTATTATTATTAATTACATGAAACCATATAACTGTGTGCAAATTATTTCTATTAAGAATAGTTACTTGAAGCTATAATTGTTTACTAAGGATTATTATTATTAGTTACTTGAAACCATATAACTGTTGCAAATTATTTGTATTAAGAATAGTTACTTGAAGCTATAATTGTTTACTAAGGATTATTATTATTAGTTACTTGAAACCATATAACTGTATGCAAATTATTTGTATTAAGAATAGTTACTTGAAGCTATAATTGTTTACTAAGGATTATTATTATTAATTACTTGAAACCATATAACTGTGTACAAATTATTTGTATTAAGAATAGTTACTTGAAGCTATAATTGTTTACTAAGGATTATTATTATTAGTTACTTGAAACCATATAACTGTGTGCAAATTATTTGTATTAAGAATAGTTACTTGAAGCTATAATTGTTTACTAAGGATTATTATTATTAGTTACTTGAAACCATATAACTGTGCGCAAATTATTTGTATTAAGAATAGTTACTTGAAGCTATAATTGTTTACTAAGGATTATTATTATTAGTTACTTGAAACCATATAACTGTGTGCAAATTATTTGTATTAAGAATAGTTACTTGAAGCTATAATTGTTTACTAAGGATTATTATTATTAGTTACTTGAAACCATATAACTGTATACAAATTATTTCTATTAAGAATAGTTAATTGAAGCTATAATTGTTTACTAAGGATTATTATTATTAGTTATTTGAAACCAAATAACTGTGTGCAAATTATTTGTATTAAGAATAGTTACTTGAAGCTATAATTGTTTACTAAGGATTATTATTATTAGTTACTTGAAACCATATAACTGTGTGCAAATTATTTGTATTAAGAATAGTTACTTGAAGCTATAATTGTTTACTAAGGATTATTATTATTAGTTACTTGAAACCATATAACTGTGTGAAAATTATTTGTATTAAGAATAGTTACTTGAAGCTATAATTGTTTACTAAGGATTATTATTATTAGTTACTTGAAACCATATAACTGTATACAAATTATTTCTATTAAGAATAGTTAATTGAAGCTATAATTGTTTACTAAGGATTATTATTATTAGTTATTTGAAACCAAATAACTGTGTGCAAATTATTTGTATTAAGAATTATATGGTATGAAGCATTCCTATTTGATACAAACAATTTACACACAGTTAAATATATATTTAAAGTTATCAGAACTAAGTTTCCATTTCAATTTTGTTATTTTCTACTCCTTTAATAAATTTATTTTATTTTTTACTCCTTTAATAAATTTGATGATTTTACTTTACTTATGATACAAACTCTCTGATATTTAATTTTCAACTCCCATCCCCTCAGGCAATATCTATTTTACGTCGCCCAGGGTTTTTTTTTTTTTTTTTTTTTTTTTGCTAGTACAAATAATTTTCACAGTTTCAGGGTTATATAACTTTTACACTGATGAACTCGAAAATACACTGAACTTTAGTTCATTGCAGACCAATATTTCAACGTACAAATCTGTAGCGTCCCAGCGAAAAGAAAAGAAAAATATTTCTTTGCCACCGAGAGGAAAATGAAGAAGCTCACCCCACATTATTCCGGCCTCGGCATTATTTCCAATTCTGTTATGACCTATTAAAGGGTCGATAAATAGTAACTCAACACAGGTATAAAAATGTAGAGATCAGATTGTATTCAGCAATACATATCACATACAATGGAAGGGTTTCCTTGTTCAGCATACACGAAGACTGTTTCTAGAACTACTCGACTGAGTAGTTTTACTCTGCTACATATGTACCCTTTGGGTAAGTCCATGTTCGTGTCATAGGTGAGTCACCTACAACACTATCTATCTATCTATCCCAGTCTCCATTCATATCTATCTATCTATCTATCTATGGAAGCGCGTGGTGTAATGGTTAAAGTCATGGGAAATGGACTCGTCACTCCGAGTTCAAATCCTGTATGTGGTAGTTGCATTTCACTTAGCGCCAATACCCTTGAGAAATGTATGAATCCTACTCTCCCTCCAGCTATGGGTAAATAGTAGGGCGGACTGGGCTCTTTAACCTTGGTTAGGTAACCAGTCTAGGAGAAGGAAAACTCTGAATTCAAACCTGTTAAACTCCGCTTAATAAATTGACCTGCTCGTGCGGAGGGGTTGGTATATATATATATATATATATATATATATATATATATATTTGGGGTAAGTCCATGTTTGTGTCATAGGTGAGTTGGATATTGTTTTGTCTATTTTTATTTAATTAAGATCAATTAAAAGTTTTTGTTTTTTTAATTAGAGCACCTGCCATCAATTAGCATCTTTTTCATTATTTTCTATTTACAGTTAATTAAATATATTCAGTGTTTTGGTAAATGGCGCCAATGAACAAGAATAATTCTACAAACAAAACAATTACCATATTCAAAGAATCATACGCTTATTATTCTCTCTCGATGCTTCAGTTGGCAAGAAAACCAATTTTAACCGCCCCCACCCCAAGGCTTCCATTATTTTGCAAGAATTATATTTCAACATGAATGTCAAGGGAAAACAGAAATTCAAGCCACACTGATGAGATGGAAAAATCAAAACATGTGTCTGTGGATGACAGATTATATATATATATATATATCTTATTATAATGGAGATTGTGGGTTTGTCTGTCTGTAACCGAAACTATATTACTAATCAAGTCACAATTCCTTTTGTTATTTATACCACATTCTCCATGATTTTATTTTTAATTTAAACTTCAATTATTAATAAAATTATTTTACATCATTAAGACTGTTGACCATATCTACAAACTATTAACATGCAATTGTATTTATATATACAACAAAATAGTGGTTTACAGTGTGAATGGGAAGGCTAATTTGCATATTGATCTTAAAAATTTGATTTTGATAAATATATGCTTAGTATTATGGATTTCTAATTGTTTGGTTTTATTTTAATGAATATGAGCAAAAATCTTGGGATAAATCTTAAAAGAAATCTATTAACAAGAAGAAATAACTGTAAATTTATTCCTTACTTCCTATTTTAACTGAAGAGTTAAATTAGGAAAATTTACCAATGATAGATGGGAGTAATGGTAAATGATGGAAGAGTTAGTTTCGAAGTTGTTCTATTTTTCAATCATACCCCCTCTGTTCCAAATCTTTTTATCTGCATACTTATTCAGTTTCATTAGCCTTTCTAATTTAATATGATAATTTATTATATTAAAACTTAAATACTTGCACCCGTTTGCGGTCGTTTCTTCATAAGCCCATCCGCCACACGCTTCTCAGTCAGCGACATTCAAAAACTGTTACACTAAGATATACATTATTGTCGCTGATCGAGAAGCGTGTGGTGGATGGGCTTATGAAAAACGACCGCATGACTTTTTGGAACATCAATGTTTTCGTTTAAAATTCAAATTATTTTCAGCTCCTCTCTCGATGAGTCCGGAGTAAAACAAGCTCTGAAGATGATTTTTATAAATCGAAATATTGTTCAATATTAGCTATGAATATGATATAAAATATTTTCACTTTAACAGCATATTGTGTGTTTTCATATCCTTTTATATATACTTATATCGTAGGATTCATTTCCTTACTCTTAACTTATATATATATATATATATATATATATATATATATATATGCCCATTTACTTGCTTCTATGAGCACACCGCATGTTATCATGGTTAGCAAGCTAGATTTGCCGATCATTAATAGTGAGTTCGATTCTCACTGGGTGCCGCATATTTCTGGCCTGGTACCACAACTAAGCTTAGTAAATAACTATGTAAATGTTTCTATTTTTGTTAAATAATTGAATTAAAATTTGAGTTTTTAAAAGTTATGATTTTACATTTAAATTATTAAATATAAAATATTATATAAATATATAATTATTAAATATAAAATATTTTCATTTTAACAGCATTGTGTGTTTTCATATCCTTTTATCTATACTTATACCGTCAGATTCATTTCCTCACTCTTAACTTATATATATATATATATATATATATATATATATATATATATATATATATAAGTGGACAAACAATGTGTTTGAAATGGCAATAGCCGACAATTTTTGGGAGATTATGTGCTTAAATAAAGTCTTACCTAATTTGTTAATTAATTAATTATAATTAAATGAATTAGGCATGCATATCGGTTTAAATGTAAGCGTAAACAAATTGAGAAAAAAGTCGATCTCTGTATGTACATTTCAGCCTATTAGGCCTCATCAGCAGAGCTATAGACAGGGCAGTGCTTTGTGCATGATTCGAATCCTACCTGTCAGGCTGACACTATATATATATATATATATATATATAACAGAAAAAAAAACAAATAGATATAAAATGCAATAGAGCTGAAACCATTTTGTTAAAATTCTTTCCTGTGAGGTGAGTGGGTGGGGAAGAGAGGTTTATCCGTGTTTGTATGGTTACCATCACATTGGTGGGAAAATCAAAGACAAAAAAGTGAATGAGAGGAGGGGGGTCCCAAAATGGCAGGAAAAACAGGCCTTTGTCCGTGGGTGTGTGTCCTGAATGTTATTAGGGCTGGACACACACACACACACACACACACACACCCTCCAACCTTGGACGTCATGGCTGAGCTAAGATGGATAAAGAAGGGTCTGCTGATCCTTTTTTTTTATTTCCCTATTCTAATTTACAATGGAGAAATTCAACTCCACCCTGACACACATGCTTTCCGGACAACCGTGGGGGGCTGAGGGCTGGGGGATAGTGCCCCCCCCCCCACTGTCCTACTTCCTTTGACTTGACTAAACAATAATGACCAACACTTCAATCAAATAAGCTAAATTCACAAACATCAACACACACACACACACAATTTACATAGTACGTTTGAACACATAAATAGGTATATATGTGTGTGTGTATATATATATATATATATATATATATTAGCCTTTGAGTCTCACTGGGTACCCCATACATTGCTTAGTGTAGCACAAGGCCAGATGTATGGGGTACCCAGTGAGACTCAAAGGCTAAACTTGCAAACTGGTAGGAAATTAAAACGAAAGTTTTTTAGTGGTTCCCCATGACAGTTTAACTACAGTGTATGAATGAACTTTTTGCGAATTGGGTTACAGTTTAGGGGTCTGGGGTTTAAGGTTGTTTTTAATTATGTATTGCTTAAAATAAAAAAACAACAAAAACCCCAAAATTACTATATATTTAATTAACCATTGAAATTAATTATTGAATCCAACGGTAGACACATTAGTCTCAGTTGTTTGTGTTAGTATTGCAATGTATAATTTCAATTAAACTTGGTTTAAAAAAAATATTTTTCAACATTAAATGTAGAGTAATCTGTTTTTTTTTGTTGTTTATTTTTTAAAAAAGCAATACGTAATTAAAAACAACCTTAACCCCTAAACCGTAACCCAATTTGCAAAAAGTTCAATTCATACACTGTAGTTAAACTGTCATGGGGGACCACCAAAAAAATTGCAAGTTTAGCCATCTCAAACTTGCTAGCAATGGTTTGCTAGTCTAGCTTGTTAACCATTACACGTATATAGAGAGGGAGAGAGAGAAATGTGTGTGTATGGATATATATATATATATATATATATATATATATATATATATAAATGCAAGCACATACATACACTCACGCATAATATATCCATGCAGGCATACATAAATATACACACAATAGGTAAAAGTGTACACAAACAGATACACGTGAATATATGCATGCATACACATATATACACACAAATATGTATGCATATAAGCACACACATATACATAGACATATATGCATGCAAATTTAAAAGCATATATGCATAAATACATATGCACACAATTATATTGCATTTACGGATATGTATATATGCATACACACACATGTGCACACAAAACACATGTGCATATATGCATACACAACTTTCTCCCAAAAATTGTCGGCTAAAAAAAAGCCATATCAAAAACACATCGCTTGTGTATTTACTTATATATATATATATATATATATGCATACACGTGGACACAAATATACATGCATGCACACCTATGTGTGCACACACACACACAAAATATATGCGCGTGTGCGCAATATGACAAAGGAATATTATTGATGAGTCATATTTACCATCTCCTAATCTATAAATTGATCTTTACTCCACCCCCACCCGACCCCCCATTGACTTCAGGATTTACACTTATTTCTGTAACACACTCAAAAAAAAAAAAAAAAAAAAAAAAAAAAAATCACACGAGATCTATTTAAACAATCTATTTCAATAGCAAAATTAACCCATTCACTACAGCTAGAGATACTTGAACCCTTGCACCCTGCCATCACGGAGGAGTGGGAGACGGGGAGTGCTTGGCAGAGTTACCTTCAGAAACACCTATAGCAGGTAGGAGATTAATTGGATTCATACCTTTCCCAAGAGTATCAGCACTAAGTGAAATGCAAATTGCTTACAAATAAGTAAAAAGTAAAGTCGACGGCGGGGGCCTAAAGTCAGTATCAGCAAGTCAGCGAGGGAGTCTATCAGCTCCCTAACTTGAATAAACGAAATTCTACTTCCTTTATAATGGTAATTTATGAGGAAGTGCGTCCTGGTCCCCTGCCTCCGAAATTGCTGCCCGGTGAATTTTAAAATAACGACCCCAACTATCAGCACCACAGCGGTGTTACTTGAAAGAAAACAACCAACTTAGAGCATTAAATGTTTTTGAGGGGGGGGGGCCTCTTTTTTGTCTTAATTCTTGTTTATTTATAGAAATTTGTCATATTTAATGTATTTGAGGATTGGGGGGCTCAAAACCATCTAAACAAGAAATATGACAAATTTCTATAGAATTACGTCAAAAAAAAAAAAAAAAAAATAAGAATTACGACAAAAAAGAAAAGAAAAATAAGAATTACGACAAAAAAAAAAAAAAAGAAAATAAGAATTACGTCAAAAAAAAAGGTTTAAATGCTTTTTTTCTTTCAAATGGAAAAAATAAATAAACAAGAATTAGAGAGAGAGAGAAAGAGAAAGAGAGAAAAAGAGAGAGAGAAAGAGAGAAAGAGAGAGAGAAAGAGAGAAAGAGAAAGAAGAGAGAGAGAGAGAAAGAAAGAGAGAGGAGAGAAAGAAGGAGGAGAGAGAGAAAGAAGAGAGAGAGAGAGAGAGAAGAAAGAGAGAGAGAGAAAGAGATAGAGAAAGAAGAGAGAGAGAGAAGAGAAGAAAGAGAGAGAAGAGAGAGAGAAGAGAGAGAGAGAGAGAGAGAGAGAGAGAAAGAGAGAGAGAGAGAAAGAGAGAGAGAGAGAAAGAGAGAGAGAGAGAAAGAGAGAGAGAAAGAGAGGAGAGAGAGAGAGAGAGAAGAGAAAGAGAGAGAGAGAGAGAGAGAGAGAAGAGAGAGAGAGAGAAAGAGAGAAGAGAGAGAGAGAGAGAGAGAGAGAGAGAGAGAGAGAGAGAGAGAGAGAGAGAGAGAGAAAGAGAGAGAGAAAGAGAGAGAGAGAGAGAAAATGTTGAAGTATCTTCATTAAAAAGTAGGTAAATAAATGAAATCAAATGTAAACCAGACAAGAATTTCCATAAAGAAGTTACGGGTAATATCAGCAGTTGAGGTCCAATTGTGAACGAAAAGAGACAATAAAACGACTAATTGAATGTTAATGATCCACCACCAGGGGGCACTGGCCATTTTAATTGCTTTGATTTTTTGGAACAAACTCCAGAGACGGGGGAATGGGGAGGGGGGTAGTCGGTCATAAAAAAAAATTAAAAAAGAAAAATCATTGTATATTAACAAGTTTATTGGCTTTTATCCAAATGGTAGATAAGCAAAAGGGGGGGGGACGAGATAATCTCGACTACCGGCGGGGGGGGGGGGGTGGTGGTGAGAGAAGTAAACTAAAACTAAACTCTTGTTTTGCAACAAAAAAAAAATATTTGTGTTGTTTTGGTTAAATGTGAACAACCTTCCTCTCCCTCTCTCCCTCCATCTACCCCCCCTCCATTGCAAAAAAAATCATCGATAGATGCCCCCCCTCCCCACCCGGTCCGTCAGAGTCAAGTGGAAGCAAGTGCGTTTGCCAACATTGTCTTCTTGGCCGACTTTCTGGTTCGTTTAAGAGATTCGATTTAATGTTTTCTTTGTAAACTTGAAAGATGATACGGAAGAAAAAGAAGGCATCCATAACCGTTAATTAATTGGGGGGGGGCTGAAGGGGGGGAAGGGGGCTAGGCGGGGAAAGGTGTTTGTTTTTTGTCGACCTGTTGGTTTTTAATTATCTTCAAATAAGAGCTAAGGGGAGGTAAATAAGGGAAAGAAACTTAATTTGCAAATATTAAGAAAAATGTTTTTCTACATTAATTCTTTAAGAAGGACAGGTAATCTACAAAGGGGAAGGAGAGAGAGGGGGTAGAGAGGGGTAGAGAGAGAGAGAGAGAGAGAGAGAGGGGTAGAGAGAGAGAGGGGGTAGAGAAGAGAGAGAGGGAGAGAGAGAAAGAGAGAGAAGAGAGAAAGAGAGAGGGGGTAGAGAGAGAAAGAGAGAGGGGGTAGAGAGAGAAAGAGAGAGAGAAGAGAGAGAGAGAGAGAGAAGAGAGAGGGGTAGAGAGAGAAGAGAGGGGGGTAGAGAGAGAAAGAGAGGGGGGTAGAGAGAGAAAGAAGAGAGAGAGAGAGGGGGTAGAGAGAGAGAAGAGAGAGGGGGGTAGAGAGAGAAAGAGAGGGGGGTAGAGAGAGAAAGAGAGGGGGTAGAGAGAGAAAGAGAGAGAGAGAGTAGAGAGAGAAAGAGAGGGGGTAGAGAGAGAAAGAGAGGGGGTAGAGAGAGAAAGAGAGGGGGTAGAGAGAGAGGGGGGGGAGAAGAGGAAATAATTTTTTTTTTAAATTCACGTTTGTTCTTTTCGAACATTTAAAAATTCTCCGCTTTTTTCCAACGAATTTCATTTCAAATAAGGATTTACTCTGATGAAGGTCGAATTTTCTTTGTGTGCAGAACATTTCTACATTTTTTCTATTAATATTATTTCCTTTCATTTTGTAATTTAAAAATAATAATAGATTGAATAATGTACACATGGATAAACTCCTGACCGAAACACATGTAAGTAAAATTGATTAAAATATCCTATTTTATCCATTCTATAATTTCTTTCCTTTATTCATTCTTTCAACATACCGTCGAATTCACTTCCAGTTTCATTTTACAAATACATATACATGCATACATACACATACATACATACATACATACACATATATTTGATAAAGGGTATCTAACGGACCCGAAAATTTATGATAAAAATTAATAATAAAAAAATAAGTGAATCCAATACTCCATAACATCGAGTTCATTCATTTATGGTCTACCTCGGTAAGAGTATATTTATAGATATAAGTAGTAGGCAATTTATTGAAACTAATTATTTTTCACATATATTCAAATTCAAGAAATGCAATTCAGTCATAAGCTGTATATAGTAATTAAGAATGATTAAAAAAGAATTTATCTATAATTTACATGAATCAGAGATCTATTTAATTTTAAAATATTCTAAAATAGGATTAGGGTTAGCAGTTATTATTATAACCATTATAATATGCTTTTTATGGTAGACCACATACTATAAGAGAGACATGATTTCATAGGCCACATTCAAAAGGTAGGCCACATACTATAAGAGAGACATGATTTCATAGGCTATATTCAAAAAAGGTAGGCCACATACTATAATGGTACCAAAAAAAAATGTATTTATTCGTTCAGGAAGAAGTCATTCAAAACAGGAAGCAAGGTAGACATTGTATCTTTTTTTTGACATGACCTGGGATTTAAATTTGCTATGGTTATAAATTATAATTTTTATTTTTTATTATTTTTTTTTTTTTTGTGTGTGTGTGTGTGTGGTGTGTGTGTGTGTGTGTGAATGCTGAAAGATTTTTTCAGGTTGTATAAGTTTTTTTTTTTTTTTGAGGATCACTGTATTTTGTAAAACCCGTCTGATGAGGCTAGAATTCATTTTTTGAGTTTCTGATTGAAATAAATATATAACAGAATGACGGTTTGTTAAGTTTTCTTTCCTCGAAAGATATACATATTTATGATGACCGCCAACTAAAGCGTAAATGCAATGCTCTCCTATATAAGGGATGGAGCACTCTATGGTGGCCTTTACATACATAGGGATGTGTGTATTAAAATAGTTAAAATCCTCTTCACATTCTGTAGGTGACTATAGCCTAGTGGTTATGGTGTCTGACTGATGCTGAACTGATCGGTTTTCAATCCCGGCTGTAGGTAGCTTACAAATGTCTAGCCACACTGAAGAGACTTGATAAGTCGAAACACGTGTCTGTGGATGACTATAT
>CM042181.1:20744775-20747275 GCA_023376005.1 Doryteuthis pealeii | reverse complement strand
GGGTCTTATCAATTTTCGCTTTTATGTAGTTCGTCCTTATGGCATTATTTTGTGCAGCAATTATAAGTGATTCTGTTTCTCTTTTGAGGTTTCCCTTTCTTAACCATGTCCAAGTCTTTCCATGTGCAACCTCTTCGATTTGTCGTTTTATTATTATCAGTTATCAAATTTATTTTAAATCATTAAATAATTTCTAACTTATTTTTAATAGGGAAACTTTCAAACACAATTTACAATTATTTTTATGCACATGCAAATAATAAAAACAAAAAAGAGTATATACACACATGCAAAATACATATCTATCATGGTAACCAAGGACTATTTGCTCGTAAATTCATACCATAAAATAAACCCCCCTTTTATGTCCGTATGTTTTGTATTAAATGTTTTATTTTTCTTGCACCCGTTTTTTACAATATAAAATATATTTTCTTTATTTATTAATATTCATTTCAATCTGCATATTCTAACAAGTTTTTATTTTGTGAGAATGTTTAGTTTTAAAGTGGGGGCTCGTTTTACAATTTAGGCATAAATTGGATACTCCTTTTATGACCGTAATTTTGTTTTTTCGTCGACGATGATTAAAATCTGACGTTTTTATTTTAGAGTACTAAAGGTAGACAAACACGAGATGTTATGGAAACATCCCGTGTTTGTCTACCTTTCTCCACATACTGTCGGCTTAACCACCTCACATTTCTACCACATATATATATATATATATATATATATATTATATATAAGTAAAGTCGGTATCAGCCAGTCAGCGAGGGAGTCTATCCCCTTTTCAATAGCGCTAGACCAAGGAGATTGTTTTTAGCATCTGAGGTGGAGCGCCACACCTACCATCAGCTCCTTACTTTACCGCACAGATCCCTGTGCTACTCATGCTACGCTGAGTTGGCGAGGACCGGGATCGATCTAGGAACCTTGTGGTTTCTCGCCGAACGCTATATATATATATGCTGAACTTGCAAATCGGTCGGAAAATTAAAACATATTACAGGGTGACCCAGAAAAAAACAGAACCCAAATTATTTATTCATTTTCCCATTAAACTAACCCTAAACCCCAACCCCTCCCCCCTAGTTAAAATTAACAGCTTTATTACAAAATTTGTGGGTTCTGTTTTTTTTGGGTCACCCTGTATAGTGACCCAGAAAAAACAGAACCCAAATTTTTATTCATTTTCCCATTAAACTAACCCTAAACCCCAACCCTAACCCTCCCCCCTAGTTAAAATTAACAGTTTTATTACAAAATTTGTGGGTTCTGTTTTTTCTGGGTCCCCCTAATTTTCCGACCAATTTGCAAGTTTAGCGAACACACACACACACACACATATATATATATATATATATATTATTCACGCACGCGCTCGTGCGTTAATGTCATGTTTTAATTCTGAGAATACAGTAGTTATCGACACGTTCGTTTATATAGATACAAATATATCACACAGACATTACACAAATACAAAGCAATGCTAAATTGTAGTACCATTTTCCCCATCAACATTTTTATACACAATTATCGATAGTCCTGTTGCTATATCAAGCATATATATATATATATATATATATATATATATATATATATATATATATGTGTGTGTGTGTGTGTGTGTGTGTGTGTGTGTGTGTGTAATATGGTTGAATAGCGTTCTATCAAAAAGAGAAAAAAATTATAAATTATTTTGTCAAAGAAGAAAGCCGTCTACTAGACGACACACCACATAAAAAAATGATTAATTAAAGAATAAGATAAGATTTTGGTGACAGTCGTACGGAAATATTAACATCACAGATTTTGATAACGAAAGATGGAAGGAGAGGAGAGAGAAGAAAATTATAATCACCAAAATGAAAAGATGAAAAGAAGAAAGAATGATGGGCTTCGTCCATAAATAAATTTCTGAGGTAAAAAAGGTGAGCGGGTTTTAAATAGAAACTGTGGAGATCTGTGACTGGTCGACTAACAAGCATCTAATTCTACAAGTGTATCATTAAAAAGAAAGAGAGGAAGAAGAAGAAAGAAATGAGAAGAAGAAGAAAGAAATGAGAAGAAGAAGAAGAACGAATGAGAAGAAGAAAAAGGAGAAGAAAAGAACGAATGAGAAGAAGAAAAAGAGGAAGAAGAAAAGAACGAATGAGAAGAAGAAAAAGAACGAATGAGAAGAAGAAAAAGAACGAATGAGAAGAAGAAAAGAACGAATGAGAAGAAGAAAAGAACGAATGGAAGAAGAAAAGAAAAGAAAGAAAAAGAAGAAAGAAGAAAAAAGAAGAAGAAGAAGAAAAGAACGAATGAGAAGAAGAAAAAGAACGAATGAGAAGAAGAAAAGAACGAATGAGAAGAAGAAAAGAAGAAGAAGAAGAAAAGAACGAATGAGAAGAAGAAAAAGAACGAATGAGAAGAAGAAAAAGAACGAATGAGAGAAGAAAAAGAACGAATGAGAAGAAGAAAAAGAACGAAGAGAAGAAAAGAACGAATGAGA
>CM042181.1:20737275-20739775 GCA_023376005.1 Doryteuthis pealeii | reverse complement strand
ACCCTGAAGATCCTTATGGTGAAACACGAGTAGGTTATTCCTGTGTATACCATTATAATAATATATATATATATAAAAAACCCTACAAAAATGTCTTTGTAGTTTAAAAGAAAGACTAGCAGGACCTGTGGATATACCACAGTATGATAATCTAATTACAATGTTTGATATGTTTACTTAAGAGCTATTGCCAAACCGTTCAATGTGTAAAAAGTAAAATAATCTTGATTCAAATGTTTTTTTTTTTTCTTCTTTACTTCTTTTCGTTATGTTCGATTGAAATAGATTAGCGTTATCGCTTCTGTGCCTCGATCCCCTCCCTATCTTTTCCCCTATTCTTTATATTTTTCTGTGTAGCATGTCCTTTTTCTTCCCTTTCTTTATAATAAAAATAGAATGGTCCATTATTTAGCTGAGGTGACAACACTCGTAAGAAAGATTTCAGCAGTTAAGCAATATCAGATAATCAGGATGTACATTTCTGCATTTCATCTTGGGGGATTTGGACGGTCTCATTTCTAACTAGAGGGTGTTGCAAGATGATAACGGTCGCACAATTAAGGAACATGAGTATTAATATGTAGATTTCTCCCTAACAAACCGAAAAAAAAAAAAATAAATTTTGTATTTCCTTATTTGAGATTGAAATATTGAAAGAAAAAAGAAAAAAATTGTCCATAGATTTTTTTTTTAAAGAGCTGGGGGGGGGGGGGGTGTCAGAAATGTAATTATATGATTTGAAATTAAAAAAGAGACATACAAAATAGGGTGTGCAGAGGGAAACTGATGAAAGAAATGGGATTGTCATGAGACCAAGTTGGTAAATTAGGGAAAAAAAAAAAAAAAAAAAAAAAAAAATTAGGGAAAGTTTTTAAAATAAATAAAAAATAAAAAATGAAGGGGGGGGTGAAATTAAATGAAGTATAAATAAAAAAAAAAATTTGAAAAAAAGATTTTTCTTTCAAGCATTCTCCAACATATTATAATCAATCCTATGAATGATTTTATAAAGAAACCAATTAAAATAAGTGGAGGGCGCATATTCTTGCTAATACAAATAATTTGCACACAGTTATATGGTTTCAAGTATTCCTATCCAATACAAATAATTTGCACACAGTTGTATGGTTTCAAGTATTCCTATCTAATACAAATAATTAGCACACAGTTATATGGTTTCAAGTATTCCTATCTAATACAAATAATTTGCACACAGTTGTATGGTTTCAAGTATTCCTATCTAATACAAATAATTTGCACACAGTTGTATGGTTTCAAGTATTCCTATCTAATACAAATAATTTGCATACAGTTGTATGGTTTCAAGTATTCCTATCTAATACAAATAATTTGCATACAGTTTGTATGGTTTCAAGTATTCCTATCTAATACAAATAATTTGCATACAGTTATCCTATCTAATACAAATAATTTGCATACAGTTGTATGGTTTCAAGTATTATTCCTATCTAATACTAATATTACAGTTTTATGTGCTCAAGTATTTCTATCTTGAGTCTTAAAGTTGGCCGAGTGGCCTATATGTAACATCCAACTTGTGCTGACATATTACACCATCCACACATTGTAGGACTACGTTTATCATTCTTCTTATTCAAAACATAACAATGCCTTTTCTTTTCATCAATCCAAAATTAGTTTTCTGTCTCATCTATACAAAGATATTACAATATAGCAATGTTATTGTACTGATAGTGATTGGGAGAAAATTGTGTTCCAAGAAAATTAAGAAACTGACCGAGTTGCATCCTGTCCGTGGTGGTTTGTTTGTTTTAAGGCATATCAACTTCAGTGGGTCATTTAATGCTAACAAAGTTTTGAAATAAATCTATTCTTAATGGATACCCAATTTTTTTTAATAGACACATTTCTCTATTTAACTCATAGATGGGGCCCTAACAGGACTACCACTCCGGGTCAGAGTGTACCAGGGAGCAATGGTGATGAAGGGGCGCTCCACATTCCCCAAACCTCCAAAACTGGAACCTCACCATCAGATAAGTTTAACATCATACCCAGGACATGTAGACCTTCAGCCACCGCATTCTAGCACCCATATGATAAAAAGGGTTGGGGCTAGCCATAAAGGCAATAGGGTTGGGGCAATCATATAGGTGCTAGGGCTTGATGTGGCCAACTGATTGATCAGAGGGGCCTCTCCAATCCCCATCTAGCCAAAGTAAGTGCCAAAGTGGACTGTTGAATGTCATGGACTGCTCATCCACTGGGGGTTCACCACCCATGGCCAACAGGTGGCCCTGTAGGGAATTATCTTCCCTTTGCCTGGAAGAGTTATCTTCCCACTGTGTTGCCGTTTGTTCCCACTAGGGGACCTCTGGTATATAAGCAGCTGATTCAAATGCTTCCGTTCTCTTTCTTTACATGCCTCTGAACGAGCACATGGGTTAGACTTATGTCTACCTTCTTCTCGGTGGGGCTTTGCCCCTCCCTTACATTACTGTAAGTCTTTTATACAGCA
>CM042181.1:20729775-20732275 GCA_023376005.1 Doryteuthis pealeii | reverse complement strand
CTCTACCTCTGAAAAGGAAGAAGAGAAAATTAAAGGATTTTATCTGATATTATTACACTTTTTACATATTGAACTATTTGGCAATAGCTCTTAAGTAAACATATCAAATGTTGTAATAATTCAACTCTCATATTGTGGTATATCCACAGGTCCTGCTAGGTTCTCAATATTGGTATTGGGTGTGTCAAAAGATTCCAAGAAACTGAATTTGTCTTGAAACCTTGAAGAGAATTTGTATTGGAATGTTTTTATATATATATTGAAACATTTGGCAATAGCTCTTAACGTATCAAATGTTGTAATAATTCAACCCTCATACTGTGGTATATCCACTGGTCCTGCTAGTAGAGAGAGTTAAATCAAGATTATTATACTTTTTACATACTGAACGATTTAGCAATAGCTCTTAAGTAAACATATCAAAGGTTGAGGAAAAAATGAGTAAAGAAAAGAAATGTAGATGGATAAAAATGAATTCTATTGATATCACTTTTAATCGATATCACTTACACATGTGTTTCGGTCTGTTTATCAAAATGTATAAGGATTTACGTTATTATTATTATTAAACTAATCAGATGGAGTTGAAATGATGATGATGATAATAATAGGAAAAATGTAAAAATATTCCGTACACAGAGAGATTTTTTACGACCTTCATCAGAGTTAATTTTTTTATTTTTTTCAAGATTATTATACTTTTACATATTGAACTATTTGGCAATAGCTCTTAAGTAAACATATCAAATGTTGTAATAATTGAACTGGTATATCCACTGGTTCTGCTAGTCTCTCAATATTGGTATTGGGTGTCTCAAAAGATTCCAAGAAACCGAGTTTGTCTTGGAACCTTGAAGAGAATTTGTATTGGAATGTTACCGCCAGAGAAAATACCAATATTTCTTCTGAATCCCCGGCACGCCCTCCCCTCCCCTCACAAAAAAATGTTCAAACAACCCTGGATCAATATGGATTAACTTAATCCCCCACAGCAGCAGCAGCAGCAGCAGCAGCAAAGATTCGGGTTTTTCCTTTAAAAACTCCCCCCCCTCACCAGCAAAAAGCTACTTTTCTTCATTTCTTTTCTCTACCCCCCCCCACATCGTTCTTCGGATCAAAGCGAAAAAGACGTTTGCCAGCCAAGCAGATTCTTTGCAATGTCGTTTACTGGATCAGAAGGTTAAGACGGATCCGCAAAGAGCAGACGACACAGTCTCGGATGGATGTGCAAAATAATCCCGTCTATAAAAGAAAGACTGGCACAGATGGGTTAGATATAGTTATTTACTAAGCATAGCTCAGATGCTGCAGAAGGCCAGAAGTATGCGGCACCCAGTGAGAATCAAGCTCACTATCAATGGTCTGCTAAGTATTACACTACATGAAATGCTCATTGCACAAGGCCAGAAGTATGGGGCACCCAGTGAGAATCAAACTCACTATCAATGGTCTGCTAAGTATTACACAACGTGAAATGCTCATTGCACAAGGCCAGAAGTATGGGGCACCCAGTGAGAATCAAACTCACTATTAATGGTCTGCTAACTATTACACTATGTGAAATGCTCATTGCACAAAGCCAGAAGTATAGGGCACCCAGTGAGAATCGAACTCACTATCAATGGTCTGCTAACTATTACACTACGTGAAATGCTCATTGCACAAAGCCAGAAGTATGGGGCACCCAGTGAGAATCAAACTCACTAACAATGGTCGGCTATTCTAGCTTGCTAACCATTGTAAAATATTGCATTATCTTTTTGGGAAAAATGCCTTAAGCCCTGCTTGTTTTGTCAGCAGGCACCACTTCACCTAGGCCCTTTTTTTGAGCTGGCACCACTTAGTGTTTTTTAAGGCCAGGACACATTTCTGTGAAGAACCCCCCAAAATCTAAAAGGACACAGTAAAATCATATCCAAGCATCCCAGTGTTTTTCTTTTTTCTTCGCTCACCATTTCAAGCTAACTGTAAATACATTTCAATAGTTTCTTAGAAATGAATTACACAGGATACGTTACAAGATAGGAGTTAGACAGCTTTAGTTGCTTCCCCAGATCGTGAATAAAAACCCTACAATCTATTAAGAAACTTTAGTTGGGAGCCATAAATTTTCCTGGGGACTCATTCAAAGCAAATATGTGCGTCCCAGGGTGCACTAAATCAAAAAACTATCACTGCTAGCGTATTAATATATCGATTACTTGAAGCTATAATTGTTTACTCAAGATTATTTTATTATTGTATTATTAGTACTAGTACAAAATAAAAAACACCCTCCGGGCGATGTAAAAATAGATTTTTTAAACATATTGCCTGAGGGGTGGGAGTAAATAATTCAACTATTGCGAGTTTGTACCCTAAGTAAGTAAAATCATCAAATTCATTAAAGGATTAAAAAAATAAAACAATTTGAAATGTAAACTTTAAATATATATTAAAATAAAACAAACTATATATAGATATATAATACCAGTCATGTATTTATTAAAACTTGTTTTAA
>CM042181.1:20697275-20724775 GCA_023376005.1 Doryteuthis pealeii | reverse complement strand
ACTCTGATGAAGGTCAAATTTTCTTTGTGTACATTTTTTCTATTATTATTATTTCATTATGTTATTCAAAAATAATAATAGTTTGAATAATGTACACATGGATAAACTCCTGACCAAAACACGTGTAAGTAAAATTGATTAAAATATCCTATTTTATCCATTCTTTCAACATACTGTCGGATTCACTTCCAGTTTCATATATATATATATATATATATATCTAGCAAAAGTACCCAGTCCATGACCAAACTATATATAATGATTGGACCATAGATAGGCGAGAGGCTTCGAGTTGAATGGTTTAGACTGTGATTTTGTTCACTAAAATTAAACTAAACTGCTGGTATAGCTATAATAGAAAGCATGCAGCGAACAATATTTTATTATCAGCAGCAGCTGGTATACAGACAGTTTCGCAAATCGGTTGATTTTGGTTTAATTAATCAATTATATCCTTTAATCAGTAAGAATCAATAACCAAATATGTCATGTTTCTTAGTTAGAAGGACATTAAGGTGTATGCAAGATTTCCAATCTGAGTGACCTCCCGTTTCGGAGTTATACGTCGACACGTACATATCAAACTTCCTTTTATATATATATATATATATATATATATATATATATATATATATTTTTACCAACCCCTCCGCACGAGGAGGATATGACACAAGGTCAATTTCTTAAGCGGAGTTCAACAGGTTTGAATTCTGAGTTTTCCTTCTAGACTGGTTACCTAACCAAGGTTAAAGAGCCCAGTCTGCCCTACTATTTATCCATAGCTGGAGGGAGAGTAGAATTCCTACCTTTCCCAAGGGTATTAGCACTAAGTGAAATGCAATTACCACATCCAGGATTTGAACTCGGGGCGACAAGTCCATTTCCCATGACTTTAACCATTACACCACGCGCTTTCCCATTTTATTTTTAGATATAAGATGTGCTCTAATTCCCCACCTGGATTTATAGACTTGCCAAGGTGATGTGGTTTACTCCTCCAGCCAATCAACAAGCCATATTGTGTGACTGATACATTACTTAAACACTGATACTTGCCACAGTTCAACCATTGGTGAAGGAACTGAGGACTCTATATCAGAAGACCCAAAGGATTCATTATCGGAGGACTCTTTACCAAGGATCCAATTCCACTGGACAAGCGCTCTTGCTTGAAGGCCAATAAAAACTTAACAGGGGGCAAAAGCAAGATATGCAGGGCTGTAGGATTTCCACGTTTTATATTTATACCTCTCTTAGATGTGAGAGACAGAGGTGCTTGTGGTGTAATGGTTATCATCATATGTAATGGACATGAGCCCATAGGAAAAAATGTCTTACATTGAACTACTGCTCAAAAGACTAAAATGTCACTCTGCCCGTGTGACATTGGCAACAAAAATATTGTTCTGCTTTCAAAGGGTTAAATTTAGCTGCTAATCTTATTATAATGGAGATTGTGGGTTTGTCTGTCTGTAACCGAAACTATATTACCATTCAAGTCACAATTCCTTTAGTTATTTACATCATATTCTCCATGATTTTTTTTTATTAAAACTCAATTATTAATAAAATTGTTTTACTTTACTTACTGTTACCAATCTACATATTACAAATGCAATTGTATTTATATATACAACAAAATAGCGGTTTACAGTATGAATGGGAAGGTTAATTTGCATATTGATTTAAAAAATTGATTTTAATAAATATGTGCTTAGTATTATTGATTTCTAATTGTTTGGTTTTATCTTAATGAATATGAGCAAAAATCTCGGGATAAATCTTAAAAGAAATCCCTTAACAAGAAGAAATAACTGTAATTTATTCTTTACTTCCTATTTTAACTAAATAGTTAAATTAGGAAAATTTACCAATGAAAGACGGGAGTAACGGAAAATGATGAAGAGTTAGTTTCAGTTGTTCTATTTTTCAATCATACCCCTGTGTTTCAAATCTTTTTATCTGAATTCTTATTAGTTTCATTAGCCTTTCTAATTTAATACATATTTTATTATAAAATTTAACTAAAATACTTGCACCCGGAGGGTGCATATATTTGCTAGTAATTCTAATAAAATTAGTGAGTATTATACACATTTTTTCTTTCTTTTTTGTGGTTTATTTTGTTTTACGGCATTTCAACCTCGGTGGGTCATTTAATGCCGACAAAGTTGTGAAATAAATTCATTCTTAATGCATAATACAATTTTGTTTGTCAACTCATGTTTTTCTATTTAACCCAATAGATGGGACCCTAACAGGTACTACCACTCCGGTCAGAGTGGACCACTTTCTTTTTTTCTGTCTTTTCAGAATTTCATAGCCCAAATTTAGGGGCAAGTTTTATAAAAGCTTATTTTATATTTATACTTATTCTATATCTATACTTGTCTTGGATGTGAGAGACAGTATATGCACATGAGTCAATAGGAAAATGCCTTACATTAAACTACTTCTAAAAAGACAAAATTGTTGCTCTGCCTGCAAAAACGTTGAATTTATCTGCTACAATTTCTAAAAAGTTAGTGCATACATTTTTTTCTTTCCAGAATTTCATGGTCCAAATTTAGGTGGGGAGGGTGCTATACTTTATATTCATTTCATACTTTATATTCATTTCATATTTTATACTCTATATTCATTTCATATTTTATACTCTATATTCATTTCATATTTTTATACTCTATATTCATTTTAGACTTTATATTCATTTCATATTTATTTCGACTTTATATTCATTTCATATTTTATATTCATTTCATATTTTATACTTTATACTTATTCTAAACTTATTTATACTTTATATTTCTACTGATTAAATATTTTATACTTTATATTTCATACTGATTAAATATTTTATACTTTATATTTCATACTGATTAAATATTCCATACTTTATATTCCATACTGATTAAATATTTCATACTTTATATATACTGATTAAATATTTCATACTGATTAAATATTCCATACTTTATATTCCATACTGATTAAATATTCCATACTGATGAAATATTCCATACTTTTATATTTCATACTTTAGGGGTGCATGTTATATTCTATACGTTATAAAATCTTATTTATACTTTGCCAAAAAAAAGTTCAACATTCTACAGAATGGCTAAGTTTTTTTTTTTTTTTTTTTTTTTTTACTCTTTGCCAACAACAGAGTTACTTACAGGTGAGTTGAAATCATGCTTCGTGTCCATGCTAACATAAAAAGAAAAAGGGGAGAAATACCTCGTCCTTTTAGAGTGGCTTATATAATGTTGATTAGGATAGAAAGTAGAGCAAGGGCCTGGTGTATGACGTAAGGGTGGAATACTGGCGACAGCACTGCCCACTGTCGGACTACCAGTCATTAGCTTGGATTTTAAACTTTGTGGAGTGGGGATGGTCTGAAGATGGTAGATAGATGACCTTGTCGGGGTGGTGGATCCGGCTCGGTTCGGCGCAATCTGCGGATGGGGCGAACTCCGGGGGTCGATGATGACGACAGCAGAGGGATCCAAACCTCGGACGCGGGCAGTGTAGGAATTGTAGCCCTCATCTAGCTGGTCTTGTGAAAACGATGATAAGGAGCTACGACCTGCCGGATGTACCTCCAGGGGATTTGCTATCTTCCATGCAGCCTGGAAAAAAAAAAAAAAAAAAAAAAAAGTGTGGAATAAAATTTGTTTTAATCATTGGGTGTCTGAAGATTGTGGTAGCAAATAATGAAAAGTTTAAAAAAAACCTGATGCATTATAAAATTCCTTCATTGATAAATAAACACCGAAAATTTCATTAAAATGGGATAATTCCCTGATTTTTGGTAATTTTTTTCAATGAGGAGGGCTAAATTTATTTTGTAAATATGAATTTTATGCCATGGGTTATTTTCCCATTTGCCTGAGGAGTTATATGCCCGCCAGTTGTCGTTTGTTCCCACTAGGGGACCTCTGGTATTTAACGGCTATTTCAAACTTCTCTTCCTCTTTTCTACCTCTTTCCTTGCTACGAGACCACATGGGTTAGACACGGTCTACCCCTTTCTCGGTGGGGCTCCGCCCCCCCCCTTGTAAGTCATTTCTATCTATGGACGCTCCAGTCCTTTTATATATGTAGGTTTATCTACTCTTGTATTTGTATCTTATGTATCCATGTACTCTTCTATTATGTATCCTTTGTATTCATGTGCTGTTACCTATTAAATGTATTTTCCCTCAACCCTTGTCAGAGTTGTATGTTCTTCAAATATTCACTTTGAATCTTACAAGTGGTGACGACCGACGTGATGAACACGCTTTTTGAAGGCCTTGTTTCACATTACAACTTGAATTCTTACACCATCTTCAAACAATGTTTACGGCCTCATTTGAGCAAAAATTGAAAAAAAAAAATTGTTTAAATGTATTAAAAATAAATTACATGTGTAATATGATTTTTTTTTTTTTAAAAAAAACACTGATGCTCATTATGTTACTACTACTTCGACACAAATTTGACATTAAATAATCGATGCAGGCGTTGAAATCCGTTTTTTTAAAGATATATTGGGCAAATTCAATTGGAATAAATTTGCATTTATGGGGAGTGGGGGTGGCATTGTAAAAATAAAAATGGAGAGAATGTACAGTATGAAAATTATTTTTAAATTTCAGTTTTGAAAAAATCGAGAAAAAAAAATTGGGAGAGGGGGGGGGTGTTAAATTATCTACTTTGATTTGCTGACAAACTCATGAAAAATCTATGTTGGGCCAGAAGTTCATCTGACACCAGCACGGTAAAACATAGCGTAAATTAGGGCAGGACGCCGGGATGCTAAAACATAGCGTAAATTAGGGCAGGAGCCCGGGATGCTAAAACATAGCGTAAATTAGGGCAGGACACCGGGATGTTAAAACATAGCGTAAATTAGGCAGGACACCGGGATGTTAAAACATAGCGTAAATTAGGGCAGGACACCGGGATGTTAAAACATAGCGTAAATTAGGGCATGTTAAAACATAGCGTAAATTAGGGGCAGGACACCGGGATGCTAAAACATAGCGTAAATTAGGGCAGGAGCCGGGATGCTAAAACATAGCGTAAATCAGGGCAGGACGCCCGGGATGCTAAAACATAGCGTAAATCAGGGCAGGACGCCCGGGATGCTAAACATAGCGTAAATCAGGGCAGGAGCCCGGGATGCTAAAACATAGCGTAAATAGGGCAGGAGCCGGATGCTAAAACATAGCGTAAATCAGGGCAGGACGCCGGGATGCTAAAACATAGCATAGCGTAAATGGGCAGGAGCCTAAATAGCAGGAGCCCGGGATGCTAAACATAGCGAAATTAGGGCAGGAGCCCGGGATGCTAAAACATAGCGTAAATTAGGGTAGGAGCCCGGGATGCTAAAACATAGCGTAAATACTCTTAAACTTAGACAAAAATTTGTTTTTAAAATGAAAACGAGTCAACATTTTGTCCGCCCATATATATATATATATATATATATATATATAATAATCATTTGACTTACCTGTGTTGGTGCGGCAGCCCTTGATGGTTTGAAACTTCCTGTGCTTTGAATTGACATGCGGGATGAATTTGGTGATTGGTCACTATAATGATCGTAGGGTAGACTATTATTGATTGTATTTACAGGTCCTGTTGAAGGATAATGGGGGTCAGAGGGGTCCAAATTGGGGTCAGCTTCATAACCATAATCCATTTCACTAAAACAACAAAAAAAAAAAAAAAGATGAAAATGAGGACAACAGTCTGAAAAATCAAAATAATGCATATTAAAGCTCATCTAAAAAATTCAGGCAGATAATATCAAATCAGTACGAATCAGATATAATACAATAGGGACTGGCAAACAGAGCCGAAAATGCGTTTTTGACAAAATGACTTTAACCCCCCCTACAGAAAATAATTTACCAAAAATCAGGAAATTATCGGATTTTAATGAAATTTTCAATGTTTATGTATCAATGAATGATCTTTATAATGCATTATTTATTTTATTTCAAAACAACTCTCATTTTTTTCAGGTCACTTAATTTTGACCCCCCTTATGTTGGGGGCGTAAAATGTTTTTCAATTTGATCATTTTCGATACTAATTACAGTATAAATAATGAGATAAAAGACCGAAGTTATGAATAGATACAAAAAATTTTTTTTTACAGTTGCGCTTCTATGAGAAAATAAGTACCGAAAATCGAAAAAATAAAATATAAAAAAATAGATAATTAATTTTTTGGAGATTTCTTTTTTACTCATTTCGATAATTATTTAATTGGCTATTATTTTATAAAAGAAAAAAATATACATAGATGTTTTTTCTGCTTAAAAAGGGGAGGGGGTACATTTTCAATCGAGTTTTTCGTCAAAACTTATTACTTTTGGCACCTAAAATAAGTTTTGCATTAAGTAGATATTTATTTCTAGAATCTAAAAGTAGAACATTTTAAACTTAACATCAGGATTTTCATATTTTAAATGAATTTTATATATTAATTTTTCATAGCAAAAATACTAAATTAAAGTTTTGAAATAAAATAACTGATGCATTATAAAATTCATTAATTGATAATACTGAAAATTTCATTAAAATCGGATAATTACCTGATTTTTGGTAATTTTTTTTTTCCATCCCAAATGTTACGTTAAAATTGTAAACAAGCGCCTAAAACCTCTGAAAAACAGCCAAAATGGCGGATCGCATCGAAATTGACCAAAACAAATAGTTTTAAATCTTTTAAAAATAAACTGCATATGTAATTATATTTTTCTTTTTTTAATGATGGTTATTATGGTACTACTTATCTATTCAGACAAAGTTTAACCTTAAATAATAGATTTAATTATTCGTAATTCGCTTTTAAAACTCATAGTATCCGATTTTTTTTTGCTACTCCCTATAATACAATGATAAGAAGAACCTGATGAAGGCTAGAGGATACAATGGCCGAAACATTGTGATTTTTACATACCACAATAAAGATGAGGACAAGTCTGAAAAAAAAAAATCAGAATTATACCCAAAAATACAGACAAATAATATCTGACCTTATATTGGACACATGGTGACGTTGCATGGTACACAGAGAGTTCAGGGCGTCACACACATATATATATTTACCAACCTCTCCGCACGAGCAGGATACGACACAAGGTCAATTTCTTAAGCGGAGTTCAACAGGTTTGAATTCTGAGTTTTCCTTCTCCTAGACTGGTTACCTAGCCATGGTTAAAGAACCCAGTCTGCCCTTCTATTTACCCATAGCTGGAGGGAGAGTAGGATTCATACCTTTCCCAAGGGTATTAGCGCTAAGTGAAATGCAATTACCACACCCAGGATTTGAACTCGGGTCGACGAGTCCATTTCCTATGACTTTAACCATTACACCACGCGCTTCTGTCACACATATATGAACACTGGGCGGAACATTGGATGCATGAATTTAATTGTTTGACAGTCAATCAAACAGAGGTCAAAGAATCTTTGAAGATTTCATTCAAATAATGACGTCATTGTTTTTTTGAACGCCTATCATTCAGACATGTGTCACAAGAAGAATCACGATCATTTGGGAAAATTTAGGCATGCAAAAAACAAATGCGTTTATACACACCATAATAAAGATGAGGACAACAGTCCAATCAAAATTATACACATCAAAGCCTCATCTCAAAAATTCAGACAAATTCTAAAAGCTTTTTCTTTATATGCTGGACGAATTACTTCCTATTCCATAAGTAGGTAGAGTGGCCTATTGTTGGTATCAGCCAAACAGTGAGGGAGTCTATCCCCTTTTTACTTGGCAGAGTGGCCTATTGTTGGTATCAGCCAACAGTGAGGGAGTCTATCCCCTTTTTACTTGGCAGAGTGGCCTATTGTTGGTATCAGCAGGACAGTGAGGGAGTCTATCCCTTTTTACTTGGCAGAGTGGCCTATTGTTGGTATCAGCCAAACAGTGAGGGAGTCTATCCCCTTTTTACTTGGCAGAGTGGCCTATTGTTGGTATCAGCCAAACAGTGAGGGAGTCTATCCATTTTACTTGGCAGAGTGGCCTATTGTTGGTATCAGCCAAACAGTGAGGGAGTCCATCCCTTTTCCTTAGTGTTACAAAATTTATCTCACAAATTCAGGCAAACAACCATGCAGAATTTCTTTAACAATAATAATATATTTTATGGCAGGTCAACCCTTGTTGGATTATTTTATGCTGAAGACGTCTTTGTTCTATTCTCTTTGTAGTCAAATCTTTTTTAAAACTCATTTTTTAATCTATTTAAACAATAACAGGTACAACCATCCCGGGTCAGGGTGGGCCTGGGTGTAATGGCAATGAAGGGGTACTCCACACTCCCCAGAGCACCAGGATTGGAATCTCACCACTAGATTCAGTTAAGTTTCATACCCAGAATGCACCTTTCATTGTTTTGAGAGCCTATGTGCGGCTGTCAGTGTTTTAAATTGTTACCAAGTGTGGATTATGTTAAATTTAGACAATCCCCAAAATTTGAGCTCCTAATTCTAAAAATTGGCAGAGTTATGTCGATTTTTAGCTCAACAAATTTTTTTTTGGGGGGTGGTCACAAAAAATAAACCATTGCAGCAGAGGGGGCTGGGGGCACATAGAACCACTGCAGCGGCGGAGGGGGCTGGGGGCAGATAGAACCATTGCAGCAGCGGGGGGCAGAGGGCAGATAGAACCATTGCAGCAGCGGAGGGGCAGATAGAGCAAGGGGGCAGATAGAACCATTGCAGTGGCGGAGGGGCTGGGGGGCAGATAGAACCATTGCAGCGGAGGGGGGCAGATAGAACCATTAATCTATCAGTAACGCAATATCATAGACTTTAATAATTTTATTTTTCCTACTATTGTCCTCATCTTTATTGTGGTGGTTATTAACACAACATTTAAGCCGTTGTATCCTCCGATCTTCCTTGAATACACTGAAACACCTGAAGAAGGCCAGAGAATACAGTGGCTGAAACGTTGTGATAACAACTACCACAATAAAGATGAGGACAATTATTCACATCAAGCCTCATCTCAAAAATACACGCAAAGCATACAGACTTGTTTAGTAATATTAAAACCAGTTTTGTATTTAATTGGAGAGAAGAACTGAGTCAAAAAATTCCTTTCACTCTGTTGGTTGCCATAGAAAATACGAGTAATGGAAGTCTCACTGATAAAAAAGAAAGATGGCAGAGGTAAGGAGGGGGGTGTACACTTGAATAGATCAGTAATTAACAAGGGGAGATAACCAATACTGTCTAACAAAGTACACTAATTAATTTGATAATTTTTATTAATAAAAAATTTAAAAAATGAATAAAATAAAAAATAACTAGTTTCAACATTAGTATGACTGTGCTCCTCGTTAAAAATTATTGTCAGACATTTTAATTTCAATTAAAATTTTTAATTTTTAATTTGAAATCTGTTAACTCTTAACATCCTGTTGAGAATTTTCTAAGTCCAGAGCACCATTCCTATAAGGATTTATCAAAAAATGGCTAAAAATGGCCTTTTTATTTAAACTTACCTGTTATTTCCCTCAAAATAAAGACTTAAATGTTTAACATTACATTTAAGCAAAGGCTATCATTTGGTGTGGATTAGGAAAACAAATATCACTTCCGGCTGGACGGAATGAGGCGGTATAGGACGTTAAGAGTTAATTTGAGTTCAAATCGCTGATTTTGGTTTGGTTTGGTTAACGGCATATAAACCATGGTGGGTCATTTAATGCTGACTAAGTTATGAAATAAATTCATTCTTAATGGATACTCAATTTTTTTTTTATAAACACATTTTTCTATTTAACCTATAGATGGGACCCTAACAAATACTACCACTCTGGGTCAGAGTGGACCAGGGAGCAATGGTGATGAAGGGGTGCTCCACATTCCCCAAACCTCCAAAACTGGAACCTCACCATCAGATAGAGTTTAACGTCATTTCCAGGACATGAAGACCCTCAGTCACCGCCTTCTAGCACCCATATGATAAAAGGGGTTAGGGGTTGCACTAAGGCTTGATATGACAAGTTTCAACATTAATATGACCTTGTTCCCCATTAAAAATTATGTCCATCATTATATTTCATCATTAATGTTCCATTAAAAATTATGTCCATTTTAATTTCATCATTAATGTTCCCCATTAAAAATTATGTCCATTTTAATTTCATCATTAATGTTCCCATTAAAAATTATGTCCATCATTTTAATTTCAATTTTTTAATTATTTCTTGAGTTCAAATAGCTGATAAAAATCATGGTAGGGGTGGGGAGTGTACAGTTGAATAGCAGATTAATTAATATGGTTTGGTTTGTTTTACGGCATATCAACCTCAGTGGGTCATTTAATGCTGACTAAGTTTTGAAATAAATTCATTCTTAAATGGATACTCAATTTTTAAAAATAAATTCATGTTTTTCTATTTAACTTATAGATGAGATCCTAACAGGTACTACCACTCCAATTAACTAGGGAGATAACCAGTAAAATAAGTTTTTAAAAGTACACTAATTAATTTCATAATTTTTATTAATGAAAAAAAACAAAAAAAAAAAAAAAACAAAAAAAAACACAAGTTTCAACATTAGTATGTCTATTTTTTATGAGTATAAAAATTATTAGTCAATCATTTTAATTTTAATTTTTCAATTTTTTTCTATTTGAAATCTGTTAATTTTATTTCAAATAGCTGATAAAAATCATGGTAGGGTTGGAAGTGTACAGTTGAATTAGTTTGGTTTATTTTATGGCATATCAACCTCAGTGGGTCATTTAATGCCGACAAAGTTTTGAAATAAACTCATTCTTGATAGGTACTCAATTTTTTTTATAAACACATTTTTCTATTCAACCCATAGATGGGACTCTAACAGGTACTACCACTCCGGGTCAGAGTGGACCTGGGAGCAATGGTGATGAAGGGGTGCTCCACATTCCCAGACCCAGAATCTCAATATAAGATAGAGTTCAATGTCATACCAAGGACATGAAGACCCTCAGCCATCACCTAGCACCCATGATAAAAAGGGTTGGGGCTTGCCATAAGAGCAATAGGGTTGGGACAATGAGTTTAAAAAAATTGTTTTTGTTTTACGGCATATCAAACTCGGTGGGTCATTTAATGCCAACATTGAAGTAAATTCATTCTTGATAGGTACTCAATTTCTTTTATAAACACATTTTCTTCTATTTAACCCATAGATGGGACCCTAACAGGTACTACCACTCTAATAAACAAGAGAGATAACCAGTAAAATAATAGTTTTTAACAATGCACACCAATTAATTTAATAATTTGTATTAATAAACAAAAGTTTTAACATTAGTATGACTGTGCTCCCCCCTTAAAAATTATTGTCAATCAATCTAATTACAATTTAAAAATTGTTTTAAAAATTTGAAATCTGTCAATGTAATTTCCAATAGCCGATAAAAATCAAGGCAGGGGTGGGGAGTGTTCAGTTGAATAGTTGACTAACAGGGGAGAGCACTAAAATAATAGTGTCTAACAATGTACAATAATTTAATAATTCTTAATAATAAAAAAAATACACACATACACACATATATATATATGAAATTTAACATTATGAAAAAACATATGATGTTTGTTATGTAATAGCTGACAGACTGTTTCGACCAAATCGATAAGTTGGTCTTCATCAAAGAGCGACATAGATGGGAAGAGAAGATATCCGTTAAAAAAAGACTGTTTACAGAAACGAACGCTGAGTTCAACCGCTGAAGTTTTTGAAAAATGCATGTTCTGTTTTAAAAAAAAAAAAAAAAATAAATAAATTTTATTTTTAATTTTTAAAAATCAGAAGCATTATAGTTTATAGAAAAACTCAAAAGAGTTTGTTGTAAAAGTTTATATAAAAATGTAAAGTGGGTATCAAAATAGTATAGTATATATTTTTCAGCTGTTAAAAAATATACAAGTCCACATGGTAATTTGAAAAAAGATGTTAGATTTCCAAAAATTTTACTTTGGCGTTGATAAGTCCGTAGTTATAGATGAAAGTCTTCAAGGTGTAAAAGTCCCAGATATAATGTTTTTTCATTTGACAAATATGAAAAATAGATGGAAATTAATCCGACAGTATGAAATTTAACATTATGAAAAAACATATGATGTTTGTTATGTAATAGCTGACAGTACTGTTTCGACCAAATCGATAAGTTGGTCGAAACAGTACTGTCAGCTATTACATAACAAACATTATATGTTTTTTCATAATGTTAAATTTCATACTGTCGGATTAATTTCCATCTATTTTTCATATATATATATATATATGTTGAAAAAATAAATAAGAAAATGTTGAAAAAATAAAAATTGTTTATCGTCCATTCAACATTTTCTTCAGTTTATTTATTTATTATTTCAACATATTGTCGGATTCACTTCCATTTCTCAACTTATATAAATACATATCTATTAATAATGGAGAGTCGCTTCCGGGTTTTTGTCTGTAACAAAAACTATGTCACTGCTTACGTCACATTACCCAAAATCATCATAACATAGAATAAATACACTCAAAATTTGAACATGCAACATTAGACAGTCCTCATTGTTTTTTTAAAACAAGTTTTAATAAATACATGACTGGTATTATATATCTATATATAGTTTGTTTTATTTTAATACATATTTAAAGTTTACATTTCAAATTGTTTTATTTTTTAATCCTTTAATGAATTTGATGATTTTACTTACTTAGGGTACAAACTCGCTGACATTGGATTTTTTACTCCCAACCCTCAGGCAATGTTTCAAAAATCTATTTTTACATCGCCCAGAGGGCGTTTTTTATTTTGTACTAGTATATATAAAAATCAAATTGTTATATATGAATTTGATATATTGAAAAAAACAAATGATGTTTACAAATGCTTGGGATCATCAGGAGAGAATGTGCACCGTTTCGGGGCCTTCCTCTCAACAGTTTTAACTGCACATCAGCCCCCCCCCCTCACTGTTGTGAGGTCCCTCAGAATATCAGTATCGACCGTATGTAATAGATCGGTCATCAACAAAAGCAAATACGGGATGAAACAGTGAGGAGGGGGGGGGGCGATGTGCAGTTAAAACCGTTGAGAGGAAGGCCCCGAAACGGTGCACATTCTCTCCTGATGATACCAAGCATTTCAAACATCATTTGTTTTTTCAATATATCAAATTCACACTGTCTGATTAATTTCCTTTTATTTTACACACTTAAGCATAGAGATCGGCTCCGCATAACTTTAAGAGAAAAACATTTAACTCCTGCCTTGGAGCATTTCGTTTGTCAGTGTGGCTTCATGGCTCGCAGCAGGGCTGGGCTGCTGTCACACTCGAGGAAACATAAAATGTCTTCTTGACAGCATGCACAACATGGGAGGAATCAAATCACTCACTGCTGACCCTCATCTATCGTTCATGATAGGAGAGTCCACCATATATATATTTGTATTTATTTTAATTTCAATTAAAAAAAAATTTTTTTTTTTTTTTCATTCGCAATCTGCCAATTTAATTTCAAATAACTGATAAAAATCAAGGCAGGGGTGGGGGAGTGTACACTTGAATAGTTGACTAATTAACAAGAGATATAACCAATAAAATAGTGTCTAACAAAGTACACTAATTAATTTAATAATTTTTATTAATAATAAAATCCAAAAAGTTTCAACACAAGAACATTTCTATGACTGTGCTCCTCATTAAAAATTATTGTCAATCATTTTAATTTAAAAAATTTTTTTTTTTTTTTTTTTTTTATTTGAAATCAGTCAATTTGATTTTGGTGTGTCACTGTCACCCCCCTCGAATGCATTCAACCCCCACACCCCACTCTGGATAGTTACTGGCAATTACTTGTGTTTCTATGGCAACAAGAACTGTTGGAGACAAATTTTCTATCATTCAGAATTTCTGGCGATGAATGTTCCAGAATGTATTATTATGAATTATTCAATATCTGCATTTTGTCGTTTCGTGATCCACAGAATTTAGATTGACCAAAATTATTTATTCTACATAAGCATTACATATATTTAGACTACTGACATATTTTTGGTACCGACTTGTTCGGTTTCAAGTATTTCTATCGATTGCAAATAAATTTGCACACAGTTATATGGTTTCAAGTATTCCTATCCAATACAAATAATTTGCACACAGTTGTATGGTTTCAAGTATTCCTATCTAATACAAATAATTTACACAGTAGTATGATTTCAAGTATTCCTATCTAATACAAATAATTTGCACACAGTTGTATGGTTTCAAGTATTCCTATCTAATACAAATAATTTGCACACAGTTGTATGGTTTCAAGTATTCCTAAATACAAATAATTTGCACACAGTTGTATGGTTTCAAGTATTCCTATCTAATACAAATAATTTGCACACAGTTGTATGGTTTCAAGTATTCCTATCTAATACAAATAATTTGCACACAGTTGTATGGTTTCAAGTATTCCTATCTAATACAAATAATTGCACACAGTTATATGTTTCAAGTATTCCTATCTAATACAAATAATTTGCACACAGTTGTATGGTTTCAAGTATTCCTATCTAATACAAATAATTTGCACACAGTTTATGGTTTCAAGTATTCTATCCAATACAAATAATTTGCACACAGTTGTATGGTTTCAAGTATTCTATCTAATACCTAATCTAATACAAATAATTTGCACACAGTTGTATGGTTTCAAGTATTCCTATCTAATACAAATAATTTGCACACAGTTGTATGGTTTGTATTCCTATCTAATACAAATAATTTGCACACAGTTGTATGGTTTCAAGTATTCCTATCTAATACAAATAATTTGCACACAGTTGTATGGTTTCAAGTATTCCTATCTAATACAAATAATTTGCACACAGTTGTATGGTTTCAAGTATTCCTATCTAATACAAATAATTTGCACACAGTTGTATGGTTTCAAGTATTCCTATCTAATACAAATAATTTGCACACAGTTGTATGGTTTCAAGTATTCCTATCTAATACAAATAATTTGCACACAGTTGTATGGTTTGAAATTTCTTCATGGGTACCCAATTTTTTTGTAAACACTTTTTAAAAATTTAACCCATAGAGTGGACCTGGGAGTAATTGTGATGAAGGGGTACTCCACCTTCTCCAGAGCTCCAGATTCAGAACTTCACCATCAGATAGAGTTTAACGTCATACACTAAGACCCTCAGCCATTGCCTTCTAGCACAATATGATAAAAAGTGTTGGGTTCTGTCCACAAGGAAATAAATAACACAAATAGAACCAAGTCAGCTGCATTTCTTTGGGGACCACAATCTATACGTTGTACCAAAATTTCAATTTCGCAAATCATAAAATACAAAAAAAAAAAAAAAAAAAAATTGTGATTTTAAAATGTCATGCTGAAAAAAAAAATTTTTTTTTTTAACGTTCAATTCTATTTTAGATGACAAGTGGATTCAATTAAGGAAAAAAAAAAAAAGGGTTCTTCCTGACAAACACTAAAACAATTTAAGGGGATCCGATCCCTTGAGGAAATTCCAAATGTGTCTAATCCGAGAAAAACTCAGAGAAATTAGGAAATTTCGGATGCAGAAATGGAATTAGAAAAAAGAAAAAAAAAAAAAAAAAAGAAAAAAAAAATTGAAATTGAAAAAAAAAAAAAAAAAAAAAAAAAAAAATCCCCTGTCTCTACCCCTCCACCCCCTCAACTTTTATCTAATTTAAATCTTTTCTTTGAAGGATATAAATCTAATCAGATCCCTCCCCCATGAATATAACAGATTTTTCCGAGTTTCCATTTGGCATTAACTAGACACCAGCATATCTGTTGGGTTCTTTATATAACAGCTATCCATAATGATATTGATGCTTCTATTTAAGGAGTGAAGTGTTCTAATTAGCATTTCATATTTAACAGCTGTCCATGATTATATTGGTGCTTCTATTCAGGAAGGAGGGAAGGATTCTAATTAGCATTTTATATTTAACAGCTGTCCATGATTGTATTGGTGCTTTTATTCAGGAAGGAGGGAAGGATTCTAATTAGCATTTTATATTTAACAGCTGTCCATGATTATATTGGTGCTTCTATTTTTTGCAAGATGTTAATAGACATACTTGCAAGGAAGACAAGTATTAATATATACATATGAATATGGTTGGTTGGTTGGATTTTACAGCATGTCAACCTTTGTTGGGTTCTCCACTTTGACCCTATCTTGGGCTAGACGGGCGATCGGAGAGGCCCCCTCCGATCAATCGGCTGGTCACGTCAAGCCCTAGCACCTATATGATTGCCCCAACCCTATTGCCCTTATGGCAAGTCCCAAACCTTTTTATCATATGGGTGCTAGAAGGTGGTGGCTGCAGGTCTACATGTCCTGGGAATGACGTTAAACTATCTGATGGTGAGGTTCCAGTTTTGGAGGCTTGGTGAATGTGGAGCACCCCTTCATCACCATTGCTCCCTGACCCGGAGTGGTAGTACCTGTTAGGGTCCCATCTATGGGTTAAATAGAAAAATCTATTTATAAACAAAATTGTATTATCCATTAAAAATGAAATTATTTCAAAACTTTGTCAGCATTAAACATTTTTTTTTACAATAGAAGTATTCGGCATAAAATGACCCAAGGGGTTGACATGCCGTAAAACCCAACCAACCAAACCTTGTTGGGTTATCTTATGCCAAAGCCAATTTATATTATCCGATATGCCCTCCAGCCTTCTTCAGGTATTTCTTGTCGTAATCGGGAGCCATCACGGATCTTTGAACCTAACCCTTTATTTAGTCCACGGGGGTATCCTGTTCTCATTCCGCTAACCATAGCTGGGGTAGGAGTTGTGTTAATTAATTATTTTTCTAACTGCTTTCACTCGGGATTGAACTCGGGTTCCAGAGATAACTGTACTTAGAACTGTCTTAACATAACTACCTTATCCACTCGGCCATGTGTCCAATTGGACACTTGGTTCCGAGTCTGACAAGAAATACCTGAAGAAGGCCGGAGCGCATATCGACAGAAACGTTGTACAAGTAACAATGAAGATGGGGACAATAGTCCGAATAACGCAGATAATACTAATCTCCAAGCCTCATCTCAAACATTCAGAGATAAAGTCCAAGTTTGTTTGTTATCCATTTAAGTGCATTATCGATTCAACCAAGGAATATTGTAAATTCATTACGTCACAGAAAAAACAAAACGGAGAAGACTAAATCCTAAGAAATAGTGTAGATAACAATAAAGATGAGGACAATAGTCCGAATAATCCAAATAAAAATCATCAAGCCTCATCTCAAAAAATTCAGAGAAAAAGTCCCAAGTTGTTAGCGATCTGTTTAAGTGCATTATTGATCCAACAATGATATGAATATGGTTGGATTTTACAACATGTCAACCCTTGTAGGGTTATCTTATGCCAAAGCCAATTTTGTTTTATTCATTATTTAGACAAATAAGTCCAAGGTTGTTTGTTATCCATTTAAGTGCATTATCGATCCAACCAAGGAATATTGTAAATTCAGTACGTCACGGAAAACAAAAAACAGAGAAGACTAAATCCTTAGCCAAACATTGCATGTGAATTTGTTTTAAAGAGACAAATTGCAATTTGGTCTTTAACACACAACTATAAAGACATGCTATATGTATTTCCGCAAATGGCTACCATTAATTAATTGTAAATTATTAATTACATAAACTCTTATTCTTTATAGCAAGTTCATTTATTTTTTACTAATTAATGATAAATTATTATTAATTACATAAACTATTATTTTTTAAAGAAAGGTAATTTATTGTCACTAATTATTAAATATAATCATTATTAGTTTATCACACCTGCTGTAGGCTGAGTGACAGCAAGTTTCCTCAGGTCTCCAGGACTCTTCTGAGTATTCTAGCTGATCCCAATAATGCTGTAGTCTGGATGGTCTTGATTCTTCTTTCGTTCTTTTCAGTTCATCTCTCTCTCTTCTTTTCACTTCATCTCTCTCTCTCTCATATATTCTTTCCCCTCTCTCTCTCACTCTTTTGTTCTTTACTATTCATCTCTCTTTTTCTCTCCTCCTTTCCTTTTCTTCCCACAGAAAACTTTTTCCCCACTAATCTTCTTCATTTTATCTTTCCTTTTCAATTTTTATTCTTTCTTTGATTCATTCTTCCTTTTTACCAATTCTTTCACCTCTCTCTCTTTCTTTTATTCATTCATCTCTTTCTCTCTCATATTCTTTCTCCTTCATCTCTCTCGTTTCTTTCTCTCTTCATCTCTCTCTGTTCTTTCTCCTTCATCTCTCTGTTCTCTTCATCTCTCTCTCATATTCTTCTCCTTCATCTCTCTCTCATATTCTTTCTCCTCATCTCTCTCTTTCTTCTCCTTCATCTTCTTCTATTCTTTCTCCTTCTCTCTCTCTATTCTTTCTCCTTCATCTCTCTCTCATATTCTTTCTCCTTCATCTCTCTCTCATATTCTTTCTCTTCATCTCTCTCTCATTTCTTTCTCCTTCATCTCTCTTCTCATATTCTTTCTCCTTCATCTCTCTCTCATATTCTATCTTCTCTTGTTCTTTCTTTTTTTTTTTTCTTCCCACAGAAAATTTCTCCCACTTATTCTATTCATTTTATCTTTGCCTTCAGTCTTTTATTCTTTCTTTGATTTTTCTTCCATTCTTCCTTTTAACCGATTCCTTCAAAGAGATTCCAATCTCAGCCAATATCACAGATGCCACCATCTTGGATCCACAAATGGTGGCAGCAGAAAAATTGCTGATCCACACAAAACTAATCCGATCATTTAGAGACGGATTAAGACAGTTAATAAGTAGTTGACAATGTTTCCTCAAAGAATTTCACACAAATTAAACGTTTCTTTTGTTTCAAAGTAATCACCTGCTTTAGCGAGATGTTCAAAAAATAATTTCCCAAATGAAGATTAGTATTTATCTATATTTTTGAGATGAGGCTTGATGTGAATAATTTTCATGTTTCAGACTGGTTGGGTGGTTAGATTTTACAGCATGTCAACCCTTGTTGGGTTATTTTATGCCAAAGACATTTTTTATTCATTCTTGATGGTTTGGTGGATTTTATGGCATGTCAACCCTTGTTGGGTTATTTTATGCCAAAGACATTTTTTTTATTCATTCTTGATGGTTGATTGGATTTATGGCATATCAATCCTTGTTGGGTTATTTTATGCCAGATGGTTGGTTGGATTTATGGCATGACAACCCTTGTTGGGTTATTTTATGATAAAGACATTTTGTTTTATTCATTCTTGATGGTTGGTTGGATTTTATGGCATGTCAACCCTTATTGGGTTATTTTATGCTGAAGACATTTTGTTTTATTCATTCTTTATGAGTACTCATTTTTTTTTATTTTTACTCAATTTTTTCCTATTTAACCCATAGTTGGGACCCTAACAGGTACTACCAATCCAAAAAATATGAATAACCAGCTTCTGCCATTCTTAATAATGCCAAACTGACCAATCCATTCTTTGTAACTCATATAACTTAAGAGATTCCACATTATATTATTATTACACTCTCCAATTTTCTTTGCACTATAAGTAAAGTATGTAAAGTCATCAGGGTGGCCTAAAATTGCTATCAGCCAGACAGCAAGGGAGTCTATCCCCTTTTCACTAGTGCTAGAACAAGGAGATTGTTTTTCTGTCTGGGGGGGGGGCACTACTCCTACCATCAGCTCTTTACTTCACAGGCTCCTATGCTGAGTTGGTGAGGGCCAGTATGGAGTCAGGAACCTTGCGTTTCCTAGGCGAACACACTACCGACTGAGCTTTGCACTATAAAGTATAAAAATTCCCGTCACTTTATTCATTTTAAAAATTTGCTTTTGTACTGCAACATTTCTACGATGACAACGAGAAATGGCAAATAGAGAATTTAAAAACTAAATCTTATTATAATGGAGATTGTGTGTTTTTCTGTCTGTAACCGAAACTATATTCCTACTCAAGTCACAATTCTCTTTGTTATTGACATCACATTCTCCATGATTTTATTTTTATCTAAACCTCAATTATTAATAAAATTGTCTTACTTTATTAATACTGTTAACCATGTCTACATACTGACAACATGCAATTATATTTATATATACAACAAAATAGCGGTTTACAGTGTGAACTGGAAGGCTAATTTGCATATTAATATTAAAAAATCGAATTTAATAAATATATGCTTAGTATTATTGATTTCTAACTGTTTGGTTTTATTTTAATGAATATAAGCAAAAATCTCTTCAATGAATCTTAAATGAAATCCATTAACAAGATAAAATAACTCATTTTATTCTTTATTTCCTCTTTTAATCAAATACTTAAATTAGAAAAAATAACAATGAAAGACGAGAGTGATGGAAGAGTAAGTTTCAGTTGTTCTATTTTTTTTATTATACTCCCTCTGTTTCAAATCTTTTTATCTGTATTCTTATTTAGTTCCATTAGCCTTTCTAATTTAATATAACATTTTATTACATTAAAACTTAAATACTTGCACCCGGAGGGTGCATATATTTGCTAGTTAAAATAAAAGACAGAAAATGTTTGTCGCATTTGATGATAATTGACATATCAAAATAAGTGCATTCAATCTTTCACTGAATGTAAAACTACGTTTAGAAATCGCTGCGTTTTTTTTTTATTTGAATAATAAATGAAAATCACAACACTAATTAATAAGAAAAACAGAAATTCAGTCAACAATTCCAAAATTTCTAAGTATAATAATTATTTCTATAATTACAACAATATTTCTATGGATTCCATTATCAAAAGGATGTAGATTTCAGGAAGACAATAATTAAATAACTTTCACTTTTGTTTTTTCTATTTTTCATTCCATCAAATTATTAACTTTATGATAGTGTATGGATTTAGCAACATCTTTGCACAAACAGGATGCAACACATGGTGATTTCTCAAGTGGCGTATTTAACAGGTTTGAATTCAGTTTTCATTCTCCTAGACTGGTTGACTAACCAAGGTCTAAAAACCCCAGTCTATTTACCCAACCCCTCCAAATGAGCAGGATATGACCCTAAGGCAATTTTTAAGGCGTATTTAACAGGTTTGAATTCAGTTTTCCTTCTCCAAGATCGGTTGCCATACAAAGATTAAAGAACCCAGTCTGTATATACCCAACACCTTCGCATGAGCAGGATGTGACACAAGGTCTATTTTTAAATGGAGTAACAGGTTTGAATTCAGTTTTCCTTCTCCTAGAATGGTTGACTAACCAAGGTTAAAAAGCACTGTGTATTTACCCAACCGCTCCACACAAGCAGGATATGACACATGGTCAATTTCTTAAGCAGAGTTTAACAGGTTTGAATTCAGTTTTCCTTCTCCTAGATTGGTTGCCATACCAAGGTTAAAGAACCCAGTCTGTATATACCCAACACCTTCGCATGAGCAGGATATGGCACAAAGTCAATTTCTTAAGCAGCATTTAACAGGTTTCTTTTCAGTTTTCCTTCTCCTAGACTGGTTGCCTAACAATGTTTAAAGAGCCTAGACTGCCCTATTTACCCATAGCTGAAGGAAGAATAGTTGGATGCATACCTTTCCCAAGAATAACAGAATTAATTAGTATTAATTGGATTAGTGTAGGCCATAATATATATTTACCCAACCCTTCCACACAAGCAGGATATGACAAGGTCAATTTCTTAAGCAGAGTTTAACAGGTTTGAATTCAAAGTTTTCCTTCTCCTAGACTGGTTGCTTAACAAAGTTTAAAGAGTCTAGGCTGCCTTATTTACCCATAGCTGAAGGAAGAATAGTTGGATGCATACCTTTTCCAAGGGTATTAGCGCTATGTGAAATGCCAACAGCTTTGCCAGGAATTGAACTCGCATCGACGAGCCCATTTCCTACAACTCTTAGCCATTACACCATACCCTCGTATAATAGAAGCAAAAAGTTGTCAAGGTGCCACTAATATCTGCAAGTGTTGATTGACCAAGTAGAAACGTTGTTAGTTTTACTAGCAAGACAATTGAATCTTATCCCGGACAATGCCTGGTGACCTTTAATGTAGTTTAATACAATCGAATTTGCAGAGATCTTCGTTCACATGTTTCACGTCTTTATGGCAAAAAATGAATGGATGTCATGCACGATAATCTGTACGTGAAATTCAGTTTGTACGCCCCACCCCTCCGTGTTATTATTAAAAATCTTTTCAAGAAAAAAAGTAAAAAATTGAGGATGAGAGAGGGGGGGGGGTAGTTAGTGTTTAAGAGTTTTGTTAAATGCCGCAGGTAAAGCTAGTGTCTTACCCCTCCTGATACAAATCTAAATTTTGCAGGAAAGCCTGCCTAGGAGAAAAGCAGGAAACAAAGGGGATGGGGGGGGATAACCAGGTTTTAAAGGAGGAATTCTTTGGAATAAAGAAAGATTCTATAATAATAATAATAATTAGAAGAAATAAATATTAAAAAATGAGGAGGAGGAGGAAAAGAATGAGAACAAGAAGAGAGAATGAGGAGGAGAAAAAGGAGAAAAAGAATGAGGAGGATGAGAAGAGAAGAGGAGGAAAGAAAGAAGGGGGAGAAAAAGGAAAATGAGGAGGAGGAGGAGAATGAGGAGGAGGAGAATGAGAATGAGGAGAAAAGGAAAAGAGGAGAAAAGGAAAAGGAGGAGAAAAGGAAAAGGAGGAAAAAGGAAAAAGGAGGAGAAAAGGAAAAGGAGGAGAAAAGAAAAGGAGGAGAAAAGGAGGAAAAGGAAAAGGAGGAGAAAAGGAAAAGGAGGAGAGGAGGAAAACGAGTGGAGAAGGAGAAGAAGAAGAAGGAGGAAAAGAAAGGAGAAGGGGAGAAAAGGAGGAGGAGAAAAGAAAAAGGAGGAGGATGAGGAAAACGAGAGGTGGAGAAGGAGAAGAAGAAGGAGCAGAAGAAGGAGGAGAAAAGAATGAAGAGGGGAAAAAAAGGAAAAAAAAAAAGAATAGAAATGAAGAATAGAAAAAAAAAAAAGCACATGGACATTCGGCAGAAAAAAAAGAAAGAATTGAGAAAAAGAAGAAATGAAATTAAAGAAGAAGAAAAAGATTTACAACCATTTTTACAATAAATACACCCCCCCCCCGAAAAACCTAATAACCTGAAAAGTAAATCTTCAGGTGTTTCTCGGTGTATTTCTCGTGCATTTTAATTCTGTTCTGAATATTCAGAGGAAATCTCCATAGAAGTTCGTTGACAAAAGATTCAAATGTTTAAAAAGAAAAATGGGGGGGGGGAATATCAAGAAACTTTCTCTCTTCTATCAGCAAAAAGTTTTCTTTTGAGAGAAAAATCATTTTTTTATTATAAATTAACAAAAACGAAACATGGGAGGTGGACTCCATGGGAAGGGGGGTCATCAAGAAAGGGGGGGGAAATACAGAACACCTAAAAGAAAGAAAGAAAGAAAACACAAATCTTTTAAAAAGTGGAAAGAAAAAAAAAAAAAAAAAAAATCATCACAAGCACAGAGTCTAAACACAATGGAGATATATCTACATTGAATAGCATGTCACAGAAATGAGTATGCCCATTCACATACCTAGGTAGTAATATCTCATCCACAGAAATTTTTATGTAATACTGGTAATTAATACAAAACTAGTTGTAAAAAAAAAAAAGGAAAAAAAGTAAAGCCATCCATGTGGCCTAAAGTCAGTATCAGCCAGACAGCAAGGGAGTCTATCCCCTTTTCACTAGCACTAGACCAAGGAGATTGTTCTTGCATCTCAAACGTATAAAAAGCAATCCTATGTATAATTTTATATTGGAATAAAGTAAAAATAAGTAATCTTTTTGTGCTATTTAATTTCATTAGTCTTTCTAATTCAATATTTAATTATATTATGTAAATACTTAAATTATTTATTAAACCCAGTTTTGTTAAAATCATTATGTAAATTATTCCCACCATATACAATGTAAATCTTTATTTCTTAGAGATATATAACACATGTTTCAGGATTTTAAATGCATTAATGATATGGGCAGTTTTGCGACAAATCTAACTCGGCTAGACTTCAATAAAGACATTGTTAATAAATAGGACTAGCAAAATAAAAAAACACCCTCCGGGCGATGTAAAAATAGATTTTTGAAACATATTGCCTGAGGGGTGGCAGTAAAAAATTCAATGTCAGCGAGTTTGTATCCTAAGTAAGTAAAATCATCAAATTCATTAAAGGATTAAAAAATAAAACAATTTGAAATGTAAACTTTAAATATGTATTAAAAAAAAAAAAAAAAAAAAAATATATATATATATATATAGATATATAATACCAGTCATGTATTTATTAAAACTTGTTTTAAAAAAAACAATGAGGACTGTCTAATGTTGCATGTTCAAATTTTGAGTGGATTTATTCTATGTTATCATGATTTTGGGTAATGTGACATAAGCAGTGACGTAGTTTTTGTTACAGACAAAAACCGGAAGCAAATCTCCATTATTAATAGATGTTAATTAAGATTGAATAATGACTATTTCATAATTGTTGAGAATATAACTTAAATAACTAAGGAAATCGTGACGTCAGTGGTGACAGTTTCAGTTACAGACAGACAGTTACATAATCTCCATTATAATAAGATTGTTGCCACGGTGACAGAACACGATGTGAGTGGCGAACGTCAAGGTTTGCTGTATTCTCGAAGGAAGCGGGCTAGGCTTCGCCTGGCATGTAGGACTGTAGAATCGAACCCGCATCCATCAGAATGCGAACGGGCGACACATTGGCACCGAAGTCGAGATGCTACAGTCCTGAATGTAAGCGCCAGGTGCCTGGATGATAGCTGTGAGGATTCCGGCGGCCGGGATTGGCTCGACAATCTCATGTGTGGGGCGCAGACACCCGGATGTTGAGGGAAACTAGTATAAATAGAAGCGGGGTGACGGCAGGAGTTTGAGTTGCGATTTTGAGTTGCTGAAGATTTTACGACGACGGATTTTTCAGCTGCTGAAGATTTTTGAGTTGCTAAAGATTTTACAACGACGACGGATTTTTAGCTGCTAAAGATTTTTTGACAGCGACGACATTGTTGCCCCCCCCCCATTCAACAAGTCGAATATTTATTTTTCTCCCTCTATTTTTATTTTCATTCTAAGATTGCTGCCACCCCTACATTTCTTTCTCTGTAAACAACTGTCACATTTGCACATCTTATTATAATGGAGATTGTGTGTTTTTCTGTCTGTAACCGAAACTATATTACTACTCAAGTCACAATTTCCTTAGTTATTGACATCACATTCTCCAAGATATTAATTTCATTTAAAACTCAATTATTAATAAAATTGTTGTACATTATTAATACTGTTAACCATATCTACATATTAACAACATGCAATTATATTTATATATACAACAAAATAGCGGTTTACAGTGTGAACGGGAAGGCTAATTTGCATATTGATATTAAAAATGTGATTTTATTAAATACGTGCTTAGTATTATTGATTTTTAACTGTTTGGTTTCATTTTAATGAATATAAGCAAAAATCTCTTCAATGAATCTTAAATGAAATCCATTAACAAGAAAAAATAACTGTCATTTTATTCTTTACTTCCTCTTATAACTAAATACTTAAATTAGAAAAAATAACAATGAAAGACGAGAGTGATGGAAGAGTAAGTTTCAGTTGTTCTATTTTTCGATTATATCCCCCTCTGTTTCAAATCTTTTTATCTGCATTCTTATTTAGTTTCATTAGCCTTTCTAATTTAATACAATATTTTATTACATTAAAACTTAGATACTTGCACCCGGAGGGTGCATATATTTGCTAGTCTTGACAATGATTTATAATGTTGTTAATTATTTCATTATTCAGTTTCCTTGTCTTTCAATATCAAGCAGGGAACAACAGTCACCACTGACCCAGCAAGTTCAGCAACATAAAACGGGTTGGGTTTTTTGTTTTTTCAACCTGTCGATACAAACGAGTCATAACTTCAATTGTTGTCTTAACAAGTTGAATAACGAAGTTTTTTTTTTTTTTCTTTTTTAAGGTATTAGTCACATCTTAAATGTTTATTGCGTGTCTTAAAGAATTGAAAACGCCTGATCTCACCCCCTCTCTCTTATATATATATATATATATATATACACACACACACACATTTAAATATACGCTCCTATATTTGGGGCACTGGTGGTTGTCGTCAGTGATGTAATCTGAAAGATTAATTGGGAAGTTTCGGGTCTTCCAACATCAGATTTCCCTCGCCCTGCTGACCCTATCAGAGGTGATCAAAGCCCTGGTGCAACCACCAACAATAGACGCTAAATGATATTTGACAATTTAAAAAAATGTTTTTTTTTGGGGGGACGGTTGTAGAACTCATATATATATATATAATATATATATATATATATGAATTGACAATAAAAAGGTTTAGCTTTTATTCATTTATTGGGAAAATATTACAACCAATGGTTTCCTGCTAAAGCATTCATCAGGTAAACAAAATAGTTTTTTTAAAAATGACAGAAATGGTGTAATGGTTAAATGTATGCATATTTTTTATTTGTATGTTTAATGTTGCAACACGATAATACAGTTAAAAAAAAAAAAAAAGCACACATTTAACCATTTAAAAAAAATTATTTCGTTTACCTGATGAATGCTTTAGCAGGAAACCATTGGTTGTAATATCGTTCCCAAATAAATGAATAAAAGCTAAAACTTATTTGTCACTTCATTCAACTATCAACGCTCTATCACAGATATTGAGCACTCTTCTAATAACACTGTATGTTGGATTACTATTACTTTTTCTAGTATATTAGTGCCAACCATACACACTAATATATATATATATCATGGTCTATTCAAATCTATCTAGCTTTCTTTATAGATAATGAATTGTTGGTTGTTTTACGCCATATCAACACTTGTGGGCTATTTAATGCCAATTCTTCTATCATATATATATATTATTAATGTGTATGGTTGGCACTATTATACTTAAAAATACTGACAAATGCCATAGCAAGAAACTGCTCGGTGTAAAGATTGTTCCTATGAAAATAAATAAAAGCTAAACCTTTTATTTGTCTATCTATCTATCTATATATATATATATATATGTGTGGTTGGGTGTTTTTTTTTTTACAATTTTTACTCAAAAAAGGACAAGAAAGAAAGAAAGTGCAGCCTTACCGTGAATACCCGAAATTCATAGTCCCCCGCTCTTCAAGGGCTCTCCTGAAATAATTAAAAAGAAACAAAGTCAATATTTAATAGTTTCTGATGAGGGTCGGAAAACTGATCAGTCAAAATAGGGTACAATCAAAACTAGTTGCAATAAAATTCTTGAAATAAAAACGAGAAAGCAAAAAGGAAATGATTATGCGATCATTGTCAAAACTGATAATACACATAACAGCCGTAATGTTTTCCTGGGCAGTAATTACATTTGGTTTGGTTTTAGGGCATATCACTCAGGTG
>CM042181.1:20682651-20697175 GCA_023376005.1 Doryteuthis pealeii | reverse complement strand
AAGAGAGAGATGACATGCATGGACTAATCCTAAGTCTCATGTCTGTACTTTATATGTTATCTTGTACCATTCATGAATGTGTCTTCATCTTTATTTACGTACTCCTTGTTTATGTACCCTTTTACCTATGTACTTTGTATCTCGTCATATCCATGTGCTGTACTATATTAAATGTCTGTTAACCTTCGTCAGAGTCATGTATCCAATATGTATAACTTTGAACTAATCTTACAAAGATGAGGACAACAGTCCGAAATATCAAAATAATTTATATCAAGCTTATCTAAAAACTACAGACAAGATGACATCTTAAGGTAGAAAACACTTAACAGAGAGTCTGAGGTTACAGTGGCCTGAATATTGTGTTTACACACAATAAAGATGGGGATAACAGTTCAGAATATCATAATTATTCATATCAAACCTCATCTTATAAATACAGACAAAATGATTTTATTTTAAAACAATTAAAAAAAAAAATATCTAAATAGAGCTTAACAAGGTTACTGTGGCCTGAACATTGTTTATATATACCACAAACAGTCCGAAATATCAAAATAATTTATATCAAGCCTTATCTAAAAAATACTGACAAGATTTATTTTAAGGTAATTCTAAAAAAAAAAAAAAAAAAAAAAAACAACACTGCCTGAGGTTACTGTAGCCTGAATGTTTTGTTTATACACAATAAAGATGAGGACAACAGTCCGAAATATAATTATTCATATCAAGCTTCATCTCCTAAATACACATGCAAATATAAAAACCAATCCTGATCAATTCCAAACGCAGACCCCAATATGCCTGCTTTAATATACAAGCTGACATCAGACCATATGACCTTAGGCACCCCTTTTGCGATCTTGATTCATAAGGACATTTTTTCATTTACACCGTCAAAATCCGTTGTTGGTTAGGTTAGGGTTTAGAGTTAGTTTTATAATTAAAAAAAAAAAAAAAAAAAAAAAAACTAAAAATCGTCTGTTAACAAACAACCGTATTTTGACCGTGTAAATGAAGAAAAGTCCTTTTGCCGATCTCGATTAATAAGGACTTTTTTTCATTTACACCGGCAAAATACGGTTGTTTGTTAACAGACGATTTTTAGTTGTTTTTTTTTTTTTAATTATAAAACTAACTCTAAACCTAACTCTAACCAACAACTGGATTTTGACGGTGTAAATGAAAAAAAGTCCTTATGAATCGAGATCGCAAAAGGGGTGCCTAAAGATCATATGGTCCCCAACATCTACCAAAATAGACGATGAAGCAATTCACCAACCTCAAATTTTTTTTTCAAGTGTGCCTGGGGCTAATAGAGAGCCCATTGACTAAGCAAATGAATGGTACAGAAGAAATGACTAAAGGAGAACATTTTGATTGAAGTCCTAAACGTGACATTCTTGCCTTATAAGGTCAACGACAACTACCAATAATTGACTGTTAGTAAGTGACATATAATTAGTGGAGAGAGTCCAATTGTAGTTTGTCATCCAAACAGTTGGGGGGGGGGAGCGGGTCAAACCTTGGGGTGGCTACCTGCAGTAGGACTCTGGAGGGTGGTAGAAGGTTTTATAAAATTGAAAACAAAGATTGATTTTTTTTAGAGAAATTATATGAATGAATTTAAAAAGAGAAAGAGAAAGGAAAGAGCAAAGGTGAGAGAGAGAAGTGGAGGTGAGAGAGAGGTAGGAAAGAGGAGGGAGTGGATACAGAAGAGAGAGAGAGGGGAGAGAATATAGCAAACACACACACACGAATTTTTCAAGTGTTTCCTTGATAAGATTCAACCAAAATTGAGAACTCAAACGTACTTATATGGATTTATATCAAGAAAACACTTGATTACATATATATATATATATATATATATATGTGTGTGTGTGTGTGTGTGTGTGTGTGTGTGTGTGTTTTGGGCAGCATTCTTTAATTTATACGTGTAGAATTAAAACAAAAGACACGTCTCCTGTTTAACAATTTTATTAACGATCTTTTCGGGCTTTCTGTCAAATTTTTAACATTGGACTAATCCACAGATTCCATCCAAATGTAAAAAAAGTTTAATAAAATTGTTTAATTCTACATGTATAAATGAAAGAATGCTGCCTAAACACAAATGTGTGTGTATTTTGTTTATATAAATGTCCCGTCTTTGCTTTCCTTATCAATAGATACACTAGTGTTTATATTGAAACCTGATGAGTAGTAAAATGACTAAATATCCCCCCCCCACGCCACACTCCAGCACCAAATAGCCAGTCATGTTTAACTGGTATAAAATAATTCCACCAATGCTAGTAATTTTATTTTAACCAACCAACAAAGATATTTTAATTAGAGAAAATTAAATGAACTTTTTTCTTTTGGCCACAGAAGATCTAAAAAAAAAAAAAAAAAATAAATAAATAAATAAAAATAAAAAAAAATTTTAAAAAGCATTATTTAATTCTTCTTTTTCTTTGGAGAATTGCAAAACGAATTTATATCTAATTTCAATTTTAAACGAATTTAAAAAAGAAAAAAAAAAAAAAAAAAAAGACTTTCTTACTGTAAACGAACCGAACAATTAGAGAAACTGATTTTCATTGCAAGATTGGAAAATGCTGTTTCATTCAGATTACAATTTTGTATTTCCATACAAACAACATCTGGATAATTAGCCTTTCTTATTTTTTGGGCGACCTGAACTTTCAGACCCCCCCCCCCATCTAAAATTTTTGTCTTTAATTTTTTTTTTCCGACAGATTATTATCGATTGCACACCAATCTATCCGATTGTAAAATAAAAATTTTAAAAAGTTATTTATTTTTCGAGTTTTCAGGGGTGCTCAATTCCCCATATAAGTTTATTGTAAACCGATCCCCCATATCGGAACCGCTGAAAAAAAATTTTCTTTGTAATTTCTTTTCTTTTTCTTCAATGGATTATTATCGTTTACACACCAATATATCAGAAAAAAAATAAAAAAAGTTCTTTATTTTTCGAGTTTTCAGGGGTGCTCATTTCCCCATATAAGTTTATAGTAAATCGATCCCCATATCGGAACCGCTCGATAATAAATAATTTGGGTTCTGTTTTTTCTGGGCCACCCTAACTTTGACACCTTTGCGCCAGTTTCCTTTCGAGCAGTTCAGATATGGGGGATCGATTTACTATAAACTTATACGGGGAACTGAGCACCCCTGAAAACTCGAAAAATAAATAACTTTTTTGAATTTTTTTTCACAGTCTGATAGATTGGTGTGCAATCGATAATAATCCATTGAAAGAAGAAAAAAAATTAAAAACAAAAATTTTAGATGGGGGGGTTCTGTAAGTTCAGGTCTGCCATATATTTTATTTACATTTTTTGGATAAACAGTCTTGTCTATAAAACAAGGGCGAGTCAAAAGTTTTGCAATAAATCAAACCCTTACAAAGCTGTATTGTTTGGCAATATACAATTCTCACCCAGGACAGAACCAAAAGTACTTGGGAATAAGTTAGTCATGGCAAATTTATTAGCCAATTCCGACCGGATATTGTATCATCTGTATCTGCGGATGCACCAAACAATTAGAGAAAATGATTTTCATTTCAAGGTTGAAAATGCTGTTCCACTCAGATTAAATTTTGTCTTAAGAAATATAAACAACATTTATTGATAATGGAGATTCGCTTCCGGTTTTTGTCTGTAACAAAAACTACGTCACTGCTTATGTCATATTACCCAAAATCATCATAACATAGAATAAATACACTCAAAATTTGAACATGCAACATTAGACAGTCCTCATTGTTTTTTAAAACAAGTTTTAATAAATACATGACTGGTATTATATATCTATATATAGTTTGTTTTATTTTAATACATATTTAAAGTTTACATTTCAAATTGTTTTATTTTTTAATCCTTTAATGAATTTGATGATTTTACTTAGGGTACAAACTCGCTGACATTGAATTTTTTACTCCCACCCTCAGGCAATATGTTTCAAAAATCTATTTTTACATTGCCCGGAGGGCGTTTTTTATTTTGTACTAGTCTGGATAATTGGCTTTTTATTATTATTATTATTCATATATTTTGTTTACATTTCTTGGATGAATAGTCTTATCTATAAATCGAGGCTGAGTCAATAGTTTTGCAATATTTTGGTAAAACAGAGTAGAGAAAGAGTAAATTGCCTGGTGAGGCTCCAGGTTGTGAGTGGTGACTCTTGCTAAGCCTCCTGTCACCCTGTTGGTTGGAGTGATTCAGCCAGTGAGGAGGCATAAAAGCCAAGGCAGTTTTTAAAACTGGATTAAAAGATTTAAATAGTGTAGCAGAAGGTAAAGTGAATTGCCTCGCAAAGCTACAGATTGAACTCACAATCTCCAGGTTGTAAGTGGAAAGCCTCCTGTTACCTTCTGTTGTTGGAGTGATTCAGCTGGTGAGGAGGCATAAAAGCCAAGGTAGTCTCTCTTGGTGACAAATTACTGTTCTTAGAACTAGTTTTCCATGGCGATCTTACCGACCATGCTTGTGTAAGAACAGAAAGCTAAACAAATCTTTTAAAAATTACTCTGAACAAACAATTCTTGTATTAGAGATAAGATTGTGGAGTCAAAGTTTTGAAATATTTGGGGTAAAAATAAAAAATATATTAACCTACCCTAAACTCCATGCATCCTTATTTTATTGCTGGTATTATTACCGGTGCTTAAAAATGAATTTGTTAGATTTGGTTTTGTTTTACGGCATATCAACCTCAGTGGGTCATTTAATGCCGATAAAGTTTTGAAATAAATCAATTCTTAATGGATAATACAATTTTTTTATAAACTACTTTTTTCTATTTAACCATAGATGGGACCCTAACAGGTACTACCACTCCAGGTCAGAGTGGACCAGGGAGCAATGGTGATGAAGGGATGCTCCACATTCCCAAACCTCCAAAATTGGAACCTCACCATCAGATAGAGTTTAACGTCATTCCAGACATGTAGACCCGCAGCCACCGCCTTCTAGCACCCATATGATAAAAAGGGGTTGAGGCTTGCCACAAGGGCAATAGGGTTGGGAAAATCATATAGGTGCTAGGGCTTGATGTGACCAGCCGATTGATCGGAGGGGGCCTCTCCAACCGCCCGTCTAGCCCAAGATAGGGCCAAAGTGGAGTATTGCATGTCATGAACTGCTCATCCACCTGGGCTCTATTCTTAAGCATCACGGGTCGCCACCCACGACCAACAGGTGGCCCCATTGGGGGAGTCTTACCCCTCTGCAGAGGTGCAGTCAGCGCATTCTAACGCCCCACCGACAGGGCGGTTGAATTTGTAAAAATGAAAGCGATCCAATCTGAAATGCTGTGACTTGCGTTTATAAACATTAGCTGATCGGCGCTCTGACTTACCGGTAATGCCATCTGTTGGCGAGGAATAAAACTACAGTATGATCGTTGTCAGCACTGCCAGATGTATGACCCAGTGCTGTACGACCTACAACAATTTGTTTCTGCTTGTGTTTCTGACCTGCTGAAATGGGGGTGCGTCTTATATGCCGTCAAATATGGTAACTGAATAAGTCGTAATTATGAATGAATATAGAAGTGCTCAATATGTTTGTGGAGCTGGTTTAGAAAACTGATATAGTCCAATTAAGCCTACTCGAGTTTCTCCGTTAGATCATGAGGGCTTTTCTTTGTAAAATTATCTAAATCAATTTAAACAACTTATATAAACAAATGGATGTAAACAAAATACAGTATCATAAGCCTACTAGAGTTTCTCCATTAGGATCATGAGGGCTTTTCTTTGTAAAATTATCTAAATCAATTTAAACAACTTATATAAACAAATGGATGTAAACAAAATACAGTATCATAAGCCTACTAGAGTTTCTCCGTTAGGATCATGAGGGCTTTTCTTTGTAAAATTATCTAAATCAATTTAAACAACTTATATAAACAAATGGATGTAAACAAAATACAGTATCATAGCCTACTAGAGTTTCTCCATTAGGATCATCAGGGCTTTTCTTTGTAAAATTATCTAAATCAATTTAAACAACTTATATAACAAATGGATGTAAACAAAATACAGTATCATAAGCCTACTAGAGTTTCTCCATTAGGATCATCAGGGCTTTTCTTTGTAAAATTATCTAAATCAATTTAAACAACTTATATAAACAAATGGATGTAAACAAAATACACTATCATAGTTTCGCAGTTAGGAACGCTGAGTTTGTTTGGATTTTTAACTATCAAGACGCAGTCAACGTTATTGTCTACATACATTCAAAATCTCCAATCTTTGGTTTAACAATTCTTTGGAATTGGAATAGGTGGCAATAGCTGATTTCTCCTCTAAACATAAAAGACAGAATTTATTACCCGGTTTATAATTATATGGTCTTTTAACAAATCTATTATCATGCCACAATGAGTGATTAGAGAGTGTGAAATATAATTGTAGGTTTAGTTTCAGAAGCAGCAAGCTGTAGTTTCTCAAATCTATCTTATTATAATGGAGATTGTGTGTTTTTCTGTCTGTAACCGAAACTATATTCCTACTCAAGTTACAATTCTCTTAGTTATTGACATCACATTCTCCATGATTTTATTTTTATTTAAACCTCAATTATTAATAAAATTGTTTTACATCATTAAGACTGTTGACCATATCTACATACTAATAACATGCAATTGTATTTATATATACAAAAAAATAGCGGATTACAGTGTGAATTGGAAGGCTAATTTGCATATTGATCTTAAAAATTTGATTTTAATAAATATATGCTTAGTATTATTGATTTCTAATTGTTTGGTTTTATAGTAATGAATAATGAGCAAAAATCTCGGGGATAAATCTTAAAAGAAATCCATTAACAAGAAGAAATAACTGTAATATTATTCTTTACTTCCTATTTTGACTAAATAGTTAAATTAGGAAAATTTACCAATGAAAGACGGGAGTAAGGGAAAATGATGGAAGACTTAGTTTCAAAGTTGTTCTATTTTTCAATCATACCCCCTCTGTTCCAGATATTTTTATCTGAATTCTTATTCAGTTTCATTAGTCTTTCTAATTTAACATGATATTTTATTATATTAAAACTTAAATACTTGCACCCGGAGGGTGCATATATTTGCTAGTTCTCTTAATAAAATTCCAAGAATCGGATTCATCTAAATTAGGTCAAATGTTCCCTTTCTTAGAAATCTTACAAAATGATTTTAATCTTTTTTTTTTTTTTTTTTTAAATTCTACAGCCGTATTTATTTATTTTTAAATTCTATTCATTTTGCAAACTCACTTTTCCCCAATCCCATATATCTACAGAGAGCTCAATAGGTGACATAACAGGTCACATTCTGTATAGTATATATGTAAGATAATCAAAATGACTGGTAAGTAAGGGATGATTCTATTTGGGATCATCGAAATCTTATTGTATATCTATACTGTGTGTTCTTGTAGGTGCAAAATAATAGACTCGTACAAGGATTTTTATAAATCCTTAAGAAAGCCCAATGTATGATAACTAATAAATTGATTATATACAGAGCAATATTTAACTTTCAAAGAAAGAAAAACTTAAACCGTCATTTAACTATAATAAATTTATTTCGACCAGAAACACAAAATGAGTCAAGTCTCTTCAGATAGATTTTAAAAAATGTTTTTTAAAATCTAAGTTTTTCTTTCTTTCAAAGTTTATATATAAGTAAAAAAATAACAAAAGACTTAGAATTTTGCATTAATAGTCTATTTCAGGAAGCTTAGACAAAGTGTCTAACTCTCCCAACTCATCAGATGTGAATGATGAATTCTTATTACTTTTAAGGCATCTGAAAACATTGTATTTTTAATTTTTTTAAATATATTAACAGGACAATTAAAAAAAAAAAAGAAAGAATTCATCATTCGTATCTGATGATTTGGGAGAGTTAGACACTGTATCTAAACTTCCTTGAAATAGTCTATAATGCAAATCTCTAAGTATTTTGTTATTTCTTTACTTATAAATTTGCTCTGTGATTCTAATAATAAGAGTACACATTGAGCTCTGCAAACTGTGACAAACTCCTATGTCGTAAGGAATATTTTTCTCTGAACTTTTGGATTATATATATATATATATATATATATATATATATATATATATATATATATATATATAGCATGATGGCAGAAATAATGGATATTTTCACAGGCGGGCTATTCTGGACAAGGATGAGATTTTTTTTTGTTACTTTCATTTTTAATGACTATAATCAATTAGTTCTTTTTACGCACACACACACAATATCTACTAACACACACAATATCTGACACTGATGCACACCACACACACACACTCACGCACACTATCTGACGCACGCACACACACACACACACAATCTGACGCACACACACACTATCTGACACTGACGCACACACACTATCTGACGCACGCGCACACACACACACACGCTGACGCGCACACACACACACTATCTGACGCACACACACACACACCGCACACACATCTGACGCACACACACACTATCTGACCCACACACACTATCTGACGCACGCACACACACACAACACACACACTATCTGACGCACACACACACACACACACACACACACACACACACATATCTGACACTCACACACACACACACACACACATTATCTGACACACACACACACACACACACACACACTCACACACACACACACACACACTATCTGACACTCACACATCTGACACACACACACACACACACCACACACACTGACAACACACACACTCACACACACACACACCACTATCTGACACTCACACACACACACACACACACACACTACTGACACTCACACACTATCTGACGCGCACACACTATCTGATGCACACACACTATCTGATGCACACAGCTATCAGATGTGAGGAGAATGAAGTTTAATGAAGATAGGCGACTGGTGATCTTATTACAATCATCATCATCATCCCCTGGGTGTGGACACACATCAGCAAGTCCTCCCCTGCCCCTCTCCCCGCACACACGTACACACACACACCTTGATAGGTGTAATAAGAATCCATTTCATCATTAGCCCTCTATCTATCTCTCTCTTTCAACTTGACAAAGAGGATGGCAGATCACTTACCCCCACATCCCCCCCCCCAGAGAAAACGGTAAACAGGCTTTTTTCGGCACCACCAATTCTTGGAATTCCAGAATAGACAGGAATTTGCAGAGAATTCTTACAGTATCAAAGAGTTGCCACTACGTACTAATTACTGTTTTGTGCTCCAATTATTTTGGGAGAAAATGGTAGCCCAAAGATATTTGATGACAGCCTTTTTTTAGACACAATTATTTTCGCTTCTTTTAGGATTTTGTTCGCTCATGACTTTCACATAATGGTTAGGAAAGATTTTGAATATAAAAAAAACAAAAACCTTCATTTAAGAAATTTTCAGAAAAAAAGATTCTGATCTTTTGGTAAACAGAAAAATTATTAAATAAAATAATTTACACACACACACACACACACACAAATATATATCTCCCTTTTCTAACATACATACATACACACACACAATATCTACCTTTTCTAACATACATACACCACACACAATCTAAATTTCTCATACACACACACACACAATACATATCACAATACAATACATAAACTTTACACACACAACACACACAACCACAATACATAAACCTTTACACACACACACACACACACACACACGCACAATACATAAACCTTTACACACACACACACACACACGCACAATACATAAACCTTTACACACACACACACACACACACGCACAATACATAACCTTTACACACACACACATCACACACACACACACATACCCTTTACACACACACACACACACACGCACAATACATAAACCTTTACACACACACACACACACACACGCACAATACATAAACCTTTACACACACACACACACACACACACACACACATACATAAACCTTTACACACACACACACACACACACAATACATAAACCTTTACACACACACACACACACACATAAACCTTTACACACACACACACACACATACATAAACCTTTACACACACACACACACACACACACACAACATACATAAACCTTTACACACACACACACACACACACACATACATAAACCTTTACACACACACACACACACACACACACACCACACACACAATACATAAACCTTACACACACACACACACACACACACACACACAATACATAAACCTTTACACACACACACACACACACACACCTTTACACACAACACACACAATACATAAACCTTTACACACACACACACACACATAAACCTTACACACACACACACACAATACATAAACCTTTACAACACACACAACACAATACATAAACCTTTACACACACACACACACACACACACACACACACACAATACATAAACTTTACACACACACACACACAACATAAACCTTTACACACACACACACACACATACACACACACACACACACACACACAATACAAACACTTTTTACACACACACACACACACACACACACACACACACACACAATACATTACACACACACACACACACACACACAATACATAAACCTTTACACACACACACACACAATACATATACTACACACACACACACACTACCACACCTACAAAAACAAACACACTGACCCTCCAATTTCAAATAAACAATTTCCAAACCTAATTCAAAACTTATTAGCCAGGTGCCCTCACCAGGGACACACACACACACACGAATATATAAAAATAAATTTCAAACAGATGGTTTTCACTGAACAAAAGGGCTAGCCACTTCTAATACATTTTTTGCCAGAATTTTTGCAGCTTGTCAAACACTTAGAAAACTTATTAGAAACTTTATAAAAACAATTTCTTTCACAAGAAATTTTCTCCTGATGATGACCTAAGGTCGAAACTAGTTGAGAACAATCAAAAAATAATTAACATAAAAGAAATATTCCTGTTAGCACTTTTAATTTATACACACACACACACACACACACCACATATACATACATATAATATATATATATATATATATATATATATATATATATATATACACACACACACACAAACAAATATATACACCCTCTGGTGCAAGTATTTAAATTTTAATTTAATAAAATATATTGAATTAGAAAGGCTAATAAAACTAAATAAGAATGTAGATAAAAAGATTTAAAACAGAGGAGGGTATAATCAAAAAATAGAACAACTGAAACTTACTCTTGCATCACTCCTGTCTTTCATTGCTAAATTTTCCTAATTTAACTATTTAGTTAAAATAAGAAGTAAAGATTAAAATTACAGTTATTTCTTGTTGATAATGGATTTCTTTTAAGATTTATTCCCGAGATTTTTCCTCATTTGTTAAGATAAAACCAAACAATTAGAAATCAATAATACTAAGCACATATTTATCAAAATCAAATTTTTAATATCAATATGCAAATTAGCCTTTCAGTTTTCACTGTAAACCGCTATTTTGTTGGATATACAAATACAATTGCATGTTATTAGTATGTAGACAAGGCCAAAAGTATTAATAATATAAAACAATTTTTTTAATAATTGAGGTTTAAATAAAAATAAAATCATGGAAAATGTGACATAAATAACTAAGGGAATTGTGACTCGAGTAGTAATATAGTTTCGGTTTTAGACAGACTCACAATCTCCACAATAAGATATAAAGCAGCATTCATTAACTGTGAAACGCTTCAATGGTCATAACTACAAGGACTCCAGGAGTTAACTGTAATTAGTCAATATCTCGATTAATTCAGTGGATTTAACCCTGAAGATCTTTATGGTGAAACTCGAGTAGGTTATTTCTGTACACACTATAATAATAAATTTGCTCTACTTACTTATTGAGCACTTTATATTTGTTATAACACTGACTTATCCAGGTAAAACTTGTACCAACCAAATATTTTCACCGGTAAGTCATTCATTTTTCATTATATATATATATATATATATATATATATATATATATTGAAAAAATGAATAAAGGAAAGAAAGTATAGAATGGATAAAATAGGATATTTTAATCAATTTTACTTACACGTGTTTCGGCCAGGAGTTTATCCATGTGTACATTATTCAAACTATTATTATTTTTGAATAACCAAATGAAATAATAATAGAAAAAATGTAGAAATGTTCCGTACACAAAGAAAATTCGACCTTCATCAGAGTAAATCCTTATTTGAAAATGTGCAGAATATTTCTACATTTTTTTCTATTATTATTATTTCATTTGGTTATTTAAAAATAATAATAGTTTGAATAATGTACACATGGATAAACTCCTGACCGAAACACGTGTAAGTAAAATTGATTAAAATATCCTATTTTATCCATTCTATACTTTCTTTCCTTTATTCATTCTTTCAACATACCATCGGATTCACTTCCAGTTTCATTATATACATATATATATATGTGTGTGTGTGTGTGTGTGTGTGTGTGTGTGTGTGTGTGTGTGCAAGCTTTTCTCTAAAACCCTTAATTTTTTCCCCCCAAAAATGATTTTTGTTTGTCGACAGACGTACAATTCTATTTTGTTTTCAATGAATTCATTGTGTGAAACCATTTCCTTATAAGAAAGAAAAAATAAAAATCTTAAAATTCACACAGTTTGTCCCAGATATTAAGGACACACCCTCTTTACTAAATTTCAAAATTGGAAGGGGGCAGAGGGGGGGGGGTATTATTATTATTTATTTTTTTATTTTTTTTATTTTTACAAACTGGAGGCATTTATTTATACAAGAGGATATTTCTTTTTTCTTTTTAACCCTTTTTGTTGAGAGAGTCACACAAAGCTTATTATAATGGCGATTGTGTCAGTGTGTAACTGAATCTACGTCACCACCAACATCACAATTCCCAAAGTTATTTCCATTATATTCTGAATAGTTATTAAATAATCATTATTTAATCTTAATTAGCATCCTATTTATTAACAATGTCTCTATTAAGGTCTAGATGAGAAAGATTTGCCTCAAAACAGCCCATATTATTAAGGTATTTGCCTCTCACCCTCCTTATGAGGGCTTGACACAAGGACATTTTTATGTGGGCCCACCCACAAGCCGAAGCTCATGGGTGGTAGACACAAAAAATGCATCGATCCCGTGGGCATTCCCCTTCGAGGGGGGGCGCCTCAGGTGCTGGGCAATAAACCCAACCCTGCCCCTTTAAATCGAGGGGGCAGGTGTTGCCTGGGGGGGGGGATAGCCCCCTGGGATCAACACTGTTAATTTACGTTAACAAACACGGGCCCTGAAGAGCCCATATTATTAACTTGTGGTTTTCTCACCCCAGAAGATTTGGACCTGGTTCCCGGCAATGCCGTGTCTGTGCCAATACTCATGGTGTAATCAGAAAATACAGTCTCTTCATATGCAGAAGATGTTTTAGAGACTTAATCCAATGACATTGGATTCAAGACGTTGGATTAAAATGTTGGATTCCTTGAAGATTCCAGAGATGCTGAAATATCTTTCATCTCATTTATTCAACTTCATAATGGAAATTCAATAAATTAATGTGTAAATTAATGTGTAATGTATTTAAAATCCTGCAATGTGTGTTATATATTATTAAAAAATAAATCTTTACATAATATATGGTGTGAATAATTTGCATACTGGTTTTAACAAAACCATGTTTAATAAATGATAACTTAGAGTTATTGATTTCTGGTATTGTTCTATTCTCAACCATATTAAAATCAATCCTATGTATTATTTTATATTAAAATCAATTAGAATAAAGTAAAAATAAGTAATCTTTTTTGTGTTCGTATTTAATTTCATTAATCTTTCTAATATAATATTCAATTATATAAAAATTTAAATGCTTGTGCCCGGAGTGTGCATTTTTTTGTTAGTACTAGTAATTTATACAAAATTAGTTGTAGTACCTAAATAAATGTTTACATAGTATACAATGTGGATAATTTGCATACTGGTTTTAACAAAACAGTGTTCAATAAATAATTACTTGGTTTTATTGTTTTCTAATATTGTTTTATTCTCAAATGTATTAAAAGCAATCCTATGTATAATCTTATATTGAAATAAATCAGAATAAAGTAAAAATAAGCAATCTTTTTTGTGTTCGTATTTAATTTCATTAGTTTTTCTAATTATATAAATAAAATTATACCATAGAATATAGACATGAAACAAATCAATGTCATAGAGTATGATTCCCAATAATGCTAACACATTGTTAAAACCAATTACTAAATGTATATATATGAATACACAATATGTATAACAACCCAACCGCTAGGCATGATATAACCCTGGACGGGTTGATATGCCATTAAAATTAACCAACCAACCAACCTAATTATATATATATATTCAATTATATAAAAATTTCAAAACTTGTACCTACAAAGCACATTTTTTTGCTAGTATATATAATACGTGAGTATGCACTGCAAC
>CM042181.1:20660151-20677651 GCA_023376005.1 Doryteuthis pealeii | reverse complement strand
CCAATTAAAACCATTCTAGGCTGAATCCAGAAACACAGTCCGCCTCTAATAATAAATGTGAATGTCAGTGTGTCACAATTTTCAGTTTTAATCCTAGAGGCAATAGCTCAATATATCATACCATTTTGGAATCGGGCTGACTATGAGCAAAATTTTAAAAATCCTGGCCCGAATCCGGAATCTGCAATCCTGAAATTACGGATTCCAAAGTTTTAATCACTGCAATTGTTTTGTTTTGTGTTTGATTTGTTTTGACAAATTTTTTCTTTTTTGTACGATAACAATTTTTAGAACTAGGAAAATAAATTTGGGAATAATCAAAGATAATTAAAAAAAGAAGACTGCCGCTACCGTTACGATCCGCAGCTTCATAGTGTATCAACTAATTTCAATCCGAAAAGTATTTTGAATAAATCTCCCACCAATCCCCACCCCCAACAACAAAAAAAACCCAATCACGTGTACATCCCAGAAAGAGGCTGTCAAAACTAGCAGGTCTTTAAAGGGATCATTTTTCCAAAACAGGCATGACCCCCTCTTGTACCTGCACAAACAACAAGGGGGTCGGGCGGGGGGTGATGGGGCGGATGATAATACAATAGAATCTCAATTACAGACTGATACAGGAAAACTGTGAACTCAGCCAAAGAGACGAGGCAGGGCGGGGGTAGTGTAATTTGCAAACAAGTTTCTCACCCCACCCACCCCAAACTCGGGATCAAATCGGTCAGATTGCTTTTTGAATGGAAGTTGTAAAAAGATCAGGGTTAACTCCCTTTTTTTTTTTCCTCTCTGGGTGGGGTTACTATTGTCGAGTGGGTATCAGTTGTCAACTAAATGTTGATGAGTCAGGAAAGTCAGAAGTGAGAAACAAACAAACAAATCCAGCCAATATTTATTGGGATTTATTTGTTTGTTGGTTTTATTATTTAGAATTTATACCCCCAACAACAATATTTAAGATATTTATAATTTAATATTCATCTTATAATTCTATCTATAATCTAATATCTATTTTATCTATAATTGAATATCTATTTTATAATTTTATCTATAATTTAATATTTTATAATTTTATCTATAATCTAATATCTATAATTGAATATTTATTTTATAATTCTATCTATAATTGAATATTTATTTTATAATTTTATCTATAATTTAATATTTTATAATTTTATCTATAATTTAATATTTTATAATTTTATCTATAATTTAATATTTTATAATTTTATCTATAATTTAATATCTATTTTATAATTCTATCTATAATTGAATATCTATTTTATAATTTTATCTATAATTTAATATCTATTTATAATTTTATCTATAATTTAATATTATTTTATAATTATCTATAATTAATATTTATAATTCTATCTATAATCTAATATCTATAATTGAATATTTATTTTATAATTCTATCTATAATTGAATATTTATTTTATAATTTATCTATAATTTAATATTTTATAATTTATCTATAATTTTAATATTTTTAATTTTATCTATAATTTAATATTTATAATTTTATCTATAATTTAATATTTTATAATTTTATCTATAATTTAATATCTATTTTATAATTTTATCTATAATTTAATATCTATTTTATAATTCTATCTATAATTTAATATTTATATTTTATATAATTTAATATTTATTTTATATTTTATCTATAATTTAATATTTATTTTATAATTTTATCTATAATTTAATATTTATTTTAATTTTATTTATAATTGAATATAAAATAAATATTAAATTATAGATAAAATTTTAAATGAAATAAATAAAATTATAGATATTATAGAATTATGAATATATATAATATTATGAATAATTATTCATAATTTTATTTATAATTTACTTATTATTTTATTCATATTATTTATGAACTTATTAAGTATTAATAGGTATTAATATTGACAAGGATTTTCTTTCATAATTTTAAGGGTTTTTTTCCCCTCACTATTTTTTCTTTTTCTTTTTTTAAATTTTTTTCTTGTTTTTTGGTTTGGTTTGGTTTGTTTTGTTTTACTGCATATCAACCTCAGTGGGTCATTTAATGCCGATAAAGTTTTGAAATAAATCAATTCTTAATGGATAATACAATTTTTTTTATAAATACACTTTTCTATTTAACCCATAGATGGGACCCTAACAAGTACTACCACTCTGGGTCAGAGTGGACCAGGGAGCAATGGTGATGAAGGGGTGCTCCACATTCCCCAAACCTCATTCCCAGGACATGTAGACCCGCAGCCACCGCCTTCTAGCACCCATATGATTAGAAGGATTGGGGCTTGCCATAAGGGCAATAGGGTTGGGAAAATCATATAGGTGCTAGGGCTCGACGTGACCAGCCAATTGATCAGAGGAGGCCTCTCCGACCGCCCGTCTAGCCCAAGATAGGGCCAAAGTGGAGTATTGCATGTCATGAACTGCTCATCCACCTGGGCTCTATCCTTAAGCATCACGGGTCGCCACCCACGGCCAACAGGTGGCCCCATTGGGGGAGCCTTACCACTCTGCAGAGGTGCAGTCGGTACATTCTAACGCCCCCAGCCGACAGGGCTGTTCTTGTTTTTTATTTTTCTAAATTAAAACTCACTCAATTCCCCTTCCCACCCTTTTTTTTTTATAGAGAAACATATTTATATATTATAAAATAAATATTCAATTATAGATTGGTCAAAAAAGTCACAAATAACAGATATGTTGCCATATGTACTTTTCAGCCACCTGCAAAAATAATAATAATAAACTTTATATATTTCTCCACAACAGTGACACCAGATAAATATGACAGTCGTCTCACCATAACAAATACACAACAGCTGTCACGTTCCAGATGAACAGATTTGCCTTGAAAATTCTGCATCAAACCGCCCAGACAGTAGTGTTACATAATAGGGTACCTATAGATTGTGTACAGTAGTGTAAAAAGGCACCAGGGTGGCCTAATGTCGGTATCAACCAGTTGTGCATATTCAAGTCTTCTAGTAGTTTTTTGTAGATTGTGAAGAAATTGTCCCATATTTTTAACCCAAGCTGTTTGTTAGTATTTTTCTAAATAACTTCCTGCCAAAATACATATATATATAAAAACTAAATTGAATACCCAAGAATGAATAAAACAAAATATCTTTGGCATAAAATAACCAACAAGGGTTGACATGCCGTAAAATCCAACCAACCAATCAATCCGCCTCAAACATTCTGCCCCAAGCAGAGTTTGAACACTACACATGGCTGACGGCAGACAAAACAAAACATCTTAGGGAAGAACTGGAGAGAAAAAGGTACTAAAATTTCAATGTTGTGTCTTTTGGGATCAACGCCACCCCCCACCCCAAGAAAGTTGAGAGGGGTAGGGGGAGAAGCTGTAGGGGGAGGTGAGATGCTGAGAAGAAGAAGATTGAACAGGAGATCAGAAGAAGTAGGAGGAGAGTGATTAATATAAATGTATTGTTGCTAAGGGAGAGGAGAGGAGAGGGTAGAGGAGAATGTCACAGTATTAAAGCACCCCCCCCCGTTCTGCCACCCATCCCCCTTTTTTTTATGATACCCACAACCTGAGAATGAAGACACCGTTAATCAGAAATGAAATATTTCAATTATTGGATCAACTAGGGTGGGGGGAGGGGTGCTTCAAGCAAAAAGCTTCAATTACCACTAAATATGCACTTAAAAGAAAGTACACACCCCACACCTCTCACCCCAAAATTTTTTGACACCCCCCCCTAATCTTATAATCGAGATTTGGTGTCTGTAACTACTTCTGTGCCTACCTCACAATATCATCAGGAATTGCATAAGATTATCAATAATTTCTCTGAATGTTTGAGATGAGGCTTGATGATTAGTATTATCTGCATTATTCGGACTATTGTCCCCATCTTCATTGTTATCTGTACTACGTTTCGGCCGATATGCCCTCCGGCCTTCTTCAGGTATTTTTATCAGACTCGTGAACCTTCTTGTCGTAATCGGGAGCCATCACGGAACTTCAAACCTTGGTGTCATCAGTCATTTAAAATGACTGATGATGTAGAGCTCAACGCTCTAGCGAAATATACCCTACACACTTTTGTCTGAGTTTTGTTCTTGTGTTCCTCACATTTCCACCATAATATATATATATATACTTTATTCAGCAACGTTTCTAAAATAAACAAACATCCAAAATCTTATTCACTTCGCCGAAGGGAAAACGGTCTGTTTGTTGTTATTATTCTCTCAACTACACCCCCTTACCTATTATGGTAGAGGCTGGTAAGTATCACTTGACAAGCTTAATTTCGCTAGGATGGTCAGCTGTGTACTGTGGCCGAGGCGATAAAAGTGTTTCACTGTGTTTCACTGTGTCTGCTGAAGTCCCAGTTTCGATTTCTGTCGGAGGGAAATCGTTAGTATATACCGCTGATGAGACTTAATAAAGTCGAAACAGTCTGTACGGTATTCTACACATCGAGCCATCCTTTGCCGGGATTACACTTGTCAAGTTCATTTTCTATAAGAAAAAGTATCGAATTTTATGCGATACATGCGTTGTAAGTGCCTTCAAGTAAAAAATTTAATATATTATATATATATATATATATATATATGATAAGTTGTAAACACGGTTTGTTTAGAATGGCTTTTTGCCGATAATTTTTGGGAGAATAAGTGCTTAATTGGAGTCATACCTAATTTTGAAAATTAATTAATAATGAATTAGGCGGGAATACCTATTAAATGTATGGCTAAACAAATCGAGAAAAATCAATCTCTGTATGTACATTTCGGCCTATTAGGTCTCATCAGCAGAGCTATAGATCGGAAGACCGCCCTGTGCGTGATTTGAAACCGGACTGCCAAGCTGACAGGCCGATCCCATAACCTCTACACCAAAAAAAAATTATCGGCAAAAAGCCATTCTAAACAAACCGTGTTTACAACTTATCATATCGTCGTGTAATAAAAGTCACTAGAAGAGGAATATTAACCTACCCTAAACAAATCGTAAAATCTAAGAAGTCCGTTTGGTGTAGAGGTTATGGGATCAGCTTGGCAGTCCGGTTTCAAATCACGCACAGGGCGGTCTTCCGATCTATAGCTCTGCTGATGAGGCCTAATAGGCCGAAATGTACATACAGAGATTGATTTTTCTCGATTTGTTTAGCCATACATTTAATAGGTATTCCCGCCTAATTCATTATTAATTAATTAATTTTCAAAATTAGGTACGACTCCAATTAAGCACTTATTCTCCCAAAATATATATATATATATATATATATATATATACACACACACACACACAATGTTTATGATGAAATTCATTGTTTTAATTAGTCAACTCATGTAAGGAATATTCGTTTAAAAATTAGTTTAGATAAAATAGAGAAAAAAAATAAATACCGTGAATACGAACCTCAGATCATCATCAGGACAGTTAAGTATAAATGCCATTGATTTCGGTTTACGATGGAATACACTTTCAAATATATTTTTCCTCTTTTTATTAGTTAATCATACCATCGAGGGTTTTAATGGCATGTCAGACCATCGAGGGTTATTTTATGCTTAGAGAATCACATTCATTGTACGTTCATATTTACATTTTCTATATAGTTGTTTCTTAAGAGGGGTTGCCCCCACCATGCATGCTTCTATTGAGTGCATGACCCATAGATGGGACCCTTAAAGGTATTGTCACTCCAGGTCAGAGTGGACCTGGGAAATGGCAATAAAGGAATACTCCACATTCTGCATATCTCCAGGACTGGAGCCTCACCATCAGATACAGTTCAGTGTCATACCCAGTACCCCCCCCCCTTTTGGGGTGCAACCTGGGTCTCTTGGTACTTTGTGTTTGAGGATGCAGCAAACTGGTTCAAGAAGAATGTAAAAGCACGCATGATAGAGTAGGAAGAACCATACACTGGGAACTATGCAAAGCAGGAATTTATGAAATAGCCTTTAAGCAATGTTTCCCCACTCATTCTGTTATGAGCGTATATTGTTAAAAAAAACAAAAAAAAACAGGAGACTCATGGTGGAATGGTTAGAGTCAAGGAAAATGGATTCATCGATCCGAGTTCAAATCCTAGACGAGGCCATTTGCATTTCACATAGCGCTATAATACTCTTGGGAAAGGTATACACAGCTGGAGGGAGAATAATTGGATCCATTTTTTTCCAAGGGTATTAGTGCTATATGAAATGCAAACAGCCTCGTCCAGGATCCGAGCTAATAGGAAAAAAAGTGCTCAATACAATAAGTAGAGCAAAATATAGAAAACCTAAATTGAATCAGATACTACCTACCTAGGTTTCACCTAAAGGATCTTCAGGATGATAAAGTATATATATATATATATATATATATATATATATTTTTTATATATATAAAAAGTAAAGTCCTAGGGGTGGCCTAATGTCGGTACCAGCCAATCAGCGAGGGAGTCTATCCCCTTTTCACTAGCGCTAGACCAAGGAGATTGTTTTTGCATCTGAGGTGGAGCGCCACACCTACCATCAGCTCCTTACTTTACTGCACAAATCCCTGTGCTACTCATACGCTGAGTTGGCGAGGGCCGGTATCGAACTAAGAACCTTACGGTTTCTAGCCGAACGCTCTACCAACTGAGCTAACCTGGCCCATATATATATATATATATATATATGTGTGTGAATGAGAGAGAGAGAGAGACAAAACATGATTTGTTGGGTCACCCATTGAGCTCTGGGTAGATTATTGGGATAAAGGAGTTTGTAAAGCAAATTAAATATTAAAAAAAATTTTTTTTAAATATAGCCGGAGAATTTTAAAAAAAAAAATCATTTTTTAAGAAAGGGAATGTTTGACCTAATTAAAATGGACTTGATTCTTAAAACTTTATTAAGAGCCCAGATGTTGAGAAGCTACAGGCTGGCTGCTACTAAAACTTAACATACAAATATATTTCACACTCTCCAATCTCTCTATACTGTCACAGAGAAACTAACATATATAATGAAGAGGTAATTAAGATTTACATAGAGAGGGAGAAAGTGACAGGCAGAATGTGAAGTAGGAGATGGGTCAGTTTTTTTTACATAATTGCAAATTACGACTAATCAGAACCAATTAAAATGGAATTTTTTTTTCAAACATAACTCAATCCTAAAAGTAAGGAATATCTTAGTATGAATTTTGTGTCATTAAACTAAACAGGAAAAAAGCCTTTAGAAGACAATCATTGATTCACTCAGCTTTAGTATATATCAACCCCTCAGCACGAGCAGGATGCGACACAGGTCAATTTCTTAAGTGGAGTTTAACAGGTTTGAATTCAGAGTTTTCCTTCTCTTAGACTGGTTACCTAGCCATGGTTAAAGAGCCCAGTCTGCCCTGCTATTTGCCCATAGCTGGAGGGAGAATTGGATTCATACTTTCACAAGGGTATTAGTGTCATGTGAAAATGTAAATGGTTTGTCCAGGAATTGAACTCTGATCAACAAGTCACATTTCCTATGACTAACCATTAACCACATGCCCTCTCTCTCTCATATATATATATATATATATATATATATATATATTTTTAAATATACAATTGTTTTCCATAGGCAACTACCCAGGTTTCAGGCTATTTTGCCATCATCAGGTTGCTAATAATTCTTCTGGTGTTATGCGAATTATATTTAAAAAATTCAACAAATAAATAAATAAAGCTCCTACAAATTTGTGGTTGAGCACTGTGATTTCTTTGTTTCATCTCAAAAATTTTTAAAATCTCTCTCTCTCATATATATATATATATATATATATATATATATATATAAAATAGTAGGGATTTGTTCTATTAAATCTTTTTAGCTATATAACACTGATTTGAAGCTGCTTCAAAAGCAAGACTTTTTCAACCTTGACAACCTGGCGATTTCTGTTGTAGGGAGGGGGGCTGTGTTCGATTGACGACTGCTCCTACCACACACACACACACACACACACGAAAAGAGAGGAAAAAAAAAAAAAAAGAGCTGGAGGAAAATGTTACCCTGGGGTTAATAGCAATCCCATGATTCTAAGAATCTAGCATCAAGGGGAGATTTTTTTTTTTTTTAAATGAAAAGAAAAAAAAAAAAAATGAAAGATAGAAAAAGAAAGAAAGTGAGCTAAAAGCAAGATTATTGTTATTATAATTATTATTATTACATGTACACAGGATAAGTTACAAGGTAGGGGTTAGATGGCTTTAGTCGTTTCCCCAGATCATAAATAAAAACCCTACAATCTATTAAGAAACTTTAGTTGGGACCCATGAATTTTCTGGAAGACTCATTCAAAGCAAATATGCGAGTCCCAGGAAGCATTAAATCAAAAAGCTATCAGCATCACTGTTATTAAGAGAAAAATAATTTGTACCTAAATACATACTAGATATAGATAGATAGATAGATAGATAGATAGAAAACCACCTCAAGAGCAAGATTGCTCCTGCACACACACACAAAAAAAAAAAAAAAAAAAAAAAAAAAAAAAAAAAAGAAAAAAAGAGCAGTGAAACTTATCTAGACTAGCGTTCCAGACCAGAGGTACGAGCACCCACTGGGGGTGCAAGCATCATTTCAGGGGGTACAAGAAGCATCCGTTCTAATTAAAATTACATTTTTTTCCTTTTATAATTGATATTATTTATATTTTCATTTCTTTATTTCAGATTATCATCATTACCCTTCATGTCGAAGAACATATTACATTAGATTTGGAGATAAAACTGTTGTCATTGAATTAAAATACATTAACAAACTTCTTTTTTATTATTTTGTACATATTTTAAGCAAGTAACTATTTTTCATCAAGTTTATTTAATATTATTAGCGTTATTCAGACTATTGTCCCCATCTTCATTGTTATTTGTATAATGTTTTGGCCGATATACCCTCCAGCCTTCTTCAGGTATTTCTTGTCAGACTCGGGAACCTTCTTTTCGAACTCGGGAATTTTCTTGTCTTATTCAGGAGCCATCACGGAACTTTGAACCTAACCCTTTATTTATTCCACGGGGGTATCCTGTTCTCATTCCGCTAACCATAGCTGGGGTAGGAGTTGTGTTAATTAATTATTTTTCTAACTGCTTTCACTCAGGATTCCTACCCCAGTTATGGTTAGCGGAATGAGAACAGGATACCCCCGTGGAATAAATAAAGGGTTAGGTTCAAAGTTCCATGATGGCTCCCGAATACGACAAGAAAGTTCCAGAGTTCAAAAAGAAGGTTCCCGAGTCTGAGAAGGTTCCCGAGTCCAACAAGAAATACCCGAAGAAGGCCGGAGGGTATATCGGATGAAACGTTGTACAAATAACAATGAAGATGGGGGACAATAGTCCGAATAACGCTAATAATACTAATCTTCAAGCCTCATCTCAAACATTCAGAGAAAAAGTTTATTTAAATATTAATTGTGTCAGGAATTTGAGTTCCATATTGAATTTGAGTTAGGATTTAGCAAGTAATTCAAATATTAATGTCTAATTTTTGTTTATATATCATATTAGACTTAGAGAGTGAAATATATATGATCTTTTGATAAAATTGTTGTATGGATTTGTGGCGGCCGGAAGTTATCGCTTCGACAGAGAGATCGAATGACAAAAATAAGTAGTTTGCGCATGTGATCGCGCAACCTTAGTAAAAAAATAAAATTTTAAATAAAATTCATAAAATTCAACCAATCAGAAGCGTTCCCGCCTAGTGGGAAAATTTATCAACTAAACCCCTTTTGGAGCCTATGCTGGACTATAAAAAAGCCAGTCTTTCGGATCCTAACCAGAAAGATCTCATTTGCCTAAGGGAATTCACGTCACCCTTTTTAAGAACATTTCGCTTACACGCTGAAGGTATCTATCTCTATCTCTCTCTTTGAATAACCTATGCTTTCGGAGATAAACCTTATATTCATTCAACTTATGCCTGACTGCTTTTGAGTTGACTTTAAACTTTCACCTTTTCTTTCTCACTTTTGAACTGTGAAATACCAGCTTACATTTTACATTTGAATTTTAAAAAAAGAACTTTTGGCTGAACCTTGCCCAGTATTCAATGCTACATTTTTGTATACATTTTGTTAATACAATTTTGTTTGTTTAATCCAGAGTTTTGTCTTCTATGCCATTGTGCTTGATTGTTTTATGGTCTTTAAATGTTTGAACACTTTTATTGAATATTGACATCAAACAGCCCTACCAGTCACCATAGATTCACAATCTATATTTTTGAACAAAAGTATAAATTGTAAGGGTGTGAGGTCAGAGCAAAACTCTTTTAAGGATGTGGGAATAGAAAAAGGTTGGGAACCACTGATCTAGACACTAGATGGATAGATAGATAGAAAGAAAGCAACTTCATAAGTCAGATTGCCCTGCATACACACATACAAAAAAAGAAAAGAAAGAAGTAGTTAAATTATAATCTAGACACAAGATACATAGAAAGGTAGATAAAAAGAAAGAAAAGTAAAAGCAGTTAAATTGTAATCTAGACACGTAGATATATAGATAGGTAGAAAAAGAAAGATAAAAAGGAAGGAAAGAAAGCCAATTAAAAGCAAGATTGCGCACACACACACACACACAAAACAACACAGTCGAAAAGAAAGAGAGAAAAGAAAGAAAAAGGGGTTATTTCCTATAACTCCAACCTAAACAAAGGGGAACCACTCTGAATTAATTTTATCTGCTAATTTTTTCTAAAAATTTGCGTATTACAATGTTTATTTTAGGAATTTTTTTCTCGGTTGCATTTGAAATAATTTTAAAAATGCAACTTTAAACTCGTGAGTGTTTTGAAACAATTTTATTTTTCTAAAAAAATGTTTGTGCATATAACAAAAACCTGAATTCAGTGCTTAATTACTTGCTGAGTTAAATTTAAAAAAATAAAAAAAATTTATTTAATCTATTTTCGTGCTATTCATAGAATTCCGTCCCGGCCTCCTGCCTTAAAAAACGCTAGGCGGCGATAGCTAAAAAACGTAAATGCGATATTTTCCTATTAAACTAACCCTAACCAAGTCTTCTTTTTTCCTAGTAGATCAATAAATAAATAAATAATTTATAAAATTAATTCAGAGTGGTTCCCCTTTTTGGATTGGAGTTATAGGGAATAACAGAAAAAAGGTAATAAAATTATTATCTAGACACAAGATAGAAAGAGAGCTATTTCAAAAGCAAGATTGCTCCTGCTACATGTACACAGAGACAAGAAAGAAAGAAAGAAAAGAAAGGAGTTAAATCATCAGCTAGACATTAGATAAAAAAAGAAAGAAGAAAGAAAGAAAGAAAGAAAGCCACTAAAAAAGCAAGATGGCTCCTGCATACACATAGATAAAAAAAAAGAAAAGCAGTAAAATCTTTATCTAGACAATAGATAGATGAATAGATAGATGAATAGATAGATGAATAGATAGATAGATGAGAGAGAGAGAGATAGATAGATAGATAGATAGATGGACAGATGAATAGATAGATAGACAGATGAATAGATAGACAGATAGATAAATAGATAGATAGATAGATGAATAGATAGAAAGTCACTTCAAAAGCAAGATTGTTCCTGCACACACACACACTGACAAAAAAAAATTTAAAAAATAAAAAAAAAATTAAAAAAAAGAAAGAAAGAAAGAAAGAAAGGAAAATTATCATCTCGGCACTAGATAGATGGCAAGATTGTTCCTGCACACTGAGACACAAAAAAGAAAGAAAGAAAGAAGCAGTAAAACTATCATCTAGTTGATAGATAGAAAGTTAAAAAGAAAGATAGATTGATTCTGCATATACACGCACAGTAAAGAAAAAAAGAAATAAAGCAGTAAAACTATCACCCAGTTACTATATATATATATATATATATATATATATATATATATATATATATGATAGCTTGCCACTTCAAAAGCGAGATTGCTCCTGCATACAAACGCAAAAAGAAAAGAAAAAACAAAATTATCACCTAGTCACTCTCTCATATATATATATATATATATATTATATATATATATATACACACACAGAGATAGATATAGATAGATAGATAGAAAGCCACTTGAAAAGCAAGCAAGACTTGGTCACTTAGTTTGTTCGATTGCCCGACTGCTCCTACATACACGGCACATGCACACAAGAAAAAAAAAAAAAAAGAGAAAAAAGGCAGTAAAATTAAACATTGGGGCTAATAGCAACCCCCATGATTCTAAGAGTCTACGATTCTAAAGCCAAGCGCATAAGATTGAAAAAGCCAAAAGATACTAAAAAAAAAAAAAAAAAAAAAAAAAAGAAAATAGTCAACAAGCTAAAAAGCAAAATTGTTAGTATTTGTTTTTTTTTTTTTTTTAAGTTTTTTTTATTTTTGGTTACGGAGACACAGATTAGTAAAAAGGCCGTGAGGAGAAAAAAAAAAAAAAAAAAAAAAAAAAAAAAGTGCTTTTTTTTTTTTTTTTTTTTTTTTTTTGCAGGCATCAGCAGCAGCCAACAGCAGCAGCAGCAGCAGCAGCTTCTAGATATTTCTATTTCTGGCAAAGAGTCAAAGAGAGCAAGAGAGAGAGAGAGAGAGCGAGAAATGCCAGAAGGAAGCTGAAGAAAATGGTCAAGTCCATTTTGGAGGGGGGGTACTCACAAGCAAGAATCCAGGAGATGCGAACTCATTTTAGAATCATCGGCTGCATCCTCATGAGAATCACTGAGGGGTGAGGACACAAAGCCAGGGGGCTCATGATACTCTGGACGGTGCCAGGCATAGGAATCATCATTAGTTGCACTCATCATGCTCGGAGTGCTATTATTTATTCTACACTGAAACAGAGGGTGGAGATAACAGTCTCAAGTTAGTATGAGGAATAACAGCAACAAATTCAACACACACACCAGTACAGCCGCATGCTTATAAAATCCTTGACAAATAAAAAAAAAAATTTTTTTTTAAATGAAATAAAATAAAAATAAAATAAAGTTTATTTAGGCAAAATTTGGATTTAGAAAAATTTAGCAAAAAAAAAAAAAAAAAAAAAATCAACCCTTTGCCTACTTTTAACCGCTTGCAGTAGCTCTCCCACTACTGGAATCCTACTGTGACCCACAGGCAGTTCTCGCACAATTCTTGCAGAATTGGATTTAGTGAAAGTCAAAAGAAAAAAAAAAAAAAAAAAAAAAAGATTATTAACTCATTAACTACTTTAACCCTCTCACAGTAGCTCTCCAACTAGTGCAATCCTACCGTAAACCCACTGGCAGCAGCTCTTACACAGTTCTTCCATAATCAAGTTTATTTTTGCAAGATTTGGATTTTTTAAAATTTTGGGAAATTCAAAATGGGAAGAAAAAAAAATCAGTTATGAACTCTTTGCCTACTTTAAGCCACTCACAGTAACTCTCCCACCACAGCAATCCTACCATAAGCCACTGGCAGTAGCTCACACAGTTCTTGCATGATACAGTTTATTAAAAAAAAAAAAAACATTGCTTTCATTACATGTGGTCTTGAAAAAATGTACAAATCAATCTCTTCATTCCCCACCCATTCCCATGGGTAAATAGTAGGGCAGACAGGGTTCTTTAGCTTATCTAGGTAATAGAGCCTCGTCATCAACAGTCTAGGAGAAGGAAAAACTAAATTCAAAACCTTAATGATAAAGGAATCCTCATTTTGCATCTGAATATGAGAACGACTAGATAATTCCTCTGGTTTCCTTGAAATAGTCTATAATGCCAAAAATCTAAATCTCCTTTGTTATTTTTTTTGGTTTGTTTTGTTTTATGGCATATCAACCCCCGGTGGGTCATTTAATGCCGACAAAGTTGTGAAATAAATTCATTCTTAATGCATAATACAATTTTGTTTATCAACTCATGTTTTTCTATTTAACCCATAGATGGGACCCTAACAGGTACTACCACTCCGGGTCAGAGTAGACCAGGGAGCAATGGTGATGAAGGGGTGCTCCACATTTCCCAAACCTCCAAAACTGGAACCTCACCATCAGCTAAAGTTTAACGTCATTCCCAGGACATGTAGACCCTCAGCCACCGCCTTCTAGCACCCATATGATAAAAAGGGGTTGGGGCTTGCCATAAGGGCAATAGGGTTGGGAAAATCATATAGGTGCTAGGGCTTGTCGTGACCAGCCAATTGATCGGACGGGGCCTCTCCGACCGCCTGTCTAGCCCAAGATAGGGCCAAAGTGGAGTATTGCAAGTCATGGACTGCTCATCCACCTGGATTCTATCCTTAAGCATCACGGGTCGCCACCCACGGCCAACAGATGGCCCCATTGGGGGAGTCTTACCCCTCTGCAGAGGTGAAGTCGGTGCATTCTAATGCCCCAGCCGACAGGGCGGCTAACAGGGTGTAATACATATTGTGTATTCATATATATACTTTTAGGAATTGGTTTTAAAAATGTGTTAGCATCATTGGGGATCATATTGTATGGTATTGATTTGTTTCATGTCTATATTCTATGGTAGAATTTTATTTCCCTCAAAAAAGAGAGAATATCCTCCATGTTGACGTTTTCAAATAGATCTTTCATATTGTTTGCTTTAAGATAAAAGTTTCTGATGTGAGCAAAAAACCTACATTCTATGAATAAGTGTTTAACTGTCAAAGGTGTTTGACATGTACCACATTGTTGTTGTTGTTCTTGTTTGGGTATATTGAAGTGCGTTAGTCTTGTATGACAATGACTTATTCCTTTCTAGACTTTCTTCAAGTTGGTTTCCAGCCCCCAAAAGTGGGTTTGAGTAGAAAGAGTTTATTGCGGATGTTGTTATTCCAGTGTTGTTGCCATTTTGAATGAAGGCATCTATTAATTTTAGGTTTCAAATCAGTATATGGTATCTTGAAATTGTCGGGGATCAAATCTTGATGTGACCAGCCGACTGATCGGAGGGTGCCTCTCCGACCGCCCATCTAGCTCAAGATAGGGCCAAAGTGGAGTATTGCAAGTAATGAACTGCTCATCCACCTGGGCTCTATCCTTAAGCATTACGGGTCGCCACCCACGGCCAACAGGTGGCCCCATTGGGGGAGTCTTACCCCACTGCAGAGTTGCAGTCGGTACATTCTAACGCCTCAGCCGACAGGGTGGGGATCCAGAAGGGTAAACCGCTGCTAGTGGTATAAGACTACTCAGTCAGTATAATACAACCGTATTAATCAGGATTGTTGCCATTTTGAATTAAGGAATCTATTGATTTTACGTTTCAAGTCAGTATAGCACACATTGAGCTCTGCAAATTATGAGATTTGAAAAACTAAGGAAGATTTCTTCACTTGATCTTTGGAAGATAAGTCGAAACACGTGTCTAGTCACACTGAAGAGACTTGATAAGTCGAAACACGTTGTCTGTGGATGACTATATATGCTCCCCATCCCCCGGGGTTGAGCACTTTGGAAGGATTTCGCTGACAACTGCCAACTAAAGCGTAAATGCAACGCTCTCCTATAAAAGGGATGGAGCACTCTATAGCAGCCTTTACAAACATACAGATGTGTGTATTAAAACAGTTAAAATCCCCTTCACATTCTATAGGTGACGATAGCCAAGCAGTTGAACTGTCCGACTGATGCTGAATCAATCGGATTTCAATCCCGTCTGTAAGTAGCCTACAAATGTCTAGCCACACTGAAGTGACTTGATAAGTCGAAACACGCGTGTGTGTGTGTGTGTGTGTGTGTAAAGGGAATGACTTATCGGTAAAAATATTGGGTTGGTCTCAATATTTAGTTGGTATAAGTGTTACTCAGATAAGTCAGCGTTATAACAAATATAAAGAGCTCAATATGTAAGTAGAGCGGATTTAGTATTTTAATGTGTACAGAAATAACCTTCTCGAGTGTCACCATAAAGATCTTCAGGGTTAAATCCACTGAATTAATCAAGATATTGATTGTTAATGAACACTGTTGCATTATTTTGAAAAGTTGAAAGACAAACGCGATCTTGATATGTCGTAACTGTAAAATGACGCAACAGCGTTCATTAATTGCGAAACTGTTTTCAACAGTCATAATTACAACATGAACCCCCACAATTAACTGTAATTAATCAATATTATGATTAATTCAGTGGATTTAACCCTGAAGATCCTTATGGTGAACCTCGAGTAGGTTATTTCTGTACACATTAAAATACTATATATATATATATATATATATGTTGAAAAAATGAATAAAGGAAAGTAAGTATAGAATGGATAATATTGGATATTTTAATCAATTTTACTTACACGTGTTTCGGTCAGGAGTTTATCCATGTGTACATTATTCAAACTATTATTATTTTTAAGTAACCAAATGAAATGAAATAATAATAATAGAAAAAATATAGAAATGTTCCACACACAAAGAAAATTCGACCTTCATCAGAGTAAATCCTTATTTGAAACACGTGTAAGTAAAATTGATTAAAATATCCTATATTATCCATTCTATACTTTCTTTCCTTTATTCATTTTTTCAACATACCGTTGGATTCACTTCCATTTTTCATTTTACAATATATATATATATATATATATATATATATATATATATAATTTTGTTTGGTTTGTTTTGTTTTACGGCATATCAACCTCAGTGGGTCATTTAATGCCGATAAAGTTTTGAAATAAATCAATTCTTAATGGATAATACAATTTTTTTATAAATACATTTTTCTATTTAACCCATAGATGGGACCCTAACAGGTACTACCACTCCGGGTCAGAGTGGACCAAGGAGCAATGGTGATGAAGGGGGTGCTCCACATTCCCCAAACCTCCAGAACTGGAACCTCACCATCAGATAGAGTTTAACGTCATTCCCAGGACATGTAGACCCTCAGCCATCACCTTCTAGCACCCATATGATAAAAAGGGGTTGGGGCTTGCCATAAGGGATATATATATATATATAATATATATATGGTACGTTACATTTTTGACACTACACTAAAAACAGAAGAATCTTTTTTGAATCCAGTGTATTTAGTCAATATAGATTTTCACCATTTTATTAAAAACTGTTGGAGACGTTTAGTTTTATGGTAAGTGGTGCACACAAATAATGTTAGGTTAGACTGCAGAGTATTTCACAACGGAGATGAGGGCGGGGGGGGTGGAGGTTAATTTATGGCAAGTGGAGGAAGGGGTGGGGGTGGGGGTGGAGTAGGTTGGGAGATCAACTCGAAGGCTGTAATTTGCATAGCCAGTGTCATGTCAGTAGGTCTCAAGTAGTGGCTCTTTATGTAGAGTAGATTTTTTATTTTATTATTTTATTGCAAACGGTTTTTCAATAAGTTCACCCCACCCCACCCCCCAAAAAACGAGCACATTTAACTCTTAACATCCTGTCGAGATTTTTTTTTTTAGTCCAGAGCCTCATTCCTACAAGGATTTATCAAAAATGGCTAAAAATGATATGTTTATTTAAGAGCTATTGCTAAATAGTTCAATATGTACAAAGTATAATAATCTTTTGACTAGC
>CM042181.1:20651599-20660051 GCA_023376005.1 Doryteuthis pealeii | reverse complement strand
TGGTTTGTCATTAAATGGCAGAACAACTCAGTTTACAATATAATGGACTTTATTTAATAGTCAGACAAGACAAGGACTTTTTACTGCTACCAGTAAATATAAACAAGAATGCTAACCTGTTCCATGGTTTCAGGTGTTAATATATATATATATATAATATAATTATATATATATTTGAATTTCTTGATAGAGAATTTATATATATAACTTGATTAATTTGAATCATATTCCACGACCACAAGACTCGGCAAAACACATTTTGCCGGAACATCGGAGCACTGACAGCTGTTTCGAAAGGAAGGTCGAAACAGCTGTCCAGTGCTCCGGAATGTCGCAAATGGTGTTTGCCGAGTTGTCTGGTCGTGGTAATATGATTCAAATTATCAATTAATATATATATATATTAAATATATATATTATATATATATATATATATAAAAATTTAAAAAAATAAAAAATAAAATCGCACTTTCGGGGAGTTGACCTTAGATAGAATGACTATTTCTTACCGTAATTAAAATTCCTGATTTCTTCAGGAATGCCCCACTGGCTTACAAGAGCGCCAGTTTAGTCTCAGAACAAAAGCGCTCAAAGATATTATCATGATGCTTATTTTGGTTAACTTTGCCTACTTTAAACCACTTACAGTGGCTCTCCCTGCACTGCAATTCTACTGTAAATAAAGTACAAAAAATGATTGTTCATTATAATTGATCAGAACGACTCAGATTATAATAATAATAATAATAGATTGACAAATACTTAGACCTTGCCAGAGAACCAAGGAAACTGTGGAACATGAAGGTAGTACCAATTGTAATTTGTGCCCTTGGAACGATCCCCAAAGCTCTGGCAAAGAATTTGGGTGAACTGGAAATCAGAAGAACCGAGACCATCCAAACTACAGCACTGTTGGGATCAGCTAGAATACTCAAAAGAGTCCTGGAGACCAGAGGAGACTTGCTGTCACTCATCCTCCAGTGAACCACCAGCTACAGCAGGTGTGAAAAACTCATAATAATAGGATTTGATTTTAATAGATCAGAACGAGACAGGTTTTCTTTCATACCTGCTACTAGTAGCATGTAAACTAGTACTACCTATTACAGAGCGACAGTTTAGTCTCAGAATAGAGACGCTTGTAGATATTACCATTACAACAGGAACATCATACTTCGATGCTTCTTACTTGATGGGAAATATGTTAAGTTTAACTTTGCCTACTTTAAGCCGCTCACAGCAGCTTTCCCACCACACTCAAGCAAAGTACAAAAACTGAAAGTTAGTTCATTATAATTGAGCTGAAGGACTCAGATTCCAATAATAATAGGATTTTATTTGAATAGAATGAGTTCCGAGTTGAATAGATAGTTAACTTTGAAATATCTCACTACTGTAATCCTACCGTAAGCTGCTGGCAGTAGGTCTAGCAAAAGGACTCAGGTTACAATAATAATAGGATTTTATTTGAATATAATGAATTCTGAGGTGAATAGATAGTGAACTTAGAAATATTCCAACATACAGGTAAAAAGATAAGGAAATTTGGTAGGCAAGGATTTATCTCTTTGTCTACTTTAAACCGCTCACAGTGGCTCTCCCATTACTCAGATCTTTCTGTATGCCACTGATGGTTAGTTCATTCTAATTGAGCAGAAGGACTCGGATTACAATAATAACAGGACTTTGAATAGAATGAATTCTGAGTTGAATAGATAGTGAACTTAGAAATATCCCATCAAACAAATAAAAAATACCAAGAAAATTGAGGGAAGAAATTTGGTAGGCAAATAGTTAAGCCACTCACTGTGCCTCTCCCACCACCCCAAGCAAAGTATAAAAACTGAGATTTGTTCATTATAATTGAGCAGAAGGACTCCTATTACAATTATCATAGACTTTATTTGAATTGAATGAGTTCTCAGGTAAATAGATACGGAACTTTGAAATATCCCATCATACAGGTAAGAAATACCAAGAAAATTTTGTACAGCCAAGGGGGAAATTTGGTAAGCGCTCAAAGATATTACTATTACAACAGGAACCTCATACTTCGTGGCTTCTTTTGGTAGGTCATCAAAAGAATGTGGTTTCGTTTGTTTGTTTAGGGCATATCAACCTCGGTGGGTGATTTAATGCCGACAAAGTTGTGAAATAAATCCATTCTTAATGCATAATACAATTTTGTTTATAAACTCATGTTTTTTATATTTAACCCATAGATGGGACCCTAACAGGTACTACCACTCCAGGTCAGAGTGGACCAGGGAGCAATGATAATGAAAGGGTGCTCCACATTCCCCACACCTCCTGTCGTCTGGGGCGTTAGAATACACCAACTGCACCTCTGCAAAGGGGTAAGACTGCCCGAATGGGCCACTTAGGCCCTTACTTAGGCTAAACAGGTTAGTCACGTCAAGCCCTAGCACCTATATGATTACCCCAACCCTATTGCCCTTATGGCAAGCCCGAACCTTTTTTATCATATATGTGCTAGAAGGTGGTGGCTGAGGGTGTTCATGCCCGGGGAATGACGTTAAACTATCTGATGGTGGGTTCCACCAAGAAAGAAATGAACAAATTTAAATGAATTCAATTTCCTTCAATTGATGTTTCTCATTGATGTTCCAGCGAGTTTCCTATTGGTCGAAGCACCCTCTTTTGATATGGTCTAAAACTGCAGCATTGCATTTTTTTTGTTCTTTCTCAATATCCCCAAAATATTAATTTCTTAGATTAATTTCCAATTCAGGCAAGAAAAAAAAAAAAAAAAAAAAAAAAAAAAAAAAAAAAAAAAGGTTGCATGGTGCTAAATCTGGTGAGTAATGAGGGGTGATGCACTTTCACAAACTTGTGTTTTGCCAAAAATTACTTATTGATAATTGAAACTGGCTTTATAATTTGGGACTCATATATACTGATAGAAATACAACGACCTAAAGAATATACATTAAATATAACCAGGGCTGGGTTTTTGAGCATTTGATCTACATATGTGATATTACCTGGATATTATTGGGGCACTGCAGGTACAATGACTTGAGACAGACAATGCAGGTGCGACAATCCAAGTCAGGCAATGCAGGCAATTTTTATGAAATGCCCAGTATATAGACTTGTTTTATAGCTACCCACCTAAATATCTATTGTGTATGTCACAATTTCAATTGTTTGGGAAATTAAAAAAAAAATTACATATATATGCCCCAGATAAATCAAATGCTAAAAATTAAGAATAAAAAAAATTAAGAATGAAAAAGAAAGAAGAAGCAAGAAGGCAACTGGTTCATTTCTATGAAGAGACTCAAAAATGCAGTTGAAAATGTTAAAAATACAAACGAAGGAAAATTAGAAAAAAGCAAAAAAATGGGGGTTTCTTTTTAGTTTTTTTTAAAGAAAAGACAATATGAAAAAAAAAAAAAAAAAAAGAAAAAAAAAAAAAAAAAGACAAGTTTTTCAAAATCTGTATCTAAAAGATTTTTTTTTTTTTTTTTAAATTCAAATATTCATAAAACTCCAAAACAAATCCAACAAAAAAAAAAAAAAAAAAAAAAAAACAGTCGAAAAATCCTGCAATAAAAATTATTTTTTTCAAAAAAAAAAAAAAAAAAACTAAACTACATTCAAAAGTAAACAAACAACCTGTTTTTCTTTTGTTCTGAAATGCAAAAACAAACAAACAAACCATTTTTAAAACTTCAATAACAAGATGCAATGGTTTGACATGCTTAAAGAGCGGGAAATCTGGCTCAAAATATATTCAACCCCCCCCCTTTGAGACTCTCCATTCCGAGATTTTCCAAGAGAAAAGCAAGAAAAGAAAGCAAACGAACCAAAACTCTGTGACTAATTGGCATAAGCAGGAGAATTACTCACTCAAGGTACATAGGATGCATTTTTCAAGGAATTTTAAATTCTTCGGTGCTAAGGAAAAAGAAGGAAAAAAAAGGCAAAAAGAAATTGCGGGTTAAATAAAGAATTAGATCTGAGATACCAAATAAACAAAGTTGGTTTTATACATTTATTTTTTTTTTTAATTAAAAGATAAATAATTTTTTTCTTTACTTTTGGTTATTTAAAAAAAATTCTTTTAGACATATTTCCACTTATCAATGTTTATTCCATAGTTATTGTTGCTTTTTAGGCTAACTGTTATTTTATTGCTAGTTTGAAGAAATTTGGGGTTAAATAAAGAATTATATCTGAGATACCAAATAAACAAAGTTGGTTTTATACATTTTTTTTTTTAAATTAAAGATAAATAAAAATTCTTAGGTTATTTTTTTTAAATACTTTTAGAAATATTTTTGCTTATTAGTGTTTATTCCATTTGTTATTGCTTTTTAGGCCGACTATTATTTCATTGCTAGTTTGACTCCATCTTATTATTGTTGCTTTTTATCCCAACACTCTGGCTCTTCTTCATTATTACTATTATTTTCATTATTAAGGATAAAGAAGGAGAAAAGAAAAAAAAATCAAGAGATATGGGGTTAACAAAAAAGAATTAAAAATCTGATACCAAATAAACAAAGTTTGTTTTATACATTTTTTTTTTAAATTAAAAAGAATTTTTTTTTTTTTTTACTTTTGGTTATTTAAAAAAAATTCTTTTAGACATATTTCCACTTATCAATGTTTATTCCATATTGTATTTGTTGCTTTTTAGGCTAACTGTTATTTTATTGCTAGTTTCACTCCATCTTAATATTGTGTGCTTTTTAGGCTAACTGTTATTTTATTGCTAGTTTCACTCCATCTTAATATTGTTGCTTTTTAGGCTAACTGTTATTTTATTGCTAGTTTCACTCCATCTTAATATTGTTGCTTTTTAGGCTAACTGTTATTTTATTGCTAGTTTCACTCCATCTTATTATTGTTGCTTTTTTATCCTAACACTCTGGCTAGATACACTCTTCATTATTAATATTATTCATTAAAAATTTGACCCCATCTTAACATTGTTGCTTTTAGGTCAATTATTATTTTATTGCTAGTTTCACTCCATCTTATTAGTGTTGCTAGTTTTATCACTAGTTTCATTCTATCTGATTTCCATAGTCTTCCTACTCATGACCTCCGAGTTGGAAATTTTAATTGGGGGGTGCTTTGTCAGAGCCCCTTCCTTAGCCAAGCAGTTTTCTGCACCTCTGGTTTCATGCCTTCTTCTTAAGGGTATTATTAACATAAAATGAAACTGGCATTGGTCAGGATTTGAACCCCCTGACTATTATTTTCGGCGTTACTTGTCAAAGTTGCATAGTGCGAGTTGAATAAGTTGTTAAAATTTGAACTTTGAGATTTCGTTTATAGTTTTACGTGGCTGCTACAGTTAAACTTCCGTCTCTTCCCACCTCCCAAGCAGGATTCTCTCCTTTACAGTCCATTAAAAAAAAAAAATAAAAAAAAAATTTATTCCAAAGGTCATGAGATTTGACCCTTTTAGAAGGAAGACATTTTCCATTGTCATATATATCAGCCCCACCCCCAACACCCTTAATGAAGTCATTTTAACTTCATGATCTCATCGCAGAGAAGTTAACCATTAATAATATATATATATATATATATATATATATATATATATATATATATATTACCAACCCCTTCGCACGAGCAGGATGTGACACAGAGTCAAATTCAAGAGTTTTCCTTCTAAATTAGTAACAATACCAATGTTACAGAGCCTAGTTCGCCTTACTATTTGCCCATAGCTGAAGGGAGAATAATTGGATGCATACCTTTCCCAAGGGTATCAGCACTATGTCGAATGCAAATATGTCCCTTTCCTATGATGATAACCATTACACAATACACCTCTATAGAGTTATCTGCATTATTCGGACTATTGTCCTCATCTTCATTGTTATCTGTACAATGTTTCAGCCGATATGCCCTCCGGCCTTCTTCAGAAACAATGAATGGTTTGTTTTGTTTTGTTTTGTGGTATATAAACCTCGGTGGGTCATTTAATGCGGACAAAGTTGTGAAATAAATTCATTCTTAATGGATACTCTTTTAGATTTTTGTGCGTCAGAGACGCAGGACGCTTACCTATCAGAATCTCTGGTTATATCATTTTAATATTCATTCAAAAGGCATTTAATTTTTTTTTTTTTTTTTTAATTTAAAAATGAGGGGAGAAAAAAATATATGGTTACCCTGAAAGTTCTTAATCTCAGATTTACAGGAATTATTTACCAAAAATGGTTCTTAGAGAACAAGAAACACAAGAGAAATAAAATTAAAAATTTTTAAAAATTAAAATAAAGAATTAAATAAAGAAAAGTTATTGGCGGGGTGGTGGTGGTGGAAAAAGATGGGTGTGTGTGATACAAACAGACAACAGGGGGTGAATAAAATTTTGGCAGGATGAATAAAAGCTTGGGGGCGGGGGCACAGGCAAAAATTTACTAGTTTGTATTTGTAAATTTAATATCTTAGGCGAAGTTTAACAGGTTTGAATTCAGAATTTTCCTTCTCCTAGACTGGTTGGTAATCCTTAAATTGTTCCTCGTAAATTCCTACCATAAAATAAACTGAACCCTCATTTTATGTCCGTGTTTTTGCAATAAATGTTTTATTTTTCTTGCACCTGTTATTTTACAATACTGAATATATTTTATTTATTTTAATATTCACTTCAATGTGTATATTCTAAAAGTTTTTATTTTGGTTCGTTTCACACTTCAACTTTTTGCTCATAAATTCCTACCATAAAATTAGTCTTGGCTCAGATAATGCCCAAGCCTAATTTTATGGTAGGAATTTACGAGTAAAACGTTGAAGATTACCTTTTGTTGTTGTTAATTCTTTTCTTTTTGGCTTTGGTACTCTAAAATAAAAACGTCAGATTTTAATCATCGTCAACGAAAAAACAAAATTACGGTCATAAAAGGAGGATCCAATTTATGCCTAAATTGTAAAACGAGCCCCCACTTTAAAACTAACCATTCTCACAAAATAAAAACTTTTAGAATATACACATTGAAGTGAATATTAAGATAAATAAATAAAATATATTTGATATTGTAAAATAACGGGTGCAAGAAAAATTAAACATTTATTGCAAAAACACGGACATAAAATGAGGTTCAATTTATTTTATGGTAGGAATTTACGAGGAACAAGTTAAGGATTACCGGCTGGTTGCCTAACCAAGGTTAAAGAGCCAGTCTGCACTGGTATTTACCTATAGCTGGAGGGAGACTAGGATTCATCCCTTTCCCAAGGGTATTAGCGCTATGAGAAATATGTAGACAGCCTCATCTAGGATTTGAACTCGGGTCGAGGAGTCCATTTCCTACGCGCCTCCATTAAGTTAAGCAACAGTAAGCCTGTTCAGTATTTAAATGGGTGACTAAGGAAACAACAGAAGTGGCAGAACACTGGACGAGGACCTTACACAATTTGAATAGGATTTTATAAAGAAAACTTAGTAAATAATTTTTTTGTTGTTTTGTTTTTTGTTACTATGTTTCACCGAAAATAAGACAGGGCTTATATTCATTTTCACTCTGAAATATAACACTAGGGCTTATTTTCAGGGGATGTCTTATTCTTATTCTTCATATATCGAAAATAAGACAGGGCTTATATTTCGGAGGGAAAATTAATATAACACTAGGGCTTATTTTCAGGGGATGTCTTATTCTTCATATATCAAAAATAAGACCAAGCTTATATTCATTTTCACTCTGAAATATAACACTAGGGCTTATTTTCAGGGGATATCTTTTTCTTCATATATCAAAAAATGACATTAAGAAGTAGAAAATTATGAAAATTCTAAATTAACAGAAATTACGGGAAACAATTTACATTTAATCATTGACGAAGACAAGAGTTTACATTACATGATGTGATTAGGAAGAATGCTTAATTCTTTTGTCTGTCTGCCACTCTCAACTAGGGCTTATTTTAAAAGGGAGGGCTTATATTAAATCATCCTGAAAAAACACACTAGGTTTTATTGTAGGTAGGGTTATTTACGGGGGGGGGCACACGGCAGTAATAGTTTTTAAGTTGTGTGAATTTCTTAGCTGAAACATGATTCGCACGATCTGATAGGGAAGAACACTTATTTCTTTCATCTGTCTGCCGCTCTCAACTAGGGCTTATTTTAAAGGGAGGATTATATTAAAATCATCCTGAAAAATCACGGTAGGTCTTATTTTGGGGAAACATGGTAGCAGTGATAGGATTTGTTTTTTTTTGTTTTTTTAATCACCTGTGTTAAGAGGGGGAGACAGGTAAAAAAGAAAATTAAAAAAAAAAAAAAAAAAAAAAAAGAAGGTCTTCAATTACCTTTTCTAGCTGATTAGCCAGCGTGTTTCGTTCGACTTCAAGTTCTTTTGTTAATCTCTCAAATTGAGCTTCCTGTTTAAAAAAAAAAAAAAAGAAAAGAAAAAAAGAGTTAAAATTTTCATTTAAAAATTTTTAAAAAGAAAAA
>CM042181.1:20614099-20646599 GCA_023376005.1 Doryteuthis pealeii | reverse complement strand
GCAGCCATGTTTATGATATATTTGAGCAAAATTTACCTATTTTAATAAGTATAAAAACAGAATATGTATAGAGGCATTATATATGCCTCTATACATATTCTGTTTTTATATATATATATATATATACACACACACACACACACATACACTCATCTAAATATACATATATATAAGTATAATAACATACGTATATATGTATGTGTGTATTTAAGTGTATATATATATATATATATATATATAAACCCAAACATTCACTCATATAAATATACGCATATATGAGCATAAAAATAGACATAGATGTATGCATGTATATATATATATATGCATACATATACGTACATATATACACACACACACACACACTCATATATATACATATTTATAAGCATAAAACAGGATATGTATAGATGCATATATATATATATTTTTAGAGGATCCTTTTGGAGATACAGTCAACATATTCTAAGCGCCTCCATAATGTCATAATGTGGAGAGCTGATGGTAGGTGTGGCACTCCATCTCAGATGCAAAAACAACCTCCTTGGATTAGCACTGGAGAAAAGTGGATAGACTCCTTCATTGTTATAATCAGGACACGCCCTTTTTATTTCTTAGAGGATCTTCTCCCTCTGATGAAGATACACAGTCAGCATATACTAAGCACCCCCCCCCCCGCTCCAACAGGGAAGTAAAAAGAAAATACTTCTATTAAACTTGGTAAGAAGTCAAAAAGTTAATAATAAACATTAAGAGTTAATTAATTACTTAATTATACTAGTTAATCAATTAGTAGTAAGTAGTCCAATGTACACCAATTGCTCTAGAAAATAAATTTAAAACGCTCAGACAATTAGAGTAAAGTAAGGTGTCTCTCTCTTTGAAGAAGATTTTTTTCCAGTTAAAGTCCCCTCCCCTAATTAGTGAGGCACCAGGGACAAAGCAATGATTAGCAAACAAGGTCTTATGATGGTTGGTTGGTTGGATTTTATGGCATGTCAATCCTTAGTATTATCTGCGTTATTCGGACTATTGTCCTCATCTTCATTATTATCTGTGCAAAGTTTCATCCAAGGGCAGCAGTAACATAAAATAATAATTAATGCTGAAGTCAGTGCTAAGGTTGGCTGGTTGGTTTTTACAGCATGTCAACCCTTGTTGGGTTATTTAATGCCGGTCAGTCCTTTTGACTGGTTGGTTGGTTTTCTGGCATTTAAACCCTTGTTGGGTTATTTTATGCCAAAGATGTATTCGTTTTATTCATTCTTCATGGATACTCAACTTTTATATCATCAGTGAATGAATAAAACTTTTTCTCTCAAGGGGTACAAGCTAAGTTGGCTGGCTGGTTGGGTTTCATGTCATGTCAACACTTTTTGGGTTATTTTATGCCAAAACATTTTTATTTTATTCATTCCTCATGAATACCCAATTTTTTTATATCATCAGTGAATGAATAAAACTATTTCTCTCAAGGGGTTTAGTTCAGTTGGTTGGTTGGTTCGGATTTTATGGCATGTCAAACCTTGTTGGGTTATTTTATGCCAAAGAGATTTATTTTATTCATTCCTCATGAATACTGAAAATTTCTTAAAACTCAATCTTTTTTTCTAAACACATTTTTTCAAAACTCATTTTCTTCTATTTAATCCATAGATGGGACCCTAACAGGTACTACCACTCCGGGTCAGGGTGGACCTGGGAGTAATAGCAATGAAGGGGTACTCCACATTCCCCAGAGCTCCAGGATTGGAAATTCCAGTGACCCCTTGAGGTTGGGATTTTCAAGTGTTTTACCAAGAACAAATTCAGCATGGAAACAGTAAAAGTAAAGTCGACAGGGCGGCCTAAAGTCGGCATAAGCCAATCAGTGAGGGAGTCTATCCCCTTTTCAATTGCGCTAGACCAAGGAGATTATTTTAGCGTCTGAGGCGGCACGCCACACCTACCATCAGCTCCTTACTTTACCGCACAGATCCCTGTGCTACTCATACGCTGAGTTAGCGAGAGGCCGGTATCGAACTAGGAACCTTGTGGTTTCTAGCCAAACGCTCTACCGACTGAGCTAACCCAGCCCCCATAATACATGGAAAATATCTTAGAATCTCTTGGATTAGTTGCTTGTATTTGGCACAGAGGGTCTGCATGTTAACTTGTCATCCGAGCCCGTTCGGTCATGTGTGTTTAGTTCTCAACTGTCCTCACAGAAGAGTATAATCGCTTCCGACTCCACAGCCCTAACATTAACAACTCCCCAATGAGGATAAACAGTATATTTATATACTAGTTGACTAATTACCATTAAGTAGCCCACTGTACGTCAATTGCTCTAGCAAGTTAATTTAACACTCAATTAGGGGAGAGGGGAGAGGAGGGGGGCCTCATTAAACATTTATTTTCCAGCTAAAGAACCCCCACCCGCTCTAGTTGATTGGCCACCGATCACAAAGCAAACATTAGTAAACTCATAAAATCAGCTTTAATGAGAAAACTCTTTACCAGTGCTCATTTATTGAAACCTTGTACCAGATTAGGACAAATCTAGATAAGAAACAGACTGATATAGAGAGATAATGACCTAAAAGAATTGATATGATGTAAAACAAAAAAAAACAAACCAATCATATAGGTGCTAGGGCTTGACATGACCAGCTGATTGATTAAAAGAGGTCTCTTTGACTGTTGATATAACTCAGGGATCACCAAACTTTTTTCCTAGTGGGCCGAATAATTGAAAAAATAACGAGTGTGGGCCACATTATTATTGTGTTCAATACTTGCTAGCCAGAACAAAAGCTCTGAGAATAAGGTTTGCCCTTTACAAAAATGTTTGTCTTGTGACCTTTGACCTATTCGTTGCTTCACAGAAAATTACCTGTGTTTTTCAAGCAGTCGTTAACAGGTGAAAATTCGGAATCAGAGGAGGAATTGAGACCATCCAGACAACTGCATTGCTGAAATCGACTAGAATACTCAGAAGATTCCCGGAGAACTGTGGAGACTTGTTGACACTCAGACTCCAGTCAGAAACCATCAGCTGGTGTGGAAAACTCATAGGAGCAAAATTATTCTTTCTACTTAAATAGGGGTGCCTGGTGATGATCCATTGCTGATTTAACTCTTAACGTCCTATACCACCTCATTCCACCCAGACGGAAGTCTCATTCGTTTTCTTAATCCACCCCAAATGATAGCCTTTGTCTAAATGTGATATTAAACATATTTAGAAGTCTTTGATTTAAGGGAAATAACAGGTAACTTTAAATGAAAAGGCCATTTTTAGCCATTTATTGATAAATCCTTATAGGAATGGGATCTGGACTTTGTTTAAATGTAATATTAAACATATTTAGAAGTCTTTGATTTAAGGGAAATAACAGGTAACTTTAAATGAAAAGGCCATTTTTAGCCATTTATTGATAAATCCTTATAGGAATGGGGATCTGGACTTTGTTTAAATGTAATATTAAACATTTTTAGAAGTCTTTGATTTAAGAGAAATAACAGGTAACTTTAGATGCAAAGGTCATTTTTAACCATTTTTTAATATATCCTTAGAGAAATGCTGTGGACTTAGAAAATTCTCAACAGGATGTTAAGAGTTAATAGAGTAATAAAGTAACAAGTGAAATACTCACACGCATGGAATTTTGTAACCTACCTACAGTAGTCAAGTCCATCAAGATTTAGTAAGCTTAACATGATATTTAGATTTAAAATGGTATCAGAACGTCTAACGTTCTGTACGTTTTAACAAACAAATTCAAGTATCGTTGGCGGGCCTGATAAAATGCCTTCGCGGGCCATAGTTTTGAGACGCTTGATCAAGCACAAGTAAAGGCTGAAGTGTAGTGTTGCATGTTATGGGACCACTTAGTACTCAGGGCACAGTTAGGTGAGCACAGTCAGGTGGTGGGTAATGCATTACAGCAATGATGACACATAAACCACATTCCATCAGGCTGTCAACCCACAAAACGAGGAGCGTATTAATCAGTTTGTCTGTGTGAATCAGGACAAGGAAAAAACAGACTACGCCGATAAAGTGGTAAGTAGTAACTCAGATGCATCAGTTAACATGTTTTTCTGGCAATCTTACCATTATTGGTACTGTAGAAAAGTGGGATGCAGATGTTGGTTTTCCACTAAACAAGTGTAGCATGCAGTTTCTTGTTGGTTGGTTGGATTTTTACGGCATATCCAGCCCTAAGTATTATTTGGACTATTGTCCTCATCTTCATTGTTATCTGTACAACGTTTCGGCTGATGGGCCTCCAGCCGTCTTCAGGTATTTCTTGTCAGACTCAGGAACCTTCTTTTCGAACTTGGGAACCTTCTTGTCGTAATTGGGAGCCATCACGGAACTTTGAACCTAACCCTTTATTCAGTCCACGAGGGTATCCTCTTCTCATTCAGTACATGGGGTACATTCAGCTGGACTGAAAAAAGGGTTAGGTTCAAACTTCCGTGATGGCACCTGAGTCCGAAAAGAAGGTTCCCCGAGTCCGAAAAGAAGGTTCCCCCCCGAGTCCAAGAAAGTTCACAAGTCCGACAAGAAATACCTAAAGAAGGCCGGAGGGCACATCGACCAAAACGTTGTACAGATAACAAAGATGAGGACAATAGTCCGAATAATACAAATAATACTAATTATCAAGCCTCATCTCAAAAATTCTGAGAAATAATATCAACCCTTGTTGGATTAGATGTTTTTACTTTGTTTGGTATTCAACATTTTTTTTAAAATACTCTCATACACAACTACAATTTATAATCTTCTGACGGAAGTTGAAAGGGGGGGGGGGTGTAAGGTAGTTTAACAACACCTATAAATAGGCTGCCCTCCCCTCTCAGCCTCACTAAATATTTCTACAGAAACTACTTACCACTTTCTGTAAAGTTACACCATAGTTATCTGACCCAAAGCTGAAGATGTATATTTTTAAGCAACCCCGGCACGTTGGCCAGTTCTACCTTGGTCACCAGAGTTGATTTTTTTTTTTCGACAGTTTCTAATTGTTTCTAGCTTTTTTATTTAATTTCCCATCTCGTACATGTCGGATGGATGATGGACGAATGCCGAAAGACATACTCTATGGAGAGTCGCCCCCTACTGCGATTCAAGGATGTCTGCAAAAATGATCTCAGGTGCTTTGGCATTGTTCCTTCCAGCTGGGAAAATTTAGCTCAAGACCACCCTCGGTGGCGGCAGAATCTCCATAGAGGACTGTACATGTCAGAAGTCACCCTGATACAACATCATGAAGCTAAGAGGTCCATAAGAAAGCAACGGCAACAAAGCATCAGAATGTTTGAAAAACATCAGACTTCAGTCACAGGAGGCGCTGCAACTTCAGGGGCACACAAAAACTATCATAGTCTTTAGAGACTGAATTGCCAATGATGATGAAAATAAAAAGAATTCAAAGAACTGTTAGGTCAATAAAATGTTTATTCCTGTGTGTGGGGTTAAGTGAAGGAGAGGCTTTCTGTGATTGGATATACCAATCACATGATGAGCCCAGAAGTTTTGGCGCAAATACAAAAATCCCCACAGAAGACTCTGGACCAGATCCAACGAGGCAGCGACTTGAAGCCCTCTCCAAGAAATCACCCTAAGATACCAGATATCTTCTCCAGCACGCCGGTAAGTCCCTCAAACTTAACTATGCACAAGAAGGACTTTATATTGTTACTCATTGTCTTTATTTGTCTTTAATAAATTGTTAGAATTAAACTAAGTTTTAATTCATTTATTTGTTGCTGTTAGAATTAAATGCTATACTAACACAATAACAGGAAGGACTTTATATTGTTACTCATTGTTTTTATTTGTCTTTAATAAATTGTTAGAATTAAACTAAGATTTAATTCATTTATTTGTTGCTGTTAGTCTTAGAATTAAATACTATACTAACACAATAACAGTAAGGACTTTATATTGTTACTCATTGTTTTTATTTGTCTTTAATAAATTGTTAGAATTAAACTAAGTTTTAATTCATTTATTTATTTGCTGTTAGTCTTAGAATTAAATGCTCTACTAACACAATAACAGTAAGGACTTTATATTGTTACTCATTGTTTTTATTTGTCTTTAATAAATTGTTAGAATTAAACTAAGTTTTAATTCATTTATTTATTTGCTGTTAGTCTTAGAATTAAATGCTATACTAACACAATAACAGGAAGGACTTTATATTGTTACTCATTGTTTTTATTTGTCTTTAATAAATTGTTAGAATTAAACTAAGTTTTAATTCATTTATTTATTTGCTGTTAGTCTTAGAATTAAATGCTATACTAACACAATAACAGGAAGGACTTTATATTGTTACTCATTGTTTTTATTTGTCTTAGAATTAAATGCTAACACTAATAGAACCATTCCGATTTTGGTCAAATAGACGAGAAATTGGAAGATTTTTTTGTTTTCAATTAACAAAGTGTGAAGTGAAAATGGGGTGTAATTGAAGAACAAGATCAAAGAAGAAAAATCAATTATTTCTAATCTCCACCACCCACCCATCAACCCAGAAGTCTCACATTTTAAAAATGAAAAAAAAAAACAAAAAACAAAAAAAAAAAAAACAAAAGTGAGAATTATTTGTATAATTGTGTGCAAAAAATTTCTAAGAAAAAAGATTACACAAAAAATATGAATAAAAATTCCTGACCACTGACAATCCCTTTCTTTCTGATTTTCAATGCATTTCTATAGTAAAATCATTAGCAATGCATTTACATTATACAAAAAAGCTATTTTCTATCAGTAATGCTTGTCTTAATTCCTGACCAGTGACAATCCCTTTCTTTCTGATTTTCAATGCATTTCTATAGTAAAATCATTAGCAATGCATTTACATTATACAAAAAAGCTATTTTCTATCAGTAATGCTTGTCTTAATTCCTGACCAGTGACAATCCCTTTCTTTCTGATTTTCAATGCATTTCTATAGTAAAATCATTAGCAATGCATTTACATTATACAAAAAAGCTATTTTCTATCAGTAATGCTTGTCTTAATTCCTGACCCTGACAATCCCTTTCTTTCTGATTTTCAATGCATTTCTATAGTAAAATCATTAGCAATGCATTTACATTATACAAAAAAGCTATTTTCTATCAGTAATGCTTGTCTTAATTCCTGACCACTGACAATCCTTTCTTTCTGATTTTCAATGCATTTCTATAGTAAAATCATTAGCAATGCATTTACATTATACAAAAAAGCTATTTTCTATCAGTAATGCTTGTCTTAATTCCTGACCCCTGACAATCCCTTTCTTTCTGATTTTCAATGCATTTCTATAGTAAAATCATTAGCAATGCATTTACATTATACAAAAAAGCTATTTTCTATCAGTAATGCTTGTCTTAATTCCTGACCACTGACAATACCTTTCTTTCTGATTTTCAATGCATTTCTATAGTAAAATCATTAGCAATGCATTTACATTATACAAAAAAGCTATTTTCTATCAGTAATGCTTGTATTAATTCCTGACCACTGACAATCCCTTTCTTTCTGATTTTCAATGCATTTCTATAGTAAAATCATTAGCAATAAATTTACATTATACAAAAAAGCTATTTTCTATCAGTAATGCTTGCATTAATTCCTGACCACTGACAATCCCTTTCTTCCTGATTTTCAATGCATTTCTATAGTAAAATCATTAGCAATGCATTTACATTATACAAAAAAGCTATTTTCTATCAGTAATGCTTGTCTTAATTCCTGACCACTGACAATCCCTTTCTTCCTGATTTTCAATGCATTTCTATAGTAAAATCATTAGCAATGCATTTACATTATACAAAAAGCTATTTTCTATCAGTAATGCTTGTCTTAATTCCTGACCACTGACAATCCCTTTCTTTCTGATTTTCAATGCATTTCTATAGTAAAATCATTAACAATGCATTTACATTATACAAAAAAGCTATTTTCTATCAGTAATGCTTGTCTTAATTCCTGACCACTGACAATCCCTTTCTTCCTGATTTTCAATGCATTTCTATAGTAAAATCATTAGCAATGCATTTACATTATACAAAAAGCTATTTTCTATCAGTAATGCTTGTCTTAATTCCTGACCACTGACAATCCCTTTCTTCCTGATTTTCAATGCATTTCTATAGTAAAATCATTAACAATGCATTTACATATATATATATATATATAAATAAAGAACTAACAAAAAACCTAGAGATTTAGCATTATAGTCTATTTCAGGAAGCTTAGACAAAGTGTCTAACTCTCCCAACTCATCAGATGCGAATGATGAGTTGGGAGAATAAGACTTTGTCTAAGCTCCCTGAAATAGACTATAATGCTAAATCTCTAAATCTTTTGTTATTTCTTTACTTATAAATTTGCTCTGTGACTAACAATAAGAGAACACATTGAGCTCTCAAACTGCGACAAGTTGTTTTAAAAAAAAAACTCCTATGTCGTAAGAAAGATTTCTTCTCTGGACTTTTGAATTATATATTTATTTTACAAAGTTTTCACAGATCAATGTTCATTATAAACAGTGACCCAGGTTTCATGCTAAGGGGCAATCATCAGACTGTTGAGCAAGATCCCATGGTGTTTGTTGAAGTTCTTTACTCAATGTCACATTTTGGACTGCAAGGAGGGGAGATACTCAACATCCACCCTGAAAATCAATTCCGCAATTTGTTTGCAAAGATATCCGATATTTCAACAGTGAAAAAATGTTTTTTCGACAGAGGAACAACACCATCCACCTTTATATTATGTTGGAAAAAATTTAAAAGACTCTACCATATATATTAAAATGGTTTTTTGAAGACATATGCATCCTTTGCCAAACGGAATTAATTTAAAAATAAAAATTAAAAAATTTTTTTTCAAAGTTAAAAAAAAATGTTTTATTTTTAACGAATAAAGGAAGGCAACTTCGTTGGCATTACTACAAAAATTTTAGTAAATCCGAACTACAATAGCATCCGCAGAAGTAACCGACGTTATATACAGTCCAAAATGTGACATTGAGTAAAGAACTTCAACAAACACCATGGGATCTTGCTCAACAACCTGATGATTGCCCCTTAGCATGAAACCTGGGTCGCTGTTTATAATGAACATTGATCTGTGAAAACTTTGTAAAATAAATAAATATTAGCTCTTACAATTTGTGATTGAGCACTGTATTTTCTTTGTTTCATCACAAAAAAAATTTTGTTTTTACATACATATATATATATATATATATATATATATATATATATTATATAAGGCCTATTCTCTCAGTAATGCTTATATTAATTTCCTTTCTTAATTTTCACTGCATTGACATTATGCATATATTAGGCCTATTCTCTCAGTAATGCTTGTCTTAATTCCTGACCACTGACAATCCCTTTTCTTCATGAAAATCAATTACAAAACAACAAAGCAAAAAATTTTAAAAATTAAAAAATTAAAAATTTTATCAATGTTTTTTTCCTATCACCAGAAAAGTTTGTTAGTGCAGAAATTAGACCACGTTAAGCAGAGAAGTTAGTGAAGTAGCGGTAGCACCAGTGGGCATTAAGAAAAATTGAGATATTAGTTTTACGAGATTCAAATGCGGTCGATGCTAAGATACAATTTTGAATATAACTTAATTTCCATTGAATTTATCTCCAGAATTTCCGGTGTTATTCAATCAATCCATAGATTAACACGAGTTTAACAAGAACACTTCCAGAGTTTGACAATAAACACCTGAAAGAAGGCCACGGGGGGTGAGGGGGCACATTGACAGAAATGATTGTGTACAGGGGGTTCTCATAAAGTCTTGCAGCAGTTTTGAAATTCAAAACTTAAAACTCACGTTGTACAAATGATAGAATCCAAAGGAAAGTTCAACTCTTGTAGTTTTATTTTTTATGTACATTTTGATTATTGCATTTCAACAAGACTGCCATCTTTGTTGGTACATTTTAAATCTGCCTCGTGACTTTTTTAGACAGCCTATATATATTATTTTATTAATTAGTGAATAAAAAGGCCTTAAATACCGGGCGGGGGGGTATCATGATTATGGACCATTTCCATGTAATTTAAGGCCTTTTTATTCACTAATTAAATTGCTTTATTTATTAAATTAAACATTGAGCTCTCATACATGACCTGAACTCTGTTAGAGAAAAGAATCTGTCCCCAACCCCTTTTTATCATATGGGTGCTAGAAGGCAGTGGCTGCGGGTCTACATGTCCTGGGAATGACGTTAAACTATCTGATGGTGAGGTTCCAGTTTTGGAGGTTTGGGGAATGTGGAGCACCCCTTCATCACCATTGCTTCCTGGTCCACTCTGACCCGGAGTGGTAGTACCCGTTAGGGTCCCATCTATGGGTTAAATAGAAAAATGTATTTATAAACAAAATTATAGAAATGATTGTGTACAGGGGGTTCTCATAAAGTCTTGCAGCAGTTTTGAAATTCAAAACTTAAAACTCACATTGTACAAATGATAGAATCGTTTAGTAGAAACCAAAGGAAAGTTCAACTCTTGTAGTTTTAGTTTTTTGTGGACATTTTGATTATTGCATTTCAACAAGACTGCCTTCTTTGTGGTTAGATTTTTGTCTTTTTTTTTTTGTTTGATCTATAGGTATGTCTGTTTGTGTGTGTAAAATTATATATATATATATATATATATATATATATATATATATATATATATATAATGTTACCATTGACTAGATGATTTGGCATTCTCCGTTTGTGGCATGGGCCGGCGGCCCAGTGTGTTGAGTCCCTCTTCACACTGTGGTCCGCTGGTTCAATCTCTAGTGGCGGAGATTGCGGTATGCATTGCTGATGAGACCAAAGGAGGTCGAAACAGCTGTCCAGTGCTCCGGATGTCGCAAATGGTGTTTGCCGAGTTGTCTGGTCGTGGTAATATGATTCAATTATCATATATATATATATATGTGTGTGTACGTAAACAAATATGGGTATTTTCACATATCCTCCCAAATATATATGTGTGTGTGTGTTTTCTCTATGTATGCATAATTATATACATCTACATAGTTTGTAGCTTTTTTAATTTTGTGTGTGTGTATATATCTTATTATAATGGAGATTGTGTGTTTGTCTGTCTGAAGCCGAAACTAAATCACTACTCAAGTCATAATTCCCTTAGTCATTTGTGTCACATTCACCATGAATTTATTTTTATTTAAACCTCAGTTATTGATAAAATTGTTATACCTTATTAATACTTTTGACTTTATCTACATTCTAATAACATGCAATTGTATTTATATATGCAACAAAATAGCGGGTTACAGTGTGAACAGGAAAGCTAATTTGCATATTGATATTAAAAGTTTAATTTTATTAAATATGCGCTTGGTATTATTGATTTCTAATTGTTCGTTTTTTTCTTAATGAATATGAGCAAAAAACTCGGGGATAAATCTTAAAAGAAATCCTTTAATATAAAGAAATAACTAATTTTATTCTTTACTTCCTAATTTAACTAAATAGTTAAATTAGGAAAATTCAGCAATAAAAGGAGGGAGTGATGAAAAATGATGGAAGACTTAGTTTCAAAGCTGTTCTATTCTTCGATTATACCCACTCTGTTTCAAATCATTTTATTTGGATTTTTATTTAGTTTCAAAAGTATTTCAAATTTAACATATTTCATTACATTAAAATTCAAATACTTGCACCCGGAGGGTGCATATATTTGCTAGTATATATATATATATATATATATATATATATATATATATATATATATATATATATATATATATATATATATATATGAGTATAGATGAAAGGATATGAAAACAACACAATATGCTGTTACAGTGAAAACATTTTATATCATATTCATAGCTCAGTTGGTTGGATTTTACGTCATGTCAACCCTTGTTGGGTTATTCAATGCTAAAGTCAGTGCTTTAGGTTAATTGGTTGGATTTTACGTCATGTCAACCCTTGTTGGGTTATTTTATGCCAAAGACATTTTGTTTCATTCATTTTTGATGAGCATTGAAATTTTTTTTTATTTTAAAACAATTTTTTTTAACTCATTTTTAATTCTCATTTTTTTAATCTATTTAACCTATAGATGGGACTCTAACTGGTACTACCACTCCAGGTCAGAGTAACCCTGGGATTAATATAGCGATGAAGGGTACTCCTAGCCAGGTAGGAGATATTTAAACTTTTTCTAGTGTTTCATGTTTTTAAGTGCTTCATGAGTTTTCTTGAATGAGCATGCAGTTAAGATAAAAGGTTTGGGGGGGGGGTCGATAGTTCATTGATAAAGAGAATTCTTTTCTTTTAAAAAAAAAAAGGGGGGGGGGGAGTGATTCCCAAATCCAACACCCTAACTGCCTTGACCTTCGACAATTCAAAGAGAACACGAAAAATGCTTCCCAAGATTTTTCAAAAAGAAAAACGGAGACTTGAAAGGAGGAGGAGGAAGTTGAAGAGGAGGAGGAGGAGGTAGTAAAATATAAGAAACAAAGTAGCCGAACATAAAAGGTTCAGAACCCCACCCACCCCCAGGGCAGGAGGGAGCGGCAGTGAGAAAAGAAATGGTTTTCTTTTTAAAGATGCAAGACAATTAACAGAGATCAATAAATAAAGTAAGGTAGATCTTCCCTTAACCACAAGAGTATATTCAATGACCTGTCACCGAGTGTTCATCATGAGGTGCTGAAAAAAAAAAACTAACACTAACAAAGTAGACAAAATTCTTTTTGTTCAACTGGTAGAGCAGATAATCGAAGAGTCTTTGTGGCACACTGATTGCTCTACAGTGGTCATGTAATGCCAAATAAGGATTTCCCAGTCAAAGATTCTTATAGTTTTTAGTCTATCTTAAAGGTTCTGCTTTTGGACATGGTATAATATCTACATCTCGTTTGAGATAAGGTGTGTTCGCTAAAAAGATTTTTTTTCCTAGTCAAAAATCAGTCAGAAAGAATTGAATCCTCAAACTCGACACTTCCAGTCCAATGCTCTAACAATGATAGTTGTGTCAGGTCGCTCAATGCGCTACTGGTGCCATGGAACTGCCAGTGCTGCTGCCTGTCGCTCAATGTGCTACTGGTGCCAAGAACCCAGTGCTGCCTGTCGCTCAATGTGCTACTGGTGCACAGAACCCAGTGCTGCCTGTCGCTCATGTGCTACTGGTGCCACAGAACCCAGTGCTGCCTGTCGCTCAATGTGCTACTGGCGCATGGAACCCAGTGCCGCCTGTCGCTCAATGTGCTACTGGTGCCACAGAACCCAGTGCTGCCTGTCGCTCAATGTGCTACTGGCGCCATGGAACCCAGTGCCGCCTGTCGCTCAATGTGCTACTGGTGCTAACTACTGGTGCCACAGAACCCAGTGCTACCTGTCGCTCAATGTGCTACTGGTGCCACAGAACCCAGTGCTACTGTCGCTCAATGTGCTACTGGTGCCACAGAACCCAGTGCTACCTGTCGCTCAATGTGCTACTGGTGCCACAGAACCCAGTGCTACCTGTCGCTCAATGTGCTACTGGCATTCAGTAACCCAGTACTATCCGTCGCTCATATAGCGATTGGTACCTTGTAACCCAGTGCTACCCATTGCTCAATGTGCTACTGGTATTCTGTAACCCAGTACTACCAGTTTCATAGTAGGATCATCAGCGACTAAACCAGTAACCCTACAGATTTTGTCTAGTGAGGAGGGTGTCTAACCAGCTTGCAGAACAAAAAACACGACCTGTAAAAGTGTTAAGGAAGCTCTTTGCACAACGGCCATCTAGCACATTATTTCTAAAGTCGAATATTTAATATTTTAGATAGTAGACATTAACATTTCTTTTCAGAGTAGCTGGATCAATACAAGGTTTATTTTTTTTACATAGGGATTTAAATGGGACATCCCACAAGGATTCAACTCACAATTCAGTAATAATGGATCAGGGGGACCAACTTAAAAAAATCCCCCTCTACCCAGGCGATGAAGTTCATTTCCTTCCTTCCATTAACTTTAGCCTGTTCATTCCATGTTAATATCTTACAGTGCAAGTGTGTCAGGTCAATCAATGTGCTACTAGTATTATGTAACCCAGTACTACCGGTTTCATAGCCAGATCATTTTGTCTGGTGAGGAGTGTGGCTAGACACCCTGCAGAATGAAAAACAAGACTTGTAAAAGAGCGGAGGAAGCTCTTTGCTCAACGGCCATCTAGCATATTATTTCTAAAGTTTAACCCTTTCTCATCATGGCAGAGCCATGTAAACTTGGTAGTGTCAGAGCCATAGGGAACATAAGTTCCTGATAGGGTCACCCAAGGCCTGGTTCTAAAGGGCGTCTCCATTGTCGAGAGTCAGCAGCTTCTGGTGTACTGGTAACTGTGTCTTTGGAAAACCTGCACCAAGCAATCTCTTTCCCCTGACTGGGATATGCGTGTGGGGTTTGGGGACCACTTATGAATTTCCTATTCCCTTGTTACTCGTTCCATAAATACACCACAGAAAAATTCATTGGATAGAGCTGGCTCAACTGACCCAGCGTGAATGTCGTAAGAGAAACAAAGAAAATAGAAACACAGAACCAAGATAGCCATCACCAAAAGAATTACAAGAGAGAGAGAAGTTAACAGACCTATTTCCAACAAGGTTTGAACTGGAAAAAGAAAGAAAAATGCAACTATCAAAATTTAAAAAAAAAAAAAAAAAAAAAAAAAAAAAGGATATGATGAAGGAGAGGGTAAAAGGTGTTTGTTTTGTTTTTTTGTTTTGTTTTGTTTTGTCTGCAAGGAAAACAAAATAGCAGGATAAAAGCTGTTAAAATGCATAGGATAAAGGAATAAAAAAGTTAATCTGGAATAAGCAAGAGATATATATATATATATATATACTAGCAAATATATGCACCCTCTGGGTCCAAGTATTTAAGTTTTAATGTAATGAAATATCATATTAAATTAGAAAGTCTAATAAGGCATATAAAAAGATATGTAACAGAGTGGGGGTATAATAGAAAAATAGAAATGTAACTTACTCTTCCATCACTCCTGTCTTTCATTGCTGAATTTTACTTATTTAACTATTTAGTTAAATTAGGAAATAAAGAATAAAATTACACTTATTTTATCTTGTTAATGGATTTCATTTAAGATTCATTGAAGTGATTTTTGCTTATATTCATGAAAATAAAACCAAACAATTAGAAATCAATAATACCAAGCACATATTTATCAAAATCAAATTTTTAATATCAATATGCAAATTAGCCTTCCCATTCACACTGTAAACCGCTATTTTTGTATATATAAATACAATTGCATGTTATTTGTATGTAGATATGGACAACACTAATAAAAAGGTGAAGCAATTTTATTAATAATTGAGGTTTAAATATAAATAAAATCATGGAGAATGTGATGTAAATAACGAAGGGAATTGTGACTTGAGTAGGAATATAGTTTCGGTTACAGACAGAAAAACACACAATCTCCATTATAATAAGATATAACTTTCAAAGAAAGAAAAACTTTACAAACCATCATTCTGTTATATTTTTTTTTTTTTTTTTAGTTCAACCAGAAACTCAAAAAATGAGTTCTGCCCTCATCAGACAGGTTGGATCCTCAAAAAAAAAAAAAAAAAATTATTGTATCACCAGAAAAATCTCTATTTGTTCACACACAGACACACATACACACAAAAAATTTTTTATAACAATAACAAATTTAAATCCCAGGTCATGTCAAAAAAAATATGCAATGTCTACCTTGCTCCTGTTTTGAATGACTTCTTCCGAACGAAATAAAAATTACTTTGTACCATATATAATGTGCCTACTTTTGAATGTGGCTACCAATCATGTTCTCTTATAGTATGTGGCCTACCTTTTTGAATGTGGCCTACCAAATCATGTCTCTCTTATAGTATGTGGCCTACTTTTGAATGTGGCCTACCAAATCATGTCTCTCTTATAGTATGTGGCCTACCTTTTTTGAATGTGGCCTACCAAATCATGTCTCTCTTATAGTATGTGGCCTACCTTTTGAATGTGGCCTACCAAATCATGTCTCTCTTATAGTATGTGGCCTACCTTTTTTTGAATGTGGCCTACCAAATCATGTCTCTCTTATAGTATGTGGCCTACCTTTTGAATGTGGCCTACCAAATCATGTCTCTCTTATAGTATGTGGCCTACCTTTTGAATGTGGCCTACCAAATCATGTCTCTCTTATAGTATGTGGCCTACCTTTTGAATGTGGCCTACCAAATCATGTCTCTCTATTAGTATGTGGCCTACCTTTTTGAATGTGGCCTACCAAATCATGTCTCTCTTATAGTATGTGGCCTACCATAAAAAGCATATTATAAGGTTATTAATAATAATTGCCTAACCCTAACCTTTCCCTAACCCCTAACCCTATTCAGATTTTTAGAATATTTTAGAATTAAATAGATCTCCAATTCATGTAAATTATTAAAAAAAAATTTAAAATTATTCTTAATTACTATATACAGCTTATGACTGAATTGCATTTCTTTGAAATTGAATATATGTTAAAATAATTAGTTTTTAATAAATTGCCTACTACTTATATCTATCGATATACTCTTACTGAGGTAGAACACATTCAAACGGGGTAGGCCACATACTATAACAGAATCAAAATGGTAGGCCACATACTATATACAGCTTATGACTGAATTGTATTTCTTGAAATTGAATATATGTGAAAAAAAAATTAGTTTCAATAAATTGCCTACTACTTATATCTATCGATATACTCTTACTGAGTAGAACACATTCAAACGGGGTAGGCCACATACTATAACAGAATCAAAATGGTAGGCCACATACTATATACAGCTTATGACTGAATTGTATTTCTTGAAATTGAATATATGTGAAAAATAATTAGTTTCAATAAATTGCCTACTACTTATATCTATCGATATACTCTTACTGAGGTAGAACACATTCAAACCGGGTAGGCCACATACTATAACAGAATCAAAAACGTCGACCAAAACTTCAAAAGCTTTTGGAAATTGATTTAAATTTCTAAAAGCCTTTTAAGTTTTGGTTGAAATAAATTTATTACAGAATGACGGTTTATTGAATTTTTCATTTCTTTCAAAGGTATATATTGCTCTGTATTTAATCTAAATTATTGATTATTATGCATTGAGCTCTCTTTAGGGATTTATAAAAATCCTTGTATTTGCACCTACTAAAACATGCAATATATCATTATACAGTGAGATTTTGAAGATCCCATGTAGAATCATCCCTTACCACTGGTTTTGGATACCTTGTGTGTGTGTATATATATATATATATATATATATATATATATATATATATATATGTGTGTGTGTATATGTATTTGAGATGTATTTTTGTATCTGTATCCGTTGTTGGAAATACATATACCAAGTTTGGGCATAGGTGTGAAGCATTAACATACTATATTATGCTAACTAGCAAATATATGCACCCTCCGGGTGCAAGTATTTAAATTTTAATGTAATAAAATATGTTAACTTAAAAAGGCTAATGAAACTAAATAAGATGCCGATAAAAATATTTGAAACAGAGAGGGAACAACTAAAACTTTTTCTTCACTCCCGTCTTTCATTACTAAATTTTCATAATTTAACTATTTACTTAAATTAGGATAAAGAGTAAAGAATAGAATTACAGTTAATATTGTTAATGGATTTCTTTTAAGATTTATTCCCGAGACTTTTTATAATATCCATTAAGATAAAACCAAATAATTAAAAATCAATAATACTATGCGCATATTTATTAAAATCAAATTTTTAATATTAATATGCAAATTAGCCTTCCCATTCACACTGCAAACCGCCATTTTGTTGTATATATAAATACAATTCCATGTTATTAGAATGTAGATATGGTCGACAGTCTTAATGATGTAAAACAATTTTATTAATAATTGAGGTTTAAATCAAATCATGGATAATGTGATGTAAATAACTACGTAAATTGTGACTCGATTAGTAATATAGTTTCGGTTACAGACAGAAAAACACACAATCTCCATTATAATAAGATGTTGTTACCATAATATGTTAGTCAAGAAATAAATATCAGAAAATACAGAGACGCAAAATCTACAACATATATATATCTTATTATAATGGAGATAGTGTGTGTTTTTCTGTCTGTAACCGAAACTATATTACTACTCAAGTCACAATTCCCTTCGTTATTTACATCACATTCTCCATGATTTTATTTATATTTAAACCTCAATTATTAATAAAATTGCTCCACCTTTTTATATCTACATACAAATAACATGCAATTGCATTTATATATACAAAAATAGCGGTTTACAGTGTGAATGGGAAGGCTAATTTGCATATTGATATTAAAAATTTGATTTTGATAAATATGTGTTCGGTATTATTGATTTCTAATTGTTTGGTTTTATTTTCATGAATATAAGCAAAAATCTCTTCAATGAATCTTAAATGAAATCCATTAACAAGAAAAAGTAGCTGTAATTTTATTCTTTATTTCCTAATTTAACTAAATAGTTAAATAAGTAAAATTCAGCAATGAAAGACGGGAGTGATGGAAGAGTAAGTTTCATTTTTATTTTTCTATTATACCCCCACTCTGTTACATATCTTTTTATATGCCTTCTTATTAGACTTTCTAATTTAATACGATATTTCATTACATTAAAACTTAAATACTTGCACCCAAAGGGTGCATATATTTGCTAGTATATATATATATATATATATATATATATATATATATATATATATATATATATAGCTTATTCCAGATTAACTTTTTTATTCCTTTATCCTATGCATTTTAACAGCTTTTATCCTGCTATTTTTGTTTTCCTTGCAGATAAAACAAAACAAAAAAAACAAACACCTTTTACCCTCTCCTTCATTCATATCTTTTTTTTTTTTTTTTTTTTTTTTTTTTTTTTTTTTTTTTTTTAATTTTGATAGTTGCATTTTTTCTTTCTTTTCCAGTTCAAACCTTGTTGGAAATAGGTCTGTTAACTTCTCTCTCTCTTGTAATTCTTTTGGTGATGGCTATCTTGGTTCTGTGTTTCTATTTTCTTTGTTTCTCTTACGACATTCACGCTGGGTCAGTTGAGCCAGCTCTATCCAATGAATTTTTCTGTGGTGTATTTATGGAACGAGTAACAAGGGAATAGGAAATTCATAAGTGGTCCCCAAACCCCACACGCATATCCCAGTCAGGGAAAAGAGATTGCTTGGTGCAGATTTTCCAAAGACACAGTTACCAGTACACCAGAAGCTGCTGACTCTCGACAATGGAGACGCCCTTTGGAACCAGGCCTTGGGTGACATTACCAGGAACTTAACTTCCCTATGGCATGGCTTTGTCACTACCAAGTTTACACGGCTCTGCTATGATGAGGAATGGTTAGACTTTAGAAAAATAATGTGTCCAAATGGCCGTTGTGCAAAGAGCTTCCTTAACACTTTTACAGGTCGTGTTTTTTGTTCTGCAAAATCTCCAGGGTTACTGGTTTAGTCGCTGATGATCCTACTATGAAACAGGTAGTACTAGGTTCTGTAGCACATTGAGCGACAGGCAGCACTGGGTTCCATGGCACCAGTAGCACATTGAGCGACCTGACACAACTATCATTGTTAGAGCATTGGACTGCAAGTGTAGAGTTTGAGGATTCAATTCTTTCTGACTGATTTTTGACTAGGAAAAAAAAACTTTTAGAGGACACACCTTATCTCAAACGAGATGTAGATATTATTCCATGTGCAAAAGCAGAACCTTTAAGATAGACTAAAAACTATAAGAATCTTCAACTGGGGAAATCCTTGTTTGGCATTACATGACCACTGTAGAGCAATCAGTGTGCCATAAATACTCTTCGATTGTCTGCTCTACCAGTTGAACAAAAAGAATTTTGTCTATTTTGTTAGTGTTAGTTTTTTTTTCAGCACCTCATGATGAACACTCGGTGACAGGTCATTGAATATACTCTTGTGGTTAAGGGAAGATCTATCTTACTTTATTTATTGATCTCTGTTAATTGTCTTGCATCTTTAAAAAGAAAACAATTTCTTTTCTCACTGCCGCTCCCTCCTGCCCTGGGGGTGGTTGGGGTTCTGAACCTTTTATGTTCGGCTACTTTGTTTCTTATATTTTACTACCTCCTCCTCCTCCTCTTCAACTTCCTCCTCCTCCTTTCAAGTCCCGTTTTTCTTTTTGAAAAATCTTGGGAAGCATTTTTCGTGTTCGCTTTGAATTGTCGAAGGTCAAGGCAGTTAGGGTGTTGGATTTGGGAATCACTCCCCCCCCTTTTTTTTTTTTATAAAAGAAAAGAATTCTCTTTATCAATGAACTATCGACCCCACCCCCCAAACCTTTTATCTTAACTGCATGCTCGTTCAAGAAAACTCGTGAAGCACTTAAAAACATGAAACACTAGAAAAAGTTTAAATATCTCCTACCTGGCTAGGAGTACCCTTCATCGCTATATTAATCCCAGGGTTACTCTGACCTGGAGTGGTAGTACCAGTTAGAGTCCCATCTATAGGATAAATAGATTTAAAAAATGAGAATTAAAAATGAGTTAAAAAAAAAATTTTTAGATAAAAAAAAGAATTTCAATGCCCATCAAAAATGAATGAAACAAAACGTCTTCGGCATAAAATAACCCAACAAGGGTTGACATGACGTAAAATCCAACCAACTAAGCTATGAATATGATATAAAATGTTTTCACTGTAACAGCATATTGTGTTGTTTTCATATCCTTTCATCTATACTTATATATTTATTTATTTATTTATAATTATAAAGTCGGTCCTACCATTGGTTTCTGAATAACACTTTTTCGGTGTTATTCGTCTTCAGAGGTGTTTGACTTTTGAAAAAAATGGACATTTTAAACTCCCGGCACGTGTCCACGCGATCCGTTAATAGCTCCTGCATTTCGCTTTCATCATTCAACGGCATCACTATTTGTCATCATTGTTCTTATTGTGATTAAAAAATTTTATATATATATATATATATATATATATATATATAATATATATATATATATATATACACACACACAATTAAAAAAGCTACAAACTATGTAGATGTATATAATTATGCATACATAGAGAAAAAACGCACACACACACACATACATATATATATATTTTACACACACAGACATACCTATAGACCAAACAAAAAAATGACAAAAAAATCTAACAACAAAGATAGCTATCTTGTTGAAATGCAATAATCAAAATGTCCACAAAAAACTGAAACTACAAGAGTTGAACTTTCCTTTCATTTGGTTTCTACTAAACGATTCTATCATTTGTACAACGCGAGTTTTAAATTTTGAATTTCAAAACTGCTGCAAGACTTTATGAACCCCCTGTACACAATCATTTCTGTCAATGTGCCTCCTCACCCCCCCGTGGCCTTCTTTCAGGTGTTTATTGTCAAACTCTGGAAGTGTTCTTGTTAAACTCGTGTTAATCTATGGATTGATTGAATAACACCGGAAATTCTGGAGATAAATTCAATGGAAATTAAGTTATATTCAAAATTGTATCTTAGCATCGACCGCATTTGAATCTCGTAAAACTAATATCTCAATTTTTCTTAATGCCCACCGGTGCTACCGCTACTTCACTAACTTCTCTGCTTAACTTGGTCTAATTTCTGCACTAACAAACTTTTCTGGTGATAGGAAAAAAACATTGATAACATTTTTAATTTTTTAATTTTTAAAATTTTTTGCTTTGTTGTTTTGTAATTGATTTTCATGAAGAAAGGGATTGTCAGTGGTCAGGAATTAACACAAGCATTACTGAGAGAATAGGCCTAATATCTTATTATAATGGAGATTGTGTGTTTTTCTGTCTGTAACCGAAACTATATTCCTACTCAAGTCACAATTCCCTTAATTATTTACGTCAAATTCTCCATGATTTCATTCTTTTAAACCTTCAGTTATTAATAAAAATTGTTTTACATCATTAATACTGTTGACCATATCTACGTATTAATAACATGCAATTGTATTTATATATACAACAAAATAGCGGTTTACAGTTTGAACGAGAAGGCTAATTTGCATATTGATATTTAAAATTTTATTTTAATAAATATGTGCTTGGTATTATTGATTTCTAATTGTTTGGTTTTATCTTAAGAAATATAAACAAAAATCTCGTGGATAAATCTTAAAGGAAATTTATTTACAAGAAGAAATAACTGTAATATTATCCTTTACTTCCTATTTTAACTAAATAGTTAAATTAGGAAAATTTACCAATGAAAGAGGGGAGTAATGGAAAATGATGGAATAGTTAGTTTCAAAGTTGTTCTATTTTTCGATTATACCCCCTCTGTTGCAGATCTTTTTATCTGCATTCTTAGTCAGTTTCATTAGCCTTTCTAATTTAATATATTTTATTATATCAAAACTTAAATACTTGCACCCGGAGGGTGCATATATTTGCTAGTATGCATAATGTCAATGCAGTGAAAATTAAGAAAGGAAATTAATATAAGCATTACTGATAGAATAGGCCTATTATATATATATATATATATATATATATATATATATAAAAGTCCAGAGAAGAAATCTTCCTTACGACATAGAAGTTTTATTTTAAACAACTTGTCGCAGTTTGAGAGCTCAATGTGTTCTCTTATTGTTAGTCACAGAGCAAATATATAAGTAAAGGAATAACAAAAGACTTAGAGATTTAGCATTATAGTCTATTTCAGGGAGCTTAGACAAAGTCTTATTCTCCCAACTCATCATTCGCATCTTTGTCTAAGCTCCCTGAAATAGACTATAATGCTAAATCTCTAAGTCTTTTGTTATTTCTTTACTTATATATATATATATGTAAATGCATTGTTAAAGATTTTGCTATAGAAATGCATTGAAAATCAGGAAGAAAGGGATTGTCAGTGGTCAGGAATTAAGACAAGCATTACTGATAGAAAATAGCTTTTTTGTATAATGTAAATGCATTGCTAATGATTTTACTATAGAAATGCATTGAAAATCAGAAAGAAAGGGATTGTCAGTGGTCAGGAATTAAGACAAGCATTATTGATAGAAAATAGCTTTTTTGTATAATGTAAATGCATTGCTAATGATTTTACTATAGAAATGCATTGAAAATCAGAAAGAAAGGGATTGTCAGTGGTCAGGAATTAATGCAAGCATTACTGATAGAAAATAGCTTTTTTGTATAATGTAAATGCATTGCAAATGATTTTACTATAGAAATGCATTGAAAATAAGCAAGAAAGGGATTGTCCGTGGTCAGGAATTTTTATTCATATTTTTTGTGTAATCTTTTTTCTTAGAAATCTTTTGCACACAATTATACAAATAATTCTCACTTTTTTTTTTTTTTTTTCATTTTTAAAATGTGAGACTTCTGTGTTGATGGGTGGGTGGGGGTGGAGATTAGAAATAATTGATTTTTCTTTTTTGATCTTGTTCTTCAATTGCACCCCATTTTCACTTCACACTTTGTTAATTGAAAACAAAAAAATCTTCCAATTTCTCGTCTATTTGACCAAAATCGGAATGGTTCTATTAGTGTTAGCATTTAATTCTAAGACAAATAAAAACAATGAGTAACAATATAAAGTCCTTACTGTTATTGTGTTAGTATAGCATTTAATTCTAAGACTAACAGCAAATAAATAAATGAATTAGAACTTAGTTTAATTCTAACAATTTATTAAAGAATAAATAAACTATGACTAACAATATAAAATCCTTCCTGTGTATAGTCAAGTTTGAGAGACTTACCATTCTGATGGAGATGATAGCTGGTATCTTCTGACTTAGTGATTTCTTGGAGAGAATTTCTGGATTCTGAATATCAAATACCTTATCCTTTTATTATTGTTAGTATAGTATTTAATTCTAACAATTTATTAAAGACAAATAAAAACAATGAGTAACAATATAAAGTCCTTCCTGTTATTGTGTTAGTATAGCATTTAATTCTAATACTAACAGCAACAAATAAATGAATTAAAACTTAGTTTAATTCTAACAATTTATTAAAGACAAATAAAAACAATGAGTAACAATATAAAGTCCTTCCTGTTATTGTGTTAGTATAGCATTTAATTCTAATACTAACAGCAACAAATAAATGAATTAAAACTTAGTTTAATTCTGACAATTTATTAAAGACAAATAAAAAACAATGAGTAACAATATAAAGTCCTTACTGTTATTGTGTTAGTATAGCATTTATTTCTAAGACTAACAGCAAATAAATAAATGAATTAAAACTTAGTTTAATTCTAACAATTTATTAAAGACAAATAAAAACAATGAGTAACAATATAAAGTCCTTACTGTTATTGTGTTAGTATAGCATTTAATTCTAAGACTAACAGCAAATAAATAAATGAATTAAAACTTAGTTTAATTCTAACAATTTATTAAAGACAAATAAAAACAATGAGTAACAATATAAAGTCCTTAATGTTATTGTGTAGTATAGCATTTAATTCTAAGACTAACAGCAACAAATAAATGAATTAAAACTTTGTTTAATTCTAACAATTTATTAAAGACAAATAAAAACAATGAGTAACAATATAAAGTCCTTCCTGTTATTGTGTTAGTATAGCATTTAATTCTAAGACTAACAGCAACAAATAAATGAATTAAAACTTTGTTTAATTCTAACAATTTATTAAAGACAAATAAAAACAATGAGTAACAATATAAAGTCCTTCCTGTTATTGTGTTAGTATAGCATTTAATTCTAAGACTAACAGCAACAAATAAATGAATTAAAACTTTGTTTAATTCTAACAATTTATTAAAGAACAAATAAAAACAATAATTAACAATATAAAGTCCTTCTTGTGCATAGAGTTAAGTTTGAGGGACTTACCGGCGTGCTGGAGAAGATATCTGGTATCTTAGGATGATTTCTTGGAGAGGGCTTCAAGTCGCTGCCTCGTTGTATCTGGTCTACTGTGGGGATTTTTGTATTTTGTACCAAAACTTCCGGGCTCATCATGTGATTGGTATATCCAATCACAGAAAGCCTCTCCTTCACTTAACTTCACACACAGGAATAAACATTTTATTGACCTAACAGTTCCTTGAATTCTTTTTATTTTCATCATCATTGGCAATTCAGTCTCTAAAGACTATGATAAAGTTTTTGTGTGCCCCTGAAGTTGCAGCGCCTCCTGTGACTGAAGTCCGATGTTTTTCAAACATTCTGATGCTTTGTTGCCGTTGCTTTCTTCTGGACTTCTTAGCTTCATGATGTTGTATCAGGGTGACTTCTGACATGTACAGTCCTCTATGGAGATTCTGCCGCCATCGAGGGTGGTCTTGAGCTAAATTTTCCCAGCTGGAAGGGACAATGCCAAAGCACCTGAGATCATTTTTGCAGACATCCTTGAATCGCAGTAGGGGGCGACTCTCCATAGAGTATGTCTTTCGGCATACGTCCATTATCCATCCAACATGTACGAGATGGGAAATTAAATAAAAAAGCTAGAAACAATTAGAAACTGTCGAAAAAAAATATCAACTCTGGTGACCAAGGTAGAGCTGGCCAACGTGCCGGGGTTGCTTAAAAATATACATCTTCAGCGACCCACTTCTGCTTTGGGTCAGATAACTATGGTGTAACTTTACAGAAAGTGGTAAGTAGTTTCTGTAGAAATATTTAGTGAGGCTGAGAGGGGAGGGCAGCCTATTTATAGGTGTTGTTAAACTACCTTACCCCACCCCCCCTTTCAACTTCCGTCAGAAGATTATAAATTGTAGTTGTGTATGAGAGTACTTTAAAAAAATTTTGAATACCCAACAAAGTAAAAACATCTAATCCAACAAGGGTTGATGTTATTTCTCTGAATTTATTAATTAGTATTATTTGTATTATTCGGACTATTGTCCTTATTTTTGTTATTTGTACAACGTTTTGGTCGATGTGCCCTCCGGCCTTCTTTAGGTATTTCTTGTCGGACTTTTGAACTTTCTTGGACTCTGGGAACTTTCTTTTCGGACTCGGGGAACCTTCTTGTCTTAATCGGGAGCCATCACAGAATTTTGAACCTAACCCCATATTTAGTCCAGCTGAATGTACTGAATGAGAACAGGATACCTTCGTGGACTGAATAAAGGGTTAGATTCAAAGTTCTGTGATGGCTCCCAATTACGACAAGAAGGTTCCCGAGTTCGAAAAGAAGGTTCCTGAGTCTGACAAGAAATACCCAAAGAAGGCCGGAGAGCACATTGGCTGAAACGTTGTACAGATAACAATGAAGATGAGGACAATAGTCCAAATAATCCAAATAATACTTAGGGCTGGATATGCCGTAAAAATCCAACCAACCAACAAGAAACTGCATGCTACACTTGTTTAGTGGAAAACCAACATCTGCATCCCACTTTTCTACAGTACCAATAATGGTAAGATTGCCAGAAAAACATGTTAACTGATGCATCTGAGTTACTACTTACCACTTTATCGGCGTAGTCTTTTTTTTCCTCGTCCTGATTCACACAGACAAACTGATTAATACGCTCCTCGTTTTGTGGGTTGACAGCCTGATGGAATGTGGTTTATGTGTCATCATTGCTGTAATGCATTACCCACCACCTGACTGTACTCACCTAACTGTGCCCTGGGTACTAAGTGGTCCCATAACATGCAACACTACACTTCAGCCTTTACTTGTGCTTGATCAAGCGTCTCAAAACTATGGCCCGCGAAGGCATTTTATCAGGCCCGCCAACGATACTTGAATTTGTTTGTTAAAACGTACGGAACGTGAGACGTTCTGATACCATTTTAGATCTAAATATCATGTTAAGCTTATTAAATCTTCATGGACTTGACTACTGTAGGCAGGTTACAAAATTCCATGCGTGTGAGTATTTCACTTGTTACTTTATTACTCTATTAACTCTTAACATCCTGTTGAGAATTTTCTAAGTCTATAGCATTTCTCTAAGGATATATTAAAAAATGGTTAAAAATAACCTTTGCATCTAAAGTTACCTGTTATTTCTCTTAAATCAAAGACTTCTAAATATGTTTAATATTACATTTAAACAAAGTCCAGAGCCCTATTCCTATAAGGATTTATCAATAAATGGCTAAAAATGGCCTTTTCATTTAAAGTTACCTGTTATTTCCCTTAAATCAAAGACTTCTAAATATGTTTAATATTCATTTTAAACAAAGTCCAGAGCCCTATTCCTATAAGGATTTATCAATAAATGGCTAAAAATGGCCTTTTCATTTAAAGTTACCTGTTATTTCCCTTAAATCAAAGACTTCTAAATATGTTTAATATTACATTTAAACAAAGTCCAGAGCCCTATTCCTATAAGGATTTATCAATAAATGGCTAAAAATGGCCTTTTCATTTAAAGTTACCTGTTATTTCCCTTAAATCAAAAGACTTCTAAATATGTTTAATATTACATTTAAACAAAGTCCAGATCCCCATTCCTATAAGGATTTATCAAGAAATGGCTAAAAAATGGCCTTTTCATTTAAAGTTACCTGTTATTTCCCTTAAATCAAAGACTTCTAAATATGTTTAATATCACATTTAGACAAAGGCTATCGTTTGGGGTGGATTAAGAAAACGAATGAGACTTCCGTCTGGGTGGAATGAGGTGGTATAGAACGTTAAGAGTTAAATTAGCAATGGATCATCACCAGGCACCCCTATTTAAGCAGAAAGAATAATTTTGCTCTTATGAGTTTTTCCACACCAGCTGATGGTTTCTGACTGGAGTCTGAGTGTCAACAAGTCTCCACAGTTCTCCGGGAATCTTCTGAGTATTCTAGTCGATTTCAGCAATGCAGTTGTCTGGATGGTCTCAATTCCTCCTCTGATTCCGAATTTTCACCTGTTAACGACTGCTTGAAAAACACAGGTAATTTTCTGTGAAGCAACGAATAGGTCAAAGGTCACGAGACAAACATTTTTGTAAAGGGCAAACCTTATTCTCAGAGCTTTCATTCTGGCTAACAAGTATTGAACACAATAATAATGTGGCCCACACTCGTTATTTTTTCAATTATTCGGCCCACTAGGAAAAAAGTTTGGTGATCCCTGAGTTATATCAACAGTCAAAGAGACCTCTTTTAATCAATCAGCTGGTCATGTCAAGCCCTAGCACCTATATGATTGGTTTGTTTTTTTTGTTTTACAGCATATCAATTCTTTTAGGTCATTATCTCTCTATATCAGTCTGATTCTTATCTAGATTTGTCCTAATCTGGTACAAGGTTTCAATAAATGAGCACTGGTAAGAGTTTTCTCATTAAAGCTGATTTTATGAGTTTACTAATGTTTGCTTTGTGATCGGTGGCCAATCAACTAGAGCAGGTGGGGGTTCTTTAGCTGGAAAAAAAAATGTTTGAGGCCCCTCCCCTCTCCCCTAATTAAGTGTTAAATTAACTTGCTAGGGCAATTGACGTACAGTGGGTTACTTAATGGTAATTAGTCAACTAGTATATAAATATACTGTTTATCCTCATTGGGGAGTTGTTAATGTCAGGGCTGTGGAGTCGGAAGCGATTATACTCTTCTGTGAGGACAGTTGAGAACTAAACACACATGACCGAATGGGCTCGGATGACAAATTAACATGCAGACCCTCTGTGCCAAATACAAGCAACTAATCCAAGAGATTCTAAGATATTTTCCATGTATTATGGGGGCTGTGTTAGCTCAGTCGGTAGAGCGTTTGGCTAGAAACCACAAGGTTCCTAGTTCGATACCGGCCTCTCGCTAATTCAGCGTATGAGTAGCACAGGGATCTGTGCGGTAAAGTAAGGAGCTGATGGTAGGTGTGGCATGCCGCCTCAGACGCTAAAATAATCTCCTTGGTCTAGCGCAATTGAAAAGGGGATAGACTCCCTCGCTGATTGGCTTATTCCGACTTTAGGCCGCCCCGTCGACTTTACTTTTACTGTTTCCATGCTGAATTTGTTCTTGGTAAAACACTTGAAAATCCCCACCTCAAGGGGTCACTGGAATTTTCAATTCAGGAGCTCTGGGGAATGTGGAGTACCCTTCATTGCTATTACTTCCAGGTCCACCCTGACCTGGAGTGGTAGTACCTGTTAGGGTCCCATCTATGGATTAAATAGAAGAAAATGAATTTTGAATAAATGTGTTTAGAAAAAAGATAGTTTTCAGTAACCATCATGAATGAATAAAACAAAAACATCTTTGGCATAAAATGACCCAACAAGGTTTGACATGCCATAAAATCCAACCAGCCAACTTAGCCTGAACCCCTTGAGAGAAATAGTTTTATTCATTCACTGATAATATAAAAATTGAGTATTCATGAGGAATAAATAAAATAAAAACAGTTTCAGCATAAAATGACCCAACAAGGGTTGACATGCCGTAAAAACCAACCAACCAAAAGGACTGACTGGCATTAAATAAGCCAACAAGGATTGACATGCCAAAAATATCAAATACCCAATCAAAATACTGACTTTTGGCATTAAATAAGCCAACAAGGGTTGACATGCCAAAAATATCAAATACCCAATCAAAAATACTGACTTTTGGCATTAAATAAGCCAACAAGGGTTGACATGCCAAAAATATCAAATACCCAATCAAAAATACTGACTTTTGGCATTAAATAAGCCAACAAGGATTGACATGCCAAAAATATCAAATACCCAATCAAAAATACTGACTTTTGGCATTAAATAAGCCAACAAGGGTTGACATGCCATTAAAACCAACCACCAACAAGACTGACTGGCATAAAATAAGCCAACAAGGGTTGACATGCCAAAAAATATCAAATACCCAATCAAAAATACTGACTTTTGGCATTAAATAAGCCAACAAGGATTGACATGCCAAAAATATCAAATACCCAATCAAAAATACTGACTTTTGGCATTAAATAAACCAACAAGGATTGACATGCCAAAAATATCAAATACCCAATCAAAAATACTGACTTTTGGCATTAAATAAGCCAACAAGGATTGACATGCCAAAAATATCAAATACCCAATCAAAATACTGACTTTTGGCATTAAATAACAGCCAAAAGGATTTTGACATGCCAAAAATATCAAATACCCAATCAAAAATACTGACTTTTGGCATTAAATAAGCCAACAAGGATTGACATGCCAAAAATATCAAATACCAATCAAAAATACTGACTTTTGCATTAAATAAGCCAACAAGGGTTGACATGCCAAAAATATCAAATACCCAATCAAAAATACTGACTTTTGGCATTAAATAAGCCAACAAGGATTGACATGCCAAAAATAAGTATTTTTGATTGGGTATTTGATATTTTTGGCATGTCAACCCTTGTTGGCTTATTTAATGCCAAAAGTCAGTATTTTTGATTGGGTATTTGATATTTTTGGCATGTCAATCCTTGTTGGCTTATTTAATGCCAAAAGTCAGTATTTTTGATTGGGTATTTGATATTTTTGGCATGTCAACCCTTGTTGGCTTATTTAATGCCAAAAGTCAGTATTTTTGATTGGGTATTTGATATTTTTGGCATGTCAATCCTTGTTGGCTTATTTAATGCCAAAAGTCAGTATTTTTGATTGGTATTTGATATTTTTGGCATGTCAATCCTTGTTGGCTTATTTAATGCCAAAAGTCAGTATTTTTGATTGGGTATTTGATATTTTTGGCATGTCAATCCTTGTTGGTTTTTTAATGCCAAAAGTCAGTATTTTGATTGGGTATTTGATATTTTTGGCATGTCAATCCTTGTTGGCTTATTTAATGCCAAAAGTCAGTATTTTTGATTGGGTATTTGATATTTTTGGCATGTCAACCCTTGTTGGCTTATTTTATGCCAGTCAGTCTTGTTGGTTGGTTGGTTTTAATGGCATGTCAACCCTTGTTGGCTTATTTAATGCCAAAAGTCAGTATTTTTGATTGGGTATTTGATATTTTTGGCATGTCAATCCTTGTTGGCTTATTTAATGCCAAAAGTCAGTATTTTTTGATTGGGTATTTGATATTTTTTGGCATGTCAACCCTTGTTGGCTTATTTAATGCCAAAAGTCAGTATTTTTGATTGGGTATTTGATATTTTTGGCATGTCAACCCTTGTTGGCTTATTTAATGCCAAAAGTCAGTATTTTTGATTGGGTATTTGATATTTTTGGCATGTCAATCCTTGTTGGCTTATTTAATGCCAGTCAGTCCTTTTGGTTGGTTGGTTTTTACGGCATGTCAACCCTTGTTGGGTCATTTTATGCTGAAACTGTTTTTATTTTATTTATTCCTCATGAATACTCAATTTTTTATATTATCAGTGAATGAATAAAACTATTTCTCTCAAGGGGTTCAGGCTAAGTTGGCTGGCTGGTTGGATTTTATGGCATGTCAAACCTTGTTGGGTCATTTTATGCCAAAGATGTTTTTGTTTTATTCATTCATGATGGTTACTGAAAATTTCTTAAAACTATCTTTTTTTCTAAACACATTTATTCAAAATTCATTTTCTTCTATTTAATCCATAGATGGGACCCTAACAGGTACTACCACTCCAGGTCAGGGTGGACCTGGAAGTAATAGCAATGAAGGGGTACTCCACATTCCCCAGAGCTCCTGAATTGAAAATTCCAGTGACCCCTTGAGGTGGGGATTTTCAAGTGTTTTACCAAGAACAAATTCAGCATGGAAACAGTAAAAGTAAAGTCGACGGGGCGGCCTAAAGTCGGAATAAGCCAATCAGCGAGGGAGTCTATCCCCTTTTCAATTGCGCTAGACCAAGGAGATTATTTTAGCGTCTGAGGCGGCATGCCACACCTACCATCAGCTCCTTACTTTACCGCACAGATCCCTGTGCTACTCATACGCTGAATTAGCGAGAGGCCGGTATCGAACTAGGAACCTTGTGGTTTCTAGCCAAACGCTCTACGACTGAGCTAACACAGCCCCCATAATACATGGAAAATATCTTAGAATCTCTTGGATTAGTTGCTTGTATTTGGCACAGAGGGTCTGCATGTTAATTTGTCATCCGAGCCCATTCGGTCATGTGTGTTTAGTTCTCAACTGTCCTCACAGAAGAGTATAATCGCTTCCGACTCCACAGCCCTGACATTAACAACTCCCAATGAGGATAAACAGTATATTTATATACTAGTTGACTAATTACCATTAAGTAACCCACTGTACGTCAATTGCCCTAGCAAGTTAATTTAACACTTAATTAGGGGAGAGGGGAGGGGCCTCAAACATTTTTTTTTCCAGCTAAAGAACCCCCACCTGCTCTAGTTGATTGGCCACCGATCACAAAGCAAACATTAGTAAACTCATAAAATCAGCTTTAATGAGAAAACTCTTACCAGTGCTCATTTATTGAAACCTTGTACCAGATTAGGACAAATCTAGATAAGAATCAGACTGATATAGAGAGATAATGACCTAACAAATTGAATGC
>CM042181.1:20598225-20613999 GCA_023376005.1 Doryteuthis pealeii | reverse complement strand
AGAGAGAGATACATCACACACACACCATTTCTCCACCTACCCGTGTGTGTGTGTACATTGTGTGTGTGTATATACTTCTGCACTACCCGTGAGTATCTTTACATAAGAGTGTACACACACAAGTATATATATGTATATATCTTACACAAACACACACGAGAGGTAGTGGGAGAAAATATACACTATAACTTCTCCAACTACCCGTGTGTGTCTATATATATATATATATATATATATATATATATATATTATATATATATATATATTATATGACTTGTGTGTGTGCACTCTTATGTAAAGAGTTATGAACAGAATTTAAAAGAACAGATGAAATTTGGCTAAACGAAGACCAACCCAAAATATCCCAGCCCAATTTTTTGGCCTTCACCCGATTTTCAAGCCTCTGGGTTTAAGAGCATGTCACAGTCACACACAGACAGACGCCCAGTGTAAACATTTACTCTCCTGGGGTGACACGTCTCTCTCTCTCTCGACAACTGCCCTAGCCAGACAATTCCACTGCCTTTAGCAGAACCAAAAGACGGGAGGGAGGAGAGGGTTGGTTGTGAGAGAACAATGGTGAGATTGCAAAACAGAAGGAGAAGAAGAAGGAAAAGAAGAAGAAGAAGAAGAAAGAAGAAAGAGAAGAAGAAGAAGAAGAAGGAGGAAGAAGGAAGAGAAGAAGAAGAAGAAGAAGGAGGAAGAAGGAAGAGAAAGAAGAAGAAGGAAGAAGAAGGAGGAAGAAGGAAGAAGAAGAAGAAAAGAAGGAGGAAGAAGAAGAAGAAGAAGGAGGAAAGAAGAAGAAGAGAAGAAGGAGGAAGAAGAAGAAGAAAAAGAAGGAGAGAGGAAGAAGAAGAAGAAGAAGAAGAAGGAAGGAAGAAGAAGAAGAAGGAGGAAGAAGGAGAAGAAGAAGAAGAAGGAAGAAGAAGGAAGAAGAAGAAGAAGGAAAGAAGAAGAAGAAGGAAGAAGGAAGAAGAAAGAAGAAAGAAGAAGAAGAGAAGGAAGAAGGAAGAAGAAGAAGAAGAAGAGAAGAAGAAGAAGAAGAAGAAGAAGAGAAGAAGAAGAAGAAGAAGAAGAAGAAGAAGAAGAAGAAGAAGAAGAAGAAGAAGAAGAAGAAGAAGAAGAAGAAGAAGAAGAAGAAGAAGAAGAAGAAGAAGAAGAAGAAGAAGAGAAGAAGAAGAAGAAGAAGAAGAAGAAGAAGAAGAAGAAGAAGAAGAAGAAGAAGAAGAAAGAAGAAGAAGAAGAAGAAGAAGAAGAAGAAGAGAAGAGAAGAAGAAGAAGAAGAAGAAGAAGAAGAAGAAGAAGAAGAAGAAGAAGAAGAAGAAGAAGAAGAAGAAGAAGAAGAAGAAGAAGAAGAAGAAGATGAATTCAACTTTCATAACCCCTCCACCCACATCGAAATAAGTGGAAAGGACCAAGAGATTTACAGACAGACCAACAACCATCTCACATGAATATTAGTTTCAGACTAGCAGGACCTGTTGATATACCAAAGTATGATGATTTAATTATTACAACATTTGATATGTTTACTTAAGAGCTATTACAATAGTTCAATATGTGATTGAGAATAGAGGAAAGTGTGGATATAACAAGACAAACAGCTAAATTCAATTGATATTTCGCCTCATTATTGGCTGAAGCTTTCTCAAACTTTACTGACATAAGTGCTTGTACATTCTACTTTTATAACCGACTGACCGCATAAAAATAAAAGGGTAATTTATGAGGAAGTGCGTCCCGGTCTCCTGCCTCAGAAATTGCTACCCAGTGACTATTAAAATAACGTCCCCAGCTATGTCGTTTCGGTGGTGTTACTTGAAAGAAAACAACCAACTTAAGGCGTTAAATGTATTTTTTGTCGTAATTCTTATTTATCGTAATTTGTTTAGAAATTTATTTATAGAAATTTGTCGCAATTCTTGTTTAGATATGAAGATGGATATCTATCTATCTATCTATCTACCTCAATTTGTTCATTTTTTACTTTGTTTATATATATCTATCCACCCATCTCTATTTCTTCATAAAGAGAAGCCCACCCCCTCTAAAATATATTTAACGCCCTAAGTTGGTTGTTTTCTTTAAAGTAAAACCACCGAGACAACATAGCTGGGGACGTTATTTTGATAGTCACCGGGTAGCAATTTCTGAGGCAGGAGACCGGGACACACTTCCTCATAAATTACCAATAAAAGTACCATTCCCCACACACCAATACCACCATTTTCTCTCACCCCTCACCCATTTACTTTTTCACTCTAAAAGCAGTCAGCCGATAGGGCGGTTATTAGATTGGAGATTGTGTGTGTGTGTGTGTGTGTGTGTGTGTGTGTAACCAAAACTATCAGTATCCAAGTCACAATTCCCATTGTTACTTATGTCACATTATCCAAATTCTATTTTTTTTAAATTCAATATGCAAATTAGCCTTCCTGTTCACATTGTAAACCACTATTTTGTTGTATATATAAATACAATTGCATTTTATTAGTATGTAGATATGGTCAATGGTATTAATAATGTAAAACAATTTTATAATAATAAAATAATGAAATTTATTGTGTACAGTGCTCAGGTGCACCACAACTCATCAAAGTCTCATGTCAAGTACACAGAATAATGTATTAGTGTCAGGAACATGAATAGCATACAGTAATAATATACATGTATGTGTACAGTGCTCAGGTGCACCACAACTCATCAAAGTCTCATGTCTAGTACACAGAATAATGTATTAGTGTCAGAAACCTGAATAGCATACAGTAATAATATACATGTATGTGTACAGTGCTCAGGTGCAGCACAACTCATCAAAGTCTCATGTCTAGTACACAGAATAATGTATTAGTGTCAGGAACATGAATAGCATACAGTAATAATATACATGTATGTGTACAGTGCTCAGGTGCACCACAACTCATCAAAGTCTCATGTCTAGTACACAGAATGATGTATTAGTGTCAGGAACATGAATAGCATACAGTAATAATATACATGATTTATTAAAATCAATTTTTTAAGATCAATATGCAAATTAGCCTTCCTGTTCACACTGTAAACCACTATTTTGTTGTATATATAAATACAATTGCATGTTATTAGTATGTAGATATGGTCAATGGTATTAATAATGTAATACAATATCAATAACTGAGGTTTAAATAAAAATAATATTACCAATCCTGTTTCTAGGATACATTAGGCAAATATCTGAAACAAGGTTTGACCTGCCTTAAAAACCAACCAACCAACCAACCAACCGAACAAGTGCCTGACTATATCGAAACCCGGCTGAACGAGTACCTGTTCTTAATTAGATAACATTGTTGCATGAACCGGATTTTATCGGTATCAGATTTCATTACCTAATTTGTGTCTTTTCCGTATATTCTCCCTCTAACTATGGGTAATTAATAAGACAGACTGGGCATATTAACCGCGCTATGTCAACAGCTATAGTAGAAAGAAGACTCTTAATTCAAATCTGTTAAACTACATTTAAAAAATAATCTACTCGTGCAAAGTGATTTGAGATATATATATATATATATATATATATATATATATATATATATGTGTGTGTGTGTGTGTGTTAAAAGAAAGGAAATGAATCCGACGGTATGAGTATATATAAAAAGATATGAAAACACCACAAAATGCTGTTAAAGTGAAAACATGTTATAAAATGTTTTCATTTGTTTTATATTTTCACCGTAACAGCATTTTGTGGTGTTTTCATATCTTTTTATATATATATATATATATATATATATATATATAGTGTTACTTCGACTTATGAGTGCCCCAACTAACGAGTTTAGAAATAAAACAAATTTTGACATTAAATAGCCCATACCATTAAATGAATAAATCTTTAAAAATGAATAAATCTTTAAAATGAATCACATTTTGGCTTTGGATAACCCATATACCATTAAAACTATGAACCAAACCATCATTTCATTTTCTTTATTACAAATCTTAAAATTTCTAAATTAGAAAGAATATAAGATTCAATCTTTCAGAATTTTTTTTTTTTTTTTTAAAGATTTTAATTAAAATAATTTACAGGTGTGATTTAAAAAAGTTCAAAGAGGAAATACTTTGCCCCTGCCCAACCCCCCACTATGACACATGTGAAGAGACTGACACTAAGAAACATGAGGGGGCAGTGGGAAATTTAATTAAATGTTTTTAAAGTTCAAGTATATTTACGAAAAAGAAAAAGAAAAAAGGAAAAAAAAATGTTTTTCTTTATTTCAAAGTATATTTACAAAAAAAGAAAAACGATGAAAAAAAAAAGAATAAAAAAAAGAAAAGAAAAAAAAAGAAAAAGAACAAAGAAAAGAAATAAAGAAAAAAATGGTTTCTCTTTATTTCAAAGTATATTTATGAAAAAGAAAAAGAAAAAAAAACAAAAATGAGAAAAAACAAAAAATGAGAAAAAAAAAAAAAAAAAAAAAAAAACAAAGAAAAAGGAAAAGAAAAAAAGAAAAAAAAAAAAAAAAAAAGAAAAAGGAAAAAAGAAAAAAGAAAAAAGAAAAAAAAGAAAAAGGAAAGAAAAAGAAAAAAGAATAATGAAAGAAAAAGGAAAGAAAAAGAAAAAAAGAAAAAAGAAAAAAAATGTTTCTCTTTTATTTCATGCCTAATTTCACAATGTTTAAGAAAATCAAACTCAATTTTCTTCCAATGAAAATCTCCCTCCCACAAACCCCTTGATTTATTTCCATGAATGAAAAGCAAGACTGAAATTAACCAGGTATCTTCCCCCACACACACACACACCACCCTCACCAATTCACCCACTATCTACCCCCCACCAATTTCCAATTCTTTTATTCTTTAGAATTCTGATATCTTTTATGATATCTTGCACAAGTTTTGTAAAAGAAAAATTACAAGAAAAAAAGGAAATAAAAAATAAAAAGGGATATATTAGTTCAATCTGAACACAAGTTAAAATCTTTCAAATCAGTAATGCTTGTCTTAATTCCTGACCCCTGACAATCCCTTTCTTTCTGATTTTCAATGCATTTCTATAGTAAAATCATTAGCAATGCATTTACATTATACAAAAAAGCTATTTTCTATCAGTAATGCTTATCTTAATTCCTGACCACTGACAATCCCTTTCTTTCTGATTTTCAATGCATTTCTATAGTAAAATCATTAGCAATGCATTTACATTATACAAAAAAGCTATTTTCTATCAGTAATGCTTGCATTAATTCCTGACCACAGACAATCCCTTTCTTCCTGATTTTCAATGCATTTCTATAGTAAAATCATTAGCAATGCATTTACATTATACAAAAAAGCTATTTTCTATCAGTAATGCTTGTCTTAATTCCTGACCACTGACAATCCCTTTCTTTCTGATTTTCAATGCATTTCTATAGTAAAATCATTAGCAATGCATTTACATTATACAAAAAAGCTATTTTCTATCAGTAATGCTTATCTTAATTCCTGACCACTGACAATCCCTTTCTTTCTGATTTTTCAATGCATTTCTATAGTAAAATCATTAGCAATGCATTTACATTATACAAAAAAGCTATTTTCTATCAGTAATGCTTGTCTTAATTCCTGACACTGACAATCCCTTTCTTCTGATTTTCAATGCATTTCTATAGTAAATCATCAGCAATGCATTCTATAGTAAAATCATTAGCAATGCATTTCTATAGTAAAATCATTAGCAATGCATTTACATTATACAAAAAAGCTATTTTCTATCAGTAATGCTTGCATTAATTCCTGACCACTGATAATCCCTTTCTTCCTGATTATCAATGCATTTCTATAGTAAAATCATTAGCAATGCATTTACATTATACAAAAAAGCTATTTTCTATCAGTAATGCTTGTCTTAATTCCTGACCACTGACAATCCCTTTCTTTTTGATTTTCAATGCATTTCTATAGTAAAATCATTAGCAATGTGTTAATATTCAGAGTTTTCCTTCTCCTAGACTGGTTACCTAACCATGAATAAAGAGCTCAGTCTGCCCTACTATTTACCCATACCTGGGAGGAAGAATAATCGGATGCTATTCCCAAGAGTATTAGCAGAATGTGAAATGCAAACAGCCTAGCCCAGGATTTGAACTCGCGTCACAGAATCTATTTCTTATAACAATAACCATTACACAATACACCTCCACACATAAATAGTACATGAACACACACAAAAAAAAAAAAATAAATGGTAGCAACCATTGAGGAAATATGAACAATACACTTATTGCCACACCCTTTATGAGTGTGTCGAAGAATAGCACAAGTAAACATTGGTACGTCATTCCAGGGTCAAGTTACGTCAACTCTTTTTACGTCACACACACACACAGAGATATATGAAAAATGAATGGAAGTGAATCCGACAGTGTGAAATAGATATTTAGAAAAAACAAACAATGTTAAAATTCGCTGACAGAATTCTGTTTCGACCCTTTATTGAAGTGGTCTTCCTCAAGAGCGAGTTGTGTATGATAGAGAGAACGGTGAAAGTGGACCGTTATGAGACGAAAGTGGTGCAGATGAAACGTTCAATATTATAGCCGGAATTTTTTTTAAATTAAAAAAAAAAAAAAAAATTTTTCTTAAAGTTTAGAAAATTCATATTCTGTTTTGAAAATAAAATAAAATAAATTTTATTTTATTTTATTAAATCAGAAGCATTATAGTCCACAAAGAAAACTCAAAAGAGTTTGATGTAAATGTGTATAAAAATGTATAAGAAAGTATCAAAAAGTTAAAAAAATCCCAGCACTGTAGACCACGATGTTCACCGGATAAGATGTAGAAATCCTGGTATTAGTTCTCTCTATCACACACATCTCGCTCTTGATGAAGACCACTTCAATAAAGGGTTGAAACAGAATTCTGTCAGCGAATTTTAACATCATGTGTTTGTTTTTTCTAAATATTTATTTCACACACACACACACATATATATATAATATATACATAAATACACAGATGCTGATAGGTACGCATCCTGCATCCCTGACGCACAAAAATATAAAAGGACACAGTAAAATCATATCCATGCATCCCAGTGTTTTTCTTTTTTCTTCCCTCACCATTTCAAACTAACTGTAAATACATTTCAATAGTTTCTTAGAAATTAATTACACAGGATAGGTTACAAGGTAGGAGTTAGATGGCTTTTGCTGGGACCCATAAATTTTCCTGGGGACTCATTCAAAGCAACTATGTGCATCCCAGGATGCACTAAATCAAAACGCTATCAGCATCACTGTGTGTATCTCTCTCTCTCTGGGTGTTAAGATACACAGAGATGCTAATAGGTACACATTCTACATCAAAGATCTAAAAGAACACAGTAAAATCATATCTATGCATCCCAGTGTTTTTCTTTTTTCTTCCCTCACCATTTCAAACTAACTTTAAATATATTTCAATAGTTTCTTAGAAATTAATTACACAGGATAGGTTACCGGGTAGGAGTTAGACAGCTTTAGTTGTTTCCCGAGATCATAAATAAAAACCCTACAAATTATTAAGAAACTTTTGTTGGGACCCATAGATTTTCCTGGGGACTCATTCAAAGCAAATATGCCTTTCCCAGGATGCACTAAAACAAAAAGCTATCAGCATCACTGTGTGTATCTCTCTCTCTCTCTCTCCTCTGGGGGTTAAGATACACAGAGATGCTAATAGGTACACATTCTGCATCCCTGACGCACAAAAATATAAAAGGACACAGTAAAATCATATCCATGCATCCCAGTGTTTTTCTTTTTTCTTCCCTCACCATTTAAAACTAACTGTAAATACATTTCAATAGTTTCTTAGAAATGAATTACACAGGATAGGTTACAGGGTAGGAGTTAGACAGCTTTAGTTGTTTCCCGAGATCATAAATAAAAACCCTACAAATTATTAAGAAACTTTTGTTGGGACCCATAGATTTTCCTGGGGACTCATTCAAAGCAAATATGCGTTTCCCAGGATGCATTAAATCAAAAAGCTATCAGCATCACTGTGTGTATCTCTCTCTCTCTCTCTCTCTCTGGGGTTAAGATACACAGAGATGCTGATAGGTACGCATCCTGCATCCCTGACGCACAAAAATCTAAAAGGACACAGTAAAATCATATCCATGCATCCAAGTGTTTTAAAATCCCAGTGCACTAAATGAAAAAGCTATCAGCATCACTGTATGTGGAGAAATGTAGATACACACAGGATGTTAAATTGGATGAAAGTTTTTTATTGATCATAGTTTCGATGTTCGAATGTTTCGGTTTATATAGAAACCTTCTTCAGGACAATATGAAACAATAGGAAAAAAGATTTGTTGTTGTTAAATAGATTATGGAGGTTTTGAATGCGTGGAGTTTGGAAAACTCCCAAAAACATCCATCATCTTTTTAACTACATAGATCGTATTTCCTTTACTCGTTTCATATTGTCCTGACAAAGGTTTCTATATAAACCGAAACATTCGAACATCGAAACTATGATCAATAAAAAAACTAGAGATTAAAAGAAGAATGAGACCACAGCACTGCTAAAATCGGCTTGGATACTTAGAAGAGTCTTGGTGAGCTAAGGAAATTTATTAGCTGTAGAGTTTCTTTATAAACTGAAACGTTTGAACATCAACTCTATAGCTAATAAATTTCCTTAGTTCACCAAGACTCTTCTAAGTATCCAAGCCGATTTTAGCAGTGCTGTGGTCTCGATTCTTCTTTTAATCTCTAGTCCCCCCCCCCAACCCAGCCTTTTTTTTCCAAATCTTTGAGGACCGTTCAAGGTCATCAATTATAGTCGATATCACCTTCACATTCCACATTCAACTACAGATTTATCTTTGATAATTATCTTTTAAGAGTTTCTGCCCTGTCGGTGAGGCTTTTAACACGCTGGCTGCAAAGGGGTAAGACTCCTCACCAAAAAGGTTTGGTTTGTTTTGTTTTAGGGCATATCAACCTCAGTGGGTCATTTAATGCCGATAAAGTTTTGAAATAAATCAATTCTTAATGGATAATACAATTTTGTTTATCAACTCATGTTTTTCTATTTAACCCATAGATGGGACCCTAACAGGTACTACCACTCCGGGTCAGAGTGGACCAGGGAGCAATGGTGATGAAGGGGTGCTCCACATTCCCCAAACCTCCAAAACTGGAACCTCACCATCAGATAGAGTTTAACCGTCATTCCCAGGACATGTAGGCCAGCAGCCACCGCCTTCTAGCATCCATATGATAAAAAGGGGTTGGGGCTTGCCATAAGGGCAATAGGGTTGGGAAAATTATATAGGTGCTAGGGCTTGATGTGACCAGTCGATTGATTGACCGCCTGTCTCGCCCAAGATAGGGCCAAAGTGGAGTATTGCATGTCATGAACTGCTCATCCACCTGGGCTCTATCCTTAAGCATCACGGGTCGCCACCCACGGCCAACAGTGGCCCCATTGGGGGAGTCTTACCCCTCTGCAGAGGTGCAGTCGGTGCATTCTAACGCCCCAGCCGACAGGGCGGTCGCCAAAAAAGGGGCGTCCTGAGCATGATACTCAACTGAATCTTATAGCAGTTTTCCCGTTCTGGAGATCGAGGGAATGTTTGTTCTACATTTCTCCATATACTATCGGATTAATCTCCTCATTTTACTCTGAGTAGCATATCCTTTTTCTTCCCTTCCTTTCTTTCTGTATAAATACGCAATGGTTCATTATTTAGCTGAGGTGATGACACTCATAAGAAATAAGGATTTGGTGGATAAACAACACCAGATAATCAGAATTTATATTTTTGCTTTTATCTTCGATGATCTCATTTTTAACCAGAGGGTGTTGCAAGATGTTAACAGTTGGAAGATTAAGGAACAAGAGTATTAAAATATATAAAAATGTTCCTATAAAAACAGATTGAACACTCTGACAGCCTTTAGATATATAGAGATGTATGCATTTAGGAGTTAAAATCCTAGTCCCAGTCTGTAGGTGCTGATGGCCGAGTGATTAAGAAGCCTGACTGATGATAATCGGGTTTCCATCCCGGCTGGAGGTAGCTTGCGAATGTCTAGCTACACTGAAGAGACATACACTGTCTGTGGATGACTAATACACACACATACATACATACATATATATATATAGTAAAGATTAGAGGGAGAAGTATGGACAAAGGAACAAAACTCAGACACACATGTAGGAGATATATTTTGCCGTGCATTGAGCTTGGCTTCATCAGTCATTTATTTCATCAATTCACTGCGAAATATATCTCCTACATGTGTGTCTGAGTTTTGTTCCTTTGTCCTCATTTCTCCCTCTAATCTTTACTACATTCTGTCGGATTTACTCCTATCCTCATATAATATAATATATATATACACACATACATACATACACACTACTGTCCTTATACAGTCTGAAGAAGGGAGCATAAAAATCCTGAAAATTTACTACTTCTAAATATACGAAACTATTCAAAAACAACCGAGTTTCTGATCTTTATTTATTTAATGCTTCATACAAATGCCCAAACCTGATATATGTGCCTCCCACTAATGGACACACATACCAAAATAATCACAAATATATATATATATATATATATATATATATATATATATGCACACACACTGTGTCTGTATGTGACAAGGATGTTAGCCCAATTAAATTTAGTTAACATTATATGCAAAAATGAAAAGGAAAAAAAAAAAAAAAAAAAAAAAGACGAAACTAGTTCTTTTGTCTGGCCTATATTCTAGCAGGGTTTTGCAGAATATTTACTTTGGTTAAAAAGTCACTTCCTTCAAAAACAGGAATTCACTTCACATGAAATGTTGGGGGCGGAGAGTGAACAAAGACAAAAAAAAAAAAATAAGTTTAGTTTCTATTTCAACTACCCCACCATTCGGCCAGAGGCATTGGGGGGGGGGGGAGAAAAAAAGTTCAAAATTTGGTAACCTATCTTAGAAGCACTGGAATAATGGCAAAAAATAAAGATAAAACTATTAAAGCAGCACATTTCCAGTAATTATCTCTGGGGGGGGGGGGGAAGAGGGGGGTCACTTACAATACGCCAACTGCATTCTCTACAGAAGGGTCCGACTAGGAACCACAAGGTTCTGGGTTTGATACTGGACCTCGCCAACACTACAATTATTCATACCCAATACAAATAATTTTCAAACAGATCTACTTGACCTATAGACAGGACCCTAACAGGTACTACCACTTCTGAGCATGGATAGGCATATATATATATATATATATCACTAAGGTTATTGATTAGAAGGAAATTAGTTCTAGTATTTTTGTACAATTAAAAACAAAATACTTCCAAGTAGTATTGGTACTATTGTATGGCTGCACTACTTGAACTAATGAAACGCTCGAGAAAAGCACAAATTGAAACTAAGTAGCCAGGGAGGTGTATGCTCATGCCTTCATGAAAAATATTAAAAACACACAGGCAAATGAGGAGGTTTAGTGTAAGAGACAATATGTGGAGAGGAGTCGAAATTAGTTCTAGTATCTTTGTTCAAATAAAACCAAAATTCATCCAGGTAGTATCAGTACTACTGTATGGCTGCACTACAACTTTAATGAAGCACAGATGGGAACTAAGTAGCCAGGGAGGTGTATGCTCATGCCTTCATGAAAAAACATTGAAAATACACAGGTTCAGTGGAAGAGGTGAGGTGAGGAGGAGTCGTTATTTGATTACAATGGGATGGAAGAGAACAAACAAATATTGTTTGAAATGAGATCAATGACAAATATTTTTCCAAAATTCAAATCAATAATCAATCAGTGACCTTGACCTTGACCTTTTGAATCATCCAATCAAAACGCAGAAGAACGTTCCGCTCAATTTTAGAAAATGGTTGGAATCAAATTAAATCTGCAATTCAAACATCCATCGAAAATTCATTTTTGGTGGAGGAGGAAGAAAGTTGAAATTAAATGATACGTCTTTTTTTCTTTTTTTTTTGAACACTTCAGAATTGCAGTTTATCGAGAGAATCAAGGCAAATGCAGATATATATATATAATATATATATATATATATATATATATATATATATGGAAATATATATGGAAATATATATGGAAATACGGTGAGGGAATTAATCCGACAATATGAGAAGAAAATATTTTAAAATATAACAAACACAGGATGTTATGATCAGGGGAAACAATTTTATGTGTCAATACTTAAGCATTTCGGTATATTGTACCATCTTCAGGACACTGTTAAGTAATGTTTATGTGAGGGACAAAATGAAAGATGTTAAGTGTATAGTGAATGTGCGAATATGATGTTATTAACCGTTAAGTTTTATATGCGCGTTTGTTTACGAAAAGCCAATGCCGTGATCAACGCATGTGCAAAAATGGAAGGTGAAGATCATATGATGATGCATGCATTAACGTGAATAGGTGGAGAACGAAAAGTTAATAAAGATATGACGTATTTCATATGGAATATTAATGTTAGAAAAATAAGAAGATTAAAACAATATATAAATACATATAATCCATATATACGCATATCCACATATAATCATACATAGACATATATTATATATATATATATATATATATATATATATATATTATATATATGTGTGTGGAGAAAATTTAGGAACAAACATAGGATGTTATGATGGATGAAAATTTATAGTCAATGCTCAAACATTTCGGTTTACAATGAAAACCTTCTTCAGGACCGTGAAAATCAGAAAAACACGGATTTATGTGGATCAAAGATGATGGATGTTTTGTATGCGTTGAGTTTGGAAAAAGTGTGGAAAAAAAAATTGAAATTAAATGATACATTTTTCTTTCTTTTTTTTTTGAACACTTCAGAAATGCAGTTTATGGAGAGAATCAAGGCAAATATATATAAAGTAAAGTCGACGGGGCGGCCTAAAGTCGGTATCAGCCAGTCAGCGAGGGAGTCTATCCCCTTTCCAATAGCGCTAGACCAAGGAGATTGTATTTAGTATCTGAGGTGGAGCTTAGCTTTTAACTTAACTAATAAAGTCATTTTAGAATTTAATAAAGATATACACCTCATTCAACTATGGTATAGGAAAATCTAATAGATTGCAATTAATGTAAAGTTTTTAAGTGCCCTCCTTGGCCAGTTGAAATAGGGCTTAAAGAAAGTCCTATGTTATGGAATCCTTTGGTAATCGTACAAGTCCTATCCTACGTATTGGTAAAGGTCCAGTGATTTAATTCTATGTTGTCCAAGAATTCTGGAGTAATTATGACCAGTAGGGTTGGTTAAGTATTGTATCAGCCTCAGAGTACTGCCAGTGATTGGCCAAGAGATAGATCGTATGATCTCGCCTAGTCTATAAGTATGGACGAGGATCTAGCACACACCTTATATACTAAATTTCTCAACATAAAGAATAATAATTGATTAGAATAACTTTAGTGGTACCAGATACTTTTTACAAAAGAAAAAGAAATAAAAAAAAAAAAAAAAAAGATTTTTTACTTAAGGCTCCCCCTCATTCCGGCATACATACCTGGTACCTAAACTTTGCCCCCCTTCACCCTGCGTCTATGTGTTTTAAGTCAAGTACCTATTTAGTATTCAGTCTCTATCAATGTTAACTTACACTGGCCAGGTGGATACAAAAATCATGTCTAGACACATTACATGATATACATATATACACATATATATAAAGAGGCTTTGTTTCAATGAATATGAAATGTGTTTTGTTTTTTGTTTTTATCTTCTATACATTTCTCAGATGAGACAAGTCATCTAGAAAAAAATAAAAATAAAGAATAAGTCTCATGGGAACGTTAAATGGTTAGAGAAAAGATCATGAGAAAAAAAAAAAAGGTCACCTTTTTAGAAAACCCACTCACTCGGAACTGTCATAATAAAAATTGCAACCCAAGCGGTGAGGGGGCCAAGGGAACGTTGGGGTTGGGCAGGGAATAGGGAGGGATGCCGAGGAAAACAGGGGTGACGGTATTTAATCTCAAAATTATATATATATATATATATATATATATATATATATATTATATATATTCCATCGTGTGAATACGCTTCATGTTTATATAAACGTTAAAAAAAATAAATACTGGTTTTTAAAATCTCAACCATTTGACTCGTCTGAGGATTCCATAAGCATGAAACTAATAGTAACAAGATAATAATATCCATAATATAATATATTATTGATTGTAAAATCTGCTCTGCTATTTTAGCATTGAGCACCTTTTATATGCCAATACCTTTCTCATTCATTCTCTATATATATATATATATATATACACACAGACACAAGGTGTGTCAAAAAAGTATTGAGATTAAAGCTGTATTTACCAAGATAGGAATGAACAATAAATGTAATGTTCATTTTTTTCAGAATACAAGGTGTGTCAAAAAGTACCAAAACTCATACTTTTTTTGACACCTTATATATTTGGGCAGCATTCTTTCATTTATGCATGTTGAATTAAACAAAAAACATCTGTTTAACAATTTTATTTTTGATCTTAGAGTTTTCTGGCCAACTTTTTGATATTTGGGTGGAATTCGTGGATTAGTTCAGGTCCCAAGTACTTTTGGTGGACTAATCCACGAATTCCACCCAAATATTAAAAAGTTGGCCAGAAAATTAGAAAAGATCAAAAATAAAATTGTTAAACAGGAGATGTGTCTTTTGTTTAATTCAACATGCATGCATATATATATATATATATATATTGGTTAGGAGGTTGATTTAGAAGGCTATCACAATCAGGTGTAAAGAAAAAAATAATAATACGGTAACAATGATGTTGTGTGTTAACCTGTATTTAATTCTTGAATTTTCGAGATAAAATCTTTTTCAAAAGATCACTGGAACTGAAGTAGTCTAGTTATGGCATATATATATATATATATATATATATATATATACATATACACATATACACACACACACACACACACACCTGAGTAATCAAAAGCTCACCCACCCTCAACATTAAAATACCCAAGGTTAACCAGGAGAAATACTCTACCCCCCCCCGAAATAATAAGCCGTCAGAGGGTAGAGCTAACAGGAATACTACTTTTACCCACAAGCAACAATGAAAATGACTTTCTGTCCAATCACTCAATAGTCACGGAGCAATAGACGTAATGAAAGAGGGAGGGAGGGAGAGAGAGCAAGGAGTGGAGAGTAAGGAGTGGAGAGTAAGGAGTGCATGCATGGGGTAACGGGGTGGAGTGTGGATTCACAAGGTACAGAAAAATTACCTGGCAAAAAAAAAAGAATTTTCCCAAGTGTCTCTAGTTACGTTCAGTTATGAGCCAATGCCAAAATATTCACCTACAACAAACCCTCCCCCATGCACACACGCGTTTTTTAGTTTGCCCAAAGCTAGAAATGAACAAAGTGCAATGCGAAGAACTGACGGTGCAGGTTGCAACCATGGAACTTTTGTGCGAGGACAAAAACGCAGCAATGGTGCTAAAGACGGAGAAATCGTACGGAACACATTTTCCAAATTCTATGGTGGATTTTTTTTCTTTTTCGGAAAAAATAAAATTAATGAGAAAGAAAGAGAGAAAAAGAAAAAGAGAAAGAAAGAAAAAGAGAAAGAAAGAGAAAGAGAAAGAAAAAGAGAAAGAGAAAGAGAAAGAAAAAGAAGAGAAAAGAGAAAGAGAAAGAAAAAGAAAAAGAAGAGAGAAGAGAAAGAGAAAAGAAAGAAAAGAAAGAAAGAGAAAGAGAAAAGAAAGAGAAAGAGAAAGAGAAA
>CM042181.1:20585725-20595725 GCA_023376005.1 Doryteuthis pealeii | reverse complement strand
TTCCTTCCTTATATATATATATATATATATATATATATATATATATATTATATATATATATATATTATATATATGTATGTATGTATGTATGTATGTATGTATGTGTGTGTGTGTGTGTGTGTGTGTGCATATCTCTGGGTGTGGGTGTGTGTATGCATATCTCTGGGGGGGGGGAACAGAAAAACAAGTATTTACAAAAATAAATTTATTATTTCCCTTCCATATATATGTGGTTGAAAATAGAGGAAAATGTGGATAAAACAACAACAACTAAATTTAAATTATATTTCGCCTCAGTATCTTGCGAAGCTTTGTCAAATTTATTCTGAAGACAAAATTTTAATGGCAGTCTAAAAGGTAATTTTAGAGAGTGGGCAGAAGATGAGGGGGGGGAGGCATACGGAGTGATATTTTCAACAAAAGATTTCACAAAAGATAAAGATAATTATGAGACCTAGAAAAAGGACTTAGAACTCTGGACTTGAGGAAAACAATGCAATATCTTCGGTGCAATATCTCTGGTTGGAGGAGATCTCAGTAAGACACATTAGAGACACCAAATGACCTTCCATGAAGAAGCACGTGTTTTTTTTTTTATATCGGTCGGAAAATTAGGGTGGCCCAGAAAAAAATAGAACCCAAAACAGAATTTAGTAATAAAACTGCTAATTTTAACTAGGGGGGTTCAGGGTTAAAGTTGGGGTTGAGGTTTAGGATTAGTTTAATGGGAAAATAAATAATTTGGGTTCTGTTTTTTTCTGGGTCACTCTGTATACAGGGCGACCCAGGTGAATTCTATAACGTACTGAGCGGTAGTTTTTTTTAGGAAAAATTAATGAAATCAGAAATAAAAAAGTGCAAAAAAATGTCATTAATATTTGAAAACTTTTTTTTGCTTTTGTAATTGGTATGTACTACATTCTATTAAATCGTCAAAAAAAAAAATTTTAAAGAAATTAATTTTTAAGAGATTTTCAATTTTTTGTGTGCTTAAATATTTTTATTTTCTGCGTGAAATAAATCACGTTTTTTTTTCTGCGTCAAAAAATCGAATTTTTCACGGATATTTAAATATATGAGGAAGGCCGTTAGATAGAGCTGCCTATATAAGCTCAGTGTTTGGGAGACAAAAGCAGTTGACATTCAGATAGAGGAATCTATGCCAGAAAATGGTAATCTGCAATCATTCGTTGGTGACGAAACATTCTCTCGTTCAGGGTTTCATTAGTATATGCAATGAAGAGTATGTGGTTTCCCCATATGGAGGGCTGTAGACCCCGTTAGAATAACAGAGTTATCCATTCTTAATAAATTAAGTGTTTGGAGAAGATCAACTGTGGTACTAGTTGATAATTTGCATTGACCAATCAACAGCCACTTTAAGGAAGGCAGTTAGAGAGAGGTCAGTGTTTGGAAGACGAGGAACCTGCGTATTAATATATAGATTATGATGATAATGATATTTTTCCAGTCTTTTTTTGGTCGGTTGGTTTATTGATTTTAACGGCATATCAACCTGTCTGGGGTTATGTCATGCCTAATGGTTAGGAAGTAATACATGTTGTGTATTTATATTTATACTTTTTATTAATTGGTTTTAACAATGTGTTAGCATCATTGGGGATCATGTTGTATGGTATTGATTAGGTTCATGTCTATATTCTATGGTATAATTTTTATTTCCATCAAAAAGGAGAGAATGATCAACTGTGGTACTAGTTGATAATTTGCATTGACCAATCAACAGCCACATTGAGGAAGGCAGTTAGAGAGAGCTGTCTATTTAAGCTCAGAGTTTGGGAGACCATGACAGATCCAACGGCATGGCTCTGATGCTACCAAGTTTACAAGGCCCTATTAGAAATAATGTGCTAGATGGCCATTGAGCAAAGACCTTCCTTCACTCTTTGACAGGTCTTGTTTTTCATCCTGAGGGGTGTCTAGCCAACCTCCTCACCAGACAAAATCTATGGAGTTACCAGTTTGGTAATAAATAACAACTAACAATGTCCGTTTCCATTGGTATGTGTGTACTTATAGTTGATACTATAAAAGAGAAGGGGGGGTCAAGCTAGATTTTTACGGGAAATGAAGTGGGAAAGAAAAAGACAAAAAAAGAAGATTGTAGATGGCGCATGTATTCCAAAACGGAAGAGGAAAACAAAGAAAAATTAAATAGAAGGGTGGAGGGGGAGGAGGGGGAGAGGAGGGGGAGAGAAGGTGGTGGAGAGAGAGGAGAAGGAAGAGAGAGGAGAAGGAGGAGAGAAGAGAAGGAGGAGAGAAGAGAGAGAAGAGAGGAGAGAAGAGAAGGAGGAGAGAAGAGAAGGAGGAGAGAAGAGAAGAGGAGAGAAGAGAAGGAGGAGAGAAGAGAAGGAGGAGAGAAGAGAAGGAGGAGAGAGGAGAAGGAGGAGAGAGGAGAAGGAGGAGAGAGGAGAAGGGGGAGAAGGAGGAGAAGGAGGAGAGGAGGAGGAGGAGGAGAGAGGAGAAGGAGGAGAGGAGGAGAGGAGGAGAGAGGAGAAGGAGAGAGAGAGGAGGAGAGAGGAGAGAGGAGAAGAGAGGAGAAGAGAGGAGAAGGAGGAGAAGAGAGGAGAAGAGAGGAGAAGAGAGGAGAGGAGAGAAGAGAGGAGAAGGAGGAGAGAGGAGGAGAGGAGGAGAGAGAGGAGAAGGAGAATGATAAGGGGTGGGGGAGGAGGAAGACAATAAGGGGTAGGGGAGGAGGAGAGAGGAAAGAATCTCAGAGGAAACATTGATTGACATTAGAGTCTGTTAAATAAAAACAAAAACAAACAAAAAAACGGAGGAGGGGGTTGGAGAAGAAATCGAAGCAAAAGGAAAAGAAAACAAAAAAACAAATCAAGTGTTAATCAATATAATCGAATCGTACACAATTTTTATCTTTTCTTCTCGTTTGCTTCTTTTTTTTATTGGGGGGGGAGTCGATCTTCTTTCCTTCCGATACACACAAATCTCAATACATCAGATAATGAACTGCCCCCCCACACACACACACACATAAAGAGCCGAATTTTTCTAACCCCCCCCTTCCTTTGTTTGGTTAATGGAATAAAAAAAAAAATAACTATGCTAAAGACATACTAATCGAAAGAAAAGTGCTTAGTTTTTTTTTTCTTCATCTAAGAGTTGAAAAAAAAAAAAAAAAAAAAAAAGACAGATATACATGTAAAAAGGTACTTGTCTGAAGAGATGGTCCTAAACAATGTGGTGACGTACATGCTGGTGTCACACAGGAATGTTCTGTATTAGAAATTATTTCTATAATAAAAAATTAAAAAAACACCCTCCAGGCGATGTAAAAATAGATTTTTAAAACATTGCCTGAGGGGTGGGAGTATAAAATTTAATGTCGGCAAGTTTGTACCCTAAGTAAGTAAAATCATCAAATTCATTAAAGGATTAAAAAAATAAAACAATTTGAAATGTAAACTTTAAATATGTATTAAAATAAAACAAACTATATATAGATATATAATACCAGTCATGTATTTATTAAAACTTGTTTTAAAAAACAATGAGGACTGTCTAATGTTGCATGTTCAAATTTTGAGTGTATTTATTCTGTTATGATGATTTTGGGTAATGTGACGTAAGCAGTGAAATAGAAATAGGAGACATTAAAAAAGGGGTCATTCGTAGAAGGAGGAGGGTCTCACAAAGTTTTGACTAACAAGAATAGAACCTCTTTGGTTTGAATTCAGAATTTTTCCTTCTCCTAGACCGGTTGCCTAACCAAAGTTAAAGAGCCCAGTCTGCCCTACTATTTACCCATAGCTTGTGGGAGAGTAGTTGAATTTGTACCTTTTCTCAAAGGCAACAAAAGTTCCCAAAATGTAATAATTGTATCCTACAATTTGCTGTTGAGAACATTCTATGAACCCTAGCCATTAAAAAATCTAAAGTAGAAATCTAAGTAGATAGATTTGAAAATTTAAATTAAATTATTGATTGAACAGATATTTAGTGTTTATGAAAATAAAATAAAAAAATTCAAATTAAAGTATAAATAAGAAAAAAAAAATTATATATATATATATATATAAGTAGTCAAACTGTGTGTTTGAAAATGGCAAAGGCCGACAATTTGTGGGAGATTATGTGCTTAATTAAAGTCATACTTAATTTTGTTAATTAGTTATAATTAAATGAATTAGGCGTGCATATCAGTTTAAATGTAAAGCGTAAACAAATCGAGAAAATATATATGTGTAAGCAGTTTGGTTTGGTTTGTTTTATGGCATATCAACCTCGGTGGGTCATTTAATGCCGACAAAGTTGTGAAATAAATTCATTCTTAATGCATAATACAATTTTGTTTATCAACTCATGTTTTTCTATTCAACCCATAGATGGGACCCTAACAAGTACTACTACTCTGGGTCAGAGTGGACATGGGAGCAATGGTGTTGAAGGGGTGCTCCACATTCCCCAAATCTCCAGAACTGGAACCTCACCATCAGATAGAGTTTAACATCATTCCCAGGACATGTAGACCCTCAGCCACCACCTTCTAGCACCCATATGATATGGATTGGGGCTTGCCATAAGGACAATAGGATTGGAGCAATCATATAGGTGCTAGGGCTTGATGTGGCTAGCCAATTGATCAGAGGGGGCCTTTCCGACCGCCCGTCTATCCCAAAAAAAGCCTAAAGTGGAATATTGCAAGTAATGGACGGCTCAGCAGCCACCTGGGTTCTATCCTTAAGCATCACGGGTCGCCACACACGGCCATCAGGTGGCCCCATTGGGGGAGTCTTACCTGTCTGCAGAGGTGCAGTCAGTTCATTTTAACACCCCGCCGACAGGACGTGTCAGCGTGATGAGAGAAATCAGGCACTTGGTAGCTCAAAGCGAGCATGGACATGTCTGGTGTGCAAAATGAGATCATGAGGGAGTTTAGCGAGCACTTAAGGAGATTGAACTCGCATCCTCCTGATCGTGAGTCGTGGCTTGACATCGAACTACCTCGTTGGCACATATGCAAATTACTACACAGCGCGATTGACCCGGACGTGGGATTTTAGTCAGGGCAGTCAATGATTTAAGGCCTGCCTGAACACCGAGACAACTGCATTCTGATCTTGCTGACGAGGGCACTGATGTACGACGACAAGAAAAAGGCGAGTGAGCTTTGGCGGAGGACTGCAAGAAAAGACTGATGCTGGTGGCAAGGACTTGGTCAGGGGACTTTGGTAGCTGGGAGAACGTCTTTTTTCAGTGGAGAGATCTGGCTGTCCAACCAGTCAGATTTTCTGTTCATTTATTATAGCAAGTTAGTGGAAAATTATTTAACTCTTAACATCCCGTTGAGAATTTTAAGTCCAGAGCCCCATTCCAATAAGGACTGCTAAATATGTTTAATATTACATTTAAACAAAGACTATCATTTGGGGTGGATTAGGAAAACAAATGTGACTTCAGGCCGGGTGGAATGAGATGGTATCAGACGTCATGGTTAAAATATTTTATACAGACAAAAATTAGACACCTATAGCAGTTCCAGGAGAATTGTTTTTCAGAATTTAAAAAATTATTTTTTAAAAAAATAAAACGTCCCAAATTTATCATGAAGAAGCAATGGGGTGTGTCTCTTACTCCCACGCTATGTCACACTCTAGAAAACAAGAATCTGCAAGAGGATCAAATATATATTTTAAGGGTATTGGATTTAGCATGGTGTTAACTGGGAACTAACACTCATTTCTTATATAATGTATTAGATTATCTAAAAGAGAGAATAACCCAACACACGTGATATACATTGAATAAATCCTGACAAAGAGTTATAACAAACAGACTTTATTGTCTAAGCAAAATCCAATAGAAAGAATCCAAAGAAAGTTAAAATAATAGATAAGGATGAAAAAATAGATGTCTCTCAAAGAAGCAGTGTATATTTTGGTCTGTACCGTTTTTACTGTTTCTTGGGAAATTTTTTATAAGAATTAGGGTAGTGTTAACTCAGCGACTTATAATGAATTAGGTTATCAAAAAAGGGTGGCCTAATCAGGAAATATACGTTGAATAAATCCCGACAAAGTGTTACATAATTATTAGACACCTAATATTTATGTGCAATAGTGTAGAAATAAAAATGGCTGTTATAAGTTACAGCCCACAGCCTTGAAGGATGAGTGACAAGGCATGACCTCAGTCCTAACCTTCCGGTGGATACCGTGAGAATCGGTGGAGGAAACCCTCTTCTGGTTTAGATTAGAAATAGATTTTAGTCAGTCGGCGAGAAACCACGACGGTGGAGAGTCGTGTTATACACGCTCCGACTCGAACTGCACAGGTAGTCTGGTGGGGGATTTCGAGAATAAAATATGATCAAAGTAAATCGAAGTCTTGTGTTATCTAAAAACTAACAATGACACAGGGCTTCTGATAAAGAGAAATCCCCAATGAAAGACCAGACATGAAGTCCCCAAGAGAAGTCCAGATGTTAGAAGAGACCTTAGAAGATTCCAGACCAAGACAAGATGTTATAAGATTCCAAAGAAGGCCAGAAGAATAGAGTAAGAAAGAAGTAAGTAAAGAAGTAATGAAGAGGGTATACAACAAGAGTTATAACAAACAGACTTTATTGTCTAAGCAAAGTCCAACAGAAAGAATACAAAAGCAGAATAGATAAATGTCCTGAATAAAAGAGTCCTTGAAGATCAATTGGAACATAAAAATATTGTGACTTCCTGTACACTCCATAATGAATCCAAAGTTAAATAGATAAGGATGAAGGAAGAAGTGTCTTAAAGAAGCAGTGTATATGTTGGGCTGTACTGTTTCTTGGGAAAAGTTTTTGTTATAAGAATTAGGGTAGTTTTAACTCAGTAGCTAATGGCCGTTTCTTATAATGCACTAGGTTATCCTTCTATTTAACCGATGGATGCAACCCTAACAGGTACTACCCGTTGGACTTGGGAGTAATGGCAATTAGAAAAATCTTCATTAGTTTTGCTCAAAAAGCAAGATCTGGTGATAGAAAATGTGTATATACATTTACTTTGTCATTAATGGTTTTATTTTTGTATGAATTACAACAATATGCAAACATTAAAATTGAATTCAAACCGTCCACCTTTCCAGCGTTCTTTCTTCAAACTTCAAATTTTTAACAGACTGATAAACAAATTTTTTTATCACCTTTCCTTATACCAACAAATGCCCTGAAGATGATCTAATTAATAGATCGAAACATTGCAGCGTCGGCCAATAAACATACCACTCAACTTATTTAAACCTGTGTTTTTTCAATTTTCTTAATATACTATATATAATATATCTTATTATAATGGAGATTGTGTGTTTTTCTGTCTGTAACCGAAACTATATTCCTACTCAAGTCACAATTCTCTTAGTTATTGACATCACATTCTCCATGATTTTATTTTTTATCTAAACCTCAATTATTAATAAAATTGTCTTACATTATTAATACTGTTAACTATGTCTACATATTGACAACATGCAATTATATTTATATATACAACAAAATAGCGATTTAAAGTGTGAACGGAAAGGCTAATTTGCATATTAATATTAAAAAATCGAATTTAATAAATATGTGCTTAGTATTATTGATTTCTAACTGTTTGGTTTTATTTTAATGAATATAAGCAAAAATCTCTTCAATCAATCTTAAATGAAATCCATTAACAAGAAAAAAATAACTGTCATTTTATTCTTTACTTCCTCTTATAACTAAATACTTAAATTAGAAAAAATAACAATGAAAGACGAGAGTAATGGAAGAGTAAGTTTCAGTTATTCTATTTTTCGATTATACTCGCTCTGTTTCAAATCTTTTTATCTGCATTCTTATTTAGTTTCATTAGCGTTTCTTATTTAATACGATATTTTATTACATTAAAACTTAAATAGTTGCACCCGGAGGTTGCATATATTTGCTAGTATTTATAATGAACATCAAATGACAGTTGCAATTAAGTTAATAATTATCTCTTTTTTTTATTATTACCTAAATGGACATCCGTACAAAAAAATAAATAAAGACCAGGGATCAAACGTCAAAGCGTTCGATTTCGACTCGGGAGCATCTTTATTTACAACCAAGAAATGCCAGGGATGAAGAAATTGTCAGCATCACCCCCCCCCCCCCCGACATTCCTTAGTATACACCATACACTAGGGGAGAGGGTGGGGTGGGGTGGGTCGTGTATAGATCAAAATGGGGTCATATTTGTTGTCGTAAAAGGATGATTTCAATTCATTGTCGCGCTCCACCACACTCTCCACCCCCACCCTCACTCCCACCACCAACCCACATTCTCTCCCCCCCAAGCCCCCCCACACACACACACACACCAATCCAGCTCTGATGACTCACCGGTTAGGAATGGATTTTTATGTTTTTCCATTGAATTATCATCCACTTTAGATTGACTAACAAACGTTGTCCCGACAACGACAGCACCTCCCCCCCCCAGTCCCTACCGCGCACCCCCACCCCAACCCTCGAACAAATAGCAGGAATGTAGGGTTATATCTACAAAAGCACTTATCTGACTGCTGGCTTTGATTTTCGCGCGTAGAGCAAAACATCGTGTCTTGCATTTTAGAGTTGCACACAGCCGTTTCTGCTAACTGAAAATTCACATCACAAACTTTGACAACATCTCTCTTCTTTTTTTTTAAAGAAACCTTTGAGTTTGAGTTTTGTTTAACGGCATATCAACCTCTGTGGGTCATTTAATGCCAAAAAGGTTATTTTGGATTTCAGACTTTAAGGTAGTGGTTCTATGGAGATAATTGGTTATGTTCTGTTTTTTTTGTTGAAAAGGTTGCTTTTTTTAATAAAATTTAAAATGTTTTCAGGGTTTGTATTCTTGAAGATGTCTTTCAGGTTTCTAGCTTGATAGTAATTGGCACGGATATGTTTAAGTCTGTTACAATTTAGAAGGATATGCTTGGTTGTAAGTTGTACTTTGCATGTTGGGCACACTGGGGCACCCACCCCTTTTAACAGGTACAAATGGGTAATGTGGGTGTGCCCAATACGCAATCTGGCGAGTATTACTTCTCTTCTAATACTTCTGTGGCCTGTCGGACACTCTCCAATAACTTCTTGTATTTCATGGAGCTTGTTTTGAGTCAGATTGTCCCATGATTTCTGCCATTTGTCTAATATAAATTTGTTTATGGTTAGTTTCAGATCTGTATATGGGATTTTAGATTTGCTCATATGTGTCTGAAGTGCCTTTCTTGCGGCTTTGTCTGCCTTTTCATTTCCTTGGATACCAATGTGACTTGGTATCCAGAAGAATATAATGTTATTATTTTCAGAGAGGGTGTTTAGTTTGTTTAGGAGCTTCGTGATCAGAGGAGATGATGTGTTTTTGTTATGTAGTGCTAATAGGAAACCTTTAGTTTGGTTTGGTTTGTTGGACCAAGTCACTAATAGGCACCCTCGCCCATATCAGTTTTGAAAGGAACTGAATTTTGCTTTTCACCGGTTGTTAGTAAACAAAATAAAACAGCCGATACAAAACAAAGGAACGTTTTTATACTACATAAGGCCAGAAATATGGGGGCAGCCAGAAATATGGGGCAGCCAAAAAGAATCAAATTCATGAGTAACAATTTTTTCAAGTCATGAATTACAGACCCCCAATTTTTTTTTTTCCTTTTCAATAAATGTAAACTAATATAGTTATGTCTAGAGGGTATAAAAGGAACAGATCTTATAGTTATTTCAATTGAATAATGGTAAAAGTTATTCCAAGTGTAAAAGCAAAACTTTCTTTTGTAACGTAGCCGTTCGTCACGGTACCATATAGATATATTTGTTACGTCTTACTCTGGTCTATTCTTCCAGCCGTCTTCTGATCGTCTAGTCTTCTGTCTTCTATCTTCTAATGGTCTCGTCTGATCTTTCTTATCTGGGTTCCGTGTCTGGTTCTGCTTGGGAGCGTTTGTGTCATTGTTGCTTTTAGTAACTAACAACAAGACTTCGCTTTCCTTT
>CM042181.1:20455353-20585625 GCA_023376005.1 Doryteuthis pealeii | reverse complement strand
AAAGAGAGAAGAAGAAGCACAGAGAAAGAGAATAGAAGAAAGAGAGCAAAAGAGAGAGAGAGAGAGAGAAGAGAAAGAAAGAAGAAGAGATAGAGAGAGAGAAGAAGAGAAGAAGAAAAGAAAGAAGAGAAGAAGGGAAGAGAGCAGCAAGAGAAGAGAAGAGAGAGAGAGAAAAGAGCAAGAAAGAGATAGAAGCAAAGAAGGAGAGAGAGAGAGCAGAGGAAAGAGGAATATAAGAAATGAAAAAGAGAGTGAGTAGGAAGAAAGGTGAAAAAAAAAAAAAAAATAAAAACCAAACTCTAAAATTAATTCACACCATATTATGTAAACCTTATATTTTTAATGATATATTTAACACACATCGCAGGATTTTAGACCCAGTTAATATATGGGTTGTTTTGAGAAGATCTATTCTTAGCACACCTTCATATGGATCCATACTCCATCCACTAAGGGACGATGGTGTAGTGTCCAAAAAAAAAAAAAAAAGAATAAAATATCTCGCAGTGCACTCTGCACCATTTTGAGGACAGTCTTAGGTGCACTGATGGCACACAAACTTGTGATGCTTTCTGGGGCTGGCTGTCTTTTCTCCCTCTTATCTGTCGGCTACTCTCCTCTCTACCTCATCCCTCTCTCTGCCTTGACTTAATGTTGAGGGCCAGGTGGTCATATTTTTTTTTTTTTTTGTTTTTTTTCTCATCTACCTTCACGCGTTTGAGGTCAATATGCATATCCTCATTAAAGCTCCTTTTTCTCCTCCTGGCACAGTACATCTTTAAATCGTAGGCATGGTTTCTACCAGCTGATTGGGAGCCTTCTTACTAATTCGCCGTACAAAAGATCTTTTGGATTGCGGCCATTTTCCATTCTCCTGACGCTGTTCCAATTATGAACAATGTTTCTATTGGACATGTCAGACTATTATAGACATTTTAATAATTAAAATACTCATCATGTCAGCGCAGGCCAGCACATGTGTTCCATGACAATCTCTTCCAACCTTCCCTATCATTCATTGCCGTGCAAGGTCTTCTGTGCAGCAACCAGCATCTGCATAGTTGGTCAATGTAGGTCCTTTGGTGGCGGGCCGACGATTAGCATGTCCAGTGTTGGCTTTCACAGCGAGAACGTCGCTTATGAAGCTCGTGCATTGCTCTCCCAACAGTGTCCTGCATGCCTAGTCAGTCTCACCGGAATGGTTTGTGAGAGGGAGCAATTAAAATACTAATTAAGATTGAATAGATTATCTAAGCTAATAACCATTGAGAATATACTTAAATAATAGCGAATTGAGACGTGGTGTGACATGTTTGGCTAGAGACACACAATCTCCATTAATAATGTTAAAAAGTTTTATTTATTTTTATAGTTTTTTTATATACCAACAAGCATAAAAGAGGACCAAAACATCTTTGGCATAAATAACCCCACAAGAGTTGTTGTAAAATCCAACAACCAAACATACCCTCCCCCAGCTATGGGATTAAAAAAAGTACCACTACTGTTCCTCTACAGTTAATATACCATTAAACAAAGAAATCAAATAAACATCTGCCTGTCGGCTTGGGGCGTTAGAATGGCACGACTGCACTCTGCCAGAGGGGTAAGAACTCCCCAATGCGGCGCCACCCTGTTGGCGTGGGTGGCGACCCGTTGATGCTTAAGGATAGAGCCCAGGTGAAGGAGCAGTCATGATTGCAAACTCCCTTTGGCCCTATCTTTGTAGGCTAGACAGAGCGGTCGTAAGGCCCCCTCCGATCAATCGGCTGGTATGTCAAGCCTAGCACCTATATTTTTTCCCAACCCTATTGCCCCTTATGGCAACCCCACACCTTTTATCATTAGGGTGCTAGAAGGGCAGTGGCTGCGGGTCTAATGTCCTGGGAATGGTGTTAAACTTATCTGATGGCTTGAGTTTCCAGTTTTGGAGGTTTTGCGGAATGTGGAGCACACCCCTCAATACCCATTGTCTCCCTGATCCACTCTGCCGAGTGTTAGTACCTGTTAGGGTTCCCATCTATAGGTGAAATAGAAAACATGAGTTGATAAAGAAAATTGTATTATCCATCAAAAGAAATTTATTTCAAAACCTTTCAGCATTAAACCATTATTTCATACTGTAATATTTTAGAATAACTTCAAGTAAATCCAAAAAAATTTTTTTTTTTTTTTTTTTTTTTTGGACATTTTAGAATTTTTGGTTTTATAACTAAAAAATGGTTAGCAGCACTGTTATCTGCTGTTGATATGCGACCTTCGGAACAGTAAGCTAGGCCTGGGGTGTCATTATCAATTTGGCCGTGGAGTGCAGCATTTAATGTACAATTACACTTGAATACTATCCCCTAATTCTACATACATCTGTTTTGGTTAAAAAAAAATGGCTCGTTTTTTAGATACACCAATTGAACTGTGTAATATCGGGAGGGGGGGGTTAAATAAGAGGGTGACTGGAGGAAACTACGCGCAAGTGATGATTTGACAGTTGCAACACGCATTACTCTTTGGTTATGTTCATTTAGAGAACAACTGTTCACACGGGGAGTGATGTTGCTGAAAACATAGCTCACGATTTGGTGGGTATGTGTGTGGAGGAGAGAAGACACAAAGAAAGAGGAAATTAGAGAGGAGAGAGAAAGTAGAGAGGAAGAAGAAAGAGAGAGAAAGAGAGAGAAGAGTAGAGAAAGAGAAGGAAAGAGAGAGAGAAAGAAAGAAGAGAGAGAAAGAGAGAGAAAAGAGAGAGAGAGAGAAAAAAAAAGAGAGATAGTAAAAAAAGAGAGAGAAAGAGAGAGAGAAAAAGAGAGAATAGTGAAAAAGAGAGAGAGAGAATGTCTGCTTCGTGTAAACACACGATCTCCCATAATTCAGAAGATTTAAAAGTTTGAATTCCTTGGATTTCTTAAAGAAGAACTACGTGTTTCCATCTGGACAATTCCCCAACCTCATCTCTCACTCCCCTCCACACACATACCCAGCCAAATCGTGAGCATGTTCAGCATCACCTACCGCTGTGAACAGTTGTTCTCTGAAAATGAAGCATACCCAAGAGTATGCCGTGTTGGCAACTGTCAAATCATCACTTGCCGCGTGTCTTCCTCCAGTCACCCTCTTCATTTAACCCCCCCCTCCCGATATTACACAGTTCAATTGTGTATCTAAAAAACGACCCCATTTTTTTTTTAACCAAAACAGATGGTATTGTAGAATTAGGGGATCAGTATTCAAGTGTATTGTAAATTAAATCTGCACTCCACGGCCAAATTGAAATGACACCCCAGGCCTAGCTACTGTTCCGAGGTCGACAATATCACAGACAGAATAACAGTGCTGCTAACCATTTTTTAGTTATAAAACCCAAAATTCTAAAATGTCCACAAAATAAAATAAAAATTTTTTTTTTGATTTACTTGAAGTTATTCTAAAATATTACAGTATGAAATAATGTTTAATGCTGACAAAGTTTTGAAATAATTTCATTTTTGATGGATAATACAATTTTCTTTATCAACTCATGTTTTCTATTTAACCTATAGATGGGACCCTAACAGGTACTACCACTCCGGGTCAGAGTGGATCAGGGAGCAATGGTGATGAGGGTTGCTCCACATTCCCCAAACCTCCAAAACTGGAAACTCACCATCAGATAGAGTTTAACACCATTCCCAGGACATGTAGACCCGCAGCCACTGCCTTCTAGCACCCATATGATAAAAAGGGTTGGGGCTTGCCATAAGGGCAATAGGGTTGGGAAAATCATATAGGTGCTAGGGCTTGACATGACCAGCCGATTGATCGGAGGGGGCCTCTCCGACCGCCTGTCTAGCCCAAGATAGGGCCAAAGTGAGTATTGCAAGTCATGAACTGCTCATCCACCTGGGCTCTATCCTTAAGCATCACGGGTCGCCACCCACGGCCAACAGGTGGCCCCATTGGGGGAGTCTTACCCCTCTGCAGAGGTGCAGTCGGTGCATTCTAACGCCCCAGCCGACAGGGCAGATGTTTGATTTGATTTCTTTGTTTAATGGTATATTAACTGTAGAGGAACAGTAGTGGTACTTTTTAACCCATAGCTGGGGGGAGGGTATGTTGGTTTGTTGGATTTTACAAACAACTCTTGTGGGGTTATTTTATGCCAAAGATGTTTTGTCCTCTTTATGCTTGTTGGGTATATAAAAAAAACTATAAAAAATAAAAATAAAACTTTTTAAAACATTATAATGGAGATTGTGTGTCTCTAGCCAAACTATGTCACCACCAACGTCTCAATTCGCTTAGTTATTTACGTTATATTTCAATGGTTATTAGCTTAGATAATCATTATTCAATCTTAATTAGTATTTTAATTGCCTCCCATCTCACAAACCATCCGAGTGAGACTGACTAGGCATGCAGGACACTGTTGGAGAAGCAATCACGAGCTCATAAGCGACGTTCTCCTGTGAAAGCCAACACATGGACATGCTAATGTGGGCCGCCCACCAAGGACCTACATTGACCAACTATGCAAGGATGCTGGTTGCTGCACAGAAGACCTTGCAGGCAATGAATGATAGGGAAGGTTGGCAAGAGATTGTCATGGAACAATGTGCTGCCTGCGTGACATGATGAGTATTTTAATTATTAACAATGTCTATTAAAGTCTGACATGTCCAATAGAAACATTGTTAATAATTGGACAGGTCAGGAGAATGGAAAATGGCCGCAATCCCAAAAGATCTTTTGTACGGCGAATTAGTAAAAGGCTCCCAATCAGCTGGTAGACCATGCCTACGATTTAAAGATGTCTGCAGGAGAGTTATGAGGATATGCCATATTGACTCAAACGCGTGGAAGGTAGATGAAAAAAAAAAAAAAAAAAAAAAATATAGACCACCCTGGCACCTCAACATTAAGCAAGGCAGAGAGAGGGATGAGGTAGAGAGGAGAGTAGCCTCGACAGAAAGAGGGAGAAAAGACAGCAGCCCCAGAAAGCATCACAGTTTGTGTGCATTCAGTGCACCAAAGACTGTCACTCAAAAATTGGCCTGCAGAGTCACTGGCGCAGATATTTTTATTTTTTTTTTTTTTTTTTTGGACACTACACCATCGTCCTTAGTGGATGGAATGGATCCAATATGAAGGTGTAGCTAAGATAGATCTTTCTCAAAACAACCCATATTATTAATGGGTCTAAAATCCTGCGATGTGTGTTATATATCATTAAAAATATAAGTGTTTACATAATATACGGTGTGAATAATTTAGTTTGGTTTATTTCTCTGAATTTTGGAGATGACTTGACTGCTGATTTGACTATTGTCCTCATCTTCATTGTTATCTGTACAATGTTCGGCCGATATGCCCTGCCTTCTTCAGATTTCTTCAGACTTTCTTTTCGTAGTCGGAACCTTCTTGTTGTAATCGGATCCATCACAAAACTTCGAACTTAACCTATTATTCAGTCCACAGGGGTATCCTGTTCTCATTCTGCTAACCATAGCTGGGGTAGGAGTTGTGTTAATTATTTTTCTCAGGATTGAACCCGGAATCCAGAGATAACTGTCACAACCTAACTACCTTATCCACTAGGTAGTGTGTCCAATTGGACACATGGTCTAGTGGATAAGGTAGTTCCCGAGTTCGAAAAGAAGGTTCCCAAGTCCGACAAGAAATACCTGAAGAAGGCAAAGGGTATATCGGCTGAAACGTTGTACAGATAACAAAGATGAGGACAATAGTCCAAATAACACAGATAATATTAGTTGTTTAACGGCATATCAACCTCAGTGGGTCATTTAATGCTGACAAAGTTTCTTACCCCTGTGAGGAGGTGCAGTTGGTGCATTCTAAAACCCCAGCAGACATGCAAAATTTCTGGCATCTAAAAATTCTCATTCAAAGAATTTCTGATCAACCAATGTAATGCAGCTAAAAGGACATCTCTAAGCTCACCTAAACTAAAACTGCACCAGCTCCATTATATTAAGATTCTTACAGCGTGATAAGAGATGACTTCCAAAAAAAAACATTTGTGAAGGATTTTCCTAAATATAAACAGTTCAGTCGTGGTGTGCAGTGCAAAGGAAAAAAAAAACAGTAAGCAAGTAAATAGATAGTTGCCTGCTTGAGTGAGCCAAGCGTTCCAAGCGTCGATGTTAATTTGAGGGTGTTCACAAAACGAGAATTTTAGTAGCATACTAGACAACCAAGAAACCACTGGGTTCCATTTTTACAGGAATGTTCCTCTCTGATAATATTAATTATTCTGTTATATTAAGAAATTGAATTAGTAAGGAATAATAAGTGTTCAGCGTGGACGCAGACCCCACAAATTCAGCTGCAATTTCAACTGGAAATTGCTTTAGTCTCTCAAAACATTTTCAGTGCATTTCTATAATAAAAGCTCGGTATAATATGGCATTTTTTCAGGGTCCTAGACATACACACATTATATACACTAGCAAATATATGCAACCTCCGGGTGCAAGTATTTAAGTTTTAATGTAAAATAATTTTAATGTGTAAAGTAAAAGTAAAGTCGACGGGGCGGCCTAAAGTCGGTATCAGCCAGTCAGCGAGGGAGTCTATCCCCTTTTCAATAGCGCTAGACCAAGGAGATTGTTTTTTTAGCATCTGAGGGAGTGCCACACCTACCATCAGCTGCTTACTTTACCGCACAGATCCCTGTGCTACTCATACACTGAGTTGGCGGGGACCAGTATTGAAATAGGAACCTTGTGGTTTCTAGCCGAACGCTCTACCAACAGATTTAACCCGGCCCCTTTACTTTATTTTAATGTATAATGAAATATTAAATTAAATTAGAAAGGCTAATGAAGCTAAATAAGAATGCAGATAAAAAATATTTGAAACGGGGGGGGGGGTATAACTAAAAAACAGAACAACTGAAACTTACTATTCCATCACTCCCATCTTTCATTGCTAAATTTTCCTAATTTAACTATTTAGTTAAAATAGGAAGTAAAGAATAATATTAGTTATTTCTTCTTGTTAATGGATTTCTTTTAAGATCTATCCCTGAGATTTTTGCTCATATTCATTAAGATAAAACCAAACAATTAGAAATCAATAATATTAAGCAAATAATTATTAAAATCAAATTTTTAATATCAATGTGCAAATTAGCCTTCCCGTTCACACTGTAAACCGCTATGTTGTATATATATAAATACAATTGCATGTTATTAGAATGTAGATAAGGCCAACAATATTAATAATGTAAAACATTTTTATTAATAATTGAGTTTTAAATAAAAATAAAATCAGAGAATTTGATGTAAATAATTAAGGGTAATTGTGACTTGAATAGTAATATAGTTTCGGTTACAGACAAACAAACACACAATCTCCATTATAATAAGATTTTTTTGACTCTATAATTGATTTAGTCATTAATATTTCAGAAGTGTTCAACATAAATAACTAAGGGAATTGTGACTTGAGTAGTGATATAATTTCAGTTACAGACTAACATACATGGACAGCTCAGCCAACAGGATTCCATCCTAAAGCATCACAGGTCACCACCCACACCCAACTGGTGGCTCACAGGTTTGAATCCAGAGTTTTCCTTCTACTAGACTGGTTGCCTAACCAAGATTAAAGAGTCCCAGTCTGCCCTGCTATTTACCCATAGCTGGAGGGAGAGTAGTTGGATTCATACTTTTCCCAAGCGTATTAGCGCTATGTGAACAGGATTCCATCCTTAAGCATCACAGATCGCCACTCATTGCCAAAAGGTGGCCCCATTTGAGAGGAGGGGTCTTACCCCTCTGCAGATGTGCAAGTGTATTCTAAAGCCCCAACAGACAGGGCTGAGATAGCGAGGCAGGCGTCCGCACAGCACTAGACCACCTATGGTAATCTTTGGGTTTGAAGAACAAACAAACAAAAAAAAAAACTACCAAGTCTTAACGTTAGTTTTCTTCCACTCAATTTCATTGGAGATCGATTCCATTAACATCTCCGATGCTAACAGAGCCAAGAATTTTCCTGAATCAGTACAATTCAGGGGCAGGGCAGGGGCAGGGGAGGGGAGGGGAGGGATGTGTGCATACTAGACGACCCAAGAAACCACATGGTTCCATTGTTACAGGAATGTTCCTATCTGATAATATTGATTATTCTGTTATATTGAGAAATTGGACTAGTAAGGAATAATAAGTGTTCAGCGTGGACGCAGACCCCACAAGTTCAGCTACAATTTCAACTGTAGATTGCCTTAGTCTCTCAAAACATTTTCAGTGCATTTCTCTCATAAAAGCTCGGTATAATATGGCATTTTTACAGGATCCCAGACATACACACAGTATATATATGAAAACATTCCCTAAATAAGGGCTGAAGTGGGAGTGTTGCATGTCATGGACAATTCAGCCAACAGGATTCCATCCTTAAGCATCACAGGTCACCACCCACAGCCTACTGGTTTACTCCACTACATAGGTGCAGTCGGGGTATTTTACGGCCTCAACCTACAGGGCAGTCAATAATATAGGCGAGTGAGGAATGGCACAAGACTATTGATGGCAATCTTTGGGTTTGCAAAAAAATAAAAACTACCAAGTCTTAACGTTAGTGTTCTTCCACTCAATTTCATTGGAGATCGATTCCATTAACATCTCCGATGCTAACAGAGCCAGAAATTTTTCCAAATCAGTGCAATTCAGGGGAAGGGGCAGGGGAAGGTGTGTGTGGACTGACCAAGGTTCAATTCCTGCTTGGTAACGGCTAATTTGCCTACTGCTACCGGAAATGAATAAGAAGGAATTGGAAAATCAATTTTGGGGTGGGGGGTTGTGCCCCCGTTGTTAAACAGACACTGTTGATCTGCGGAAAGGGTAGAGAGTTCAATTCTCACAGAGTACTCCGGTACTGGACTTTGTTACAATTAGGGTCGCCGGTTTAGCTCAGTTGGTAGAGCACTTGCCTAGGAATTGAGAGGTTCCTGGTTTGATACCGGCCCTCGTCAACTTAGCACATGAACAACACAGGGATCTGTGCGGTAAAGTAAGGAGCTGATGGTAGGTGTGGCACTCCACCTCAGAGCGCTTGCCTAGGAATCGCAAGGTTTCTGGTTCAACACTAGCCCTCGCCAAGTCAGCGTTGAAATAGCACAGGGATCTGTACGGTAAAGTGAGGAGCTGATGGTTGGTGCAGCACTCCACCTCAGAGCACTTGCGTAGGAATTGCAAGGTTTCTGGTTTGATACAAGCCTTCATCAACTTGGCGTACGTAGCACAGGGGTCTGTGTGGTAAGGTGAGGAGTTGATGGTAGGTGTGGCACTCCACCTCAGATGCTAAAAACAATCTCCTTGGTCTAGTGCTAGTGAAAAGTGGATAGACTCCTTTGCTGTCTAGCTGATATTAACATTAAAGCCACCCCGTCGACTTTTTTTTTTTAGTTCTATTGGTAAATCCAGTGATAGAAATGGGTGTAGTCTCAGTAGCAGAAAGTCTTGTGTATTCCTTGAAATCCGAGGTAGAACAAGAGAATAGCTCCTATTAGGAGAGAATCCAGTTGTTTGGTTTACGGCATATCAACCTCAGTGGGTCAATTAATGCCGATAAAGTTTTGAAATAAATCAATTCTTAATGGATTCTCAATTTTTTTTAATAAATACTTTTTTCTATTTAACCCATAGATGGGACCCTAACAGGTACTACCACTCCGGGTCAGAGTGGACCAGGGAGCAATGGTGATGATGGTAGGTGTGGCGCTCCACCTCAGACGCTAAAAACAATCTCCTTGATCTAGTGCTATTGAAAAGGGGATAGACTCCCTCGCTGATACCGACTTTAGGCCGCCCCTATGACTTTACTTTTTACTTAGATGCAAAGGTCATTTTTAGCCATTTTTTTTTATATAATCCTTATAGGAATGCTCTGGACTTAGAAAAAATCTCAACAGGATGTTAAGAGTTAAGTAAAATTAAATCCAGGTATTGGGGGGGGGGAGGCATTCTATACAACTACTTAAAAAAAATAAATAAATAAATGAATGTGAATATGTGGGGGGGGGGATGTTCAAGTACTTTAAAAAATAAAGAAGGGCAGTTACCTAAAATCATTCCACCTGTGTTTTCCCCCACCTGAATAGACAAAAAGGTAAAAAAAAAATCGCCACCCTCCCAAACACTCATTGTATTATTGGTGTACGTGTGCGTGTCAGTTTGGGGGAGAGGGGGGCATATAAAAAGTTTTCTAAGATAACACGTCTTTTTTGGTTAGGGTAGCAGAAAGCGTCACAGGTCATAATGGATTGGTTGTGGACCCTTTTTTCAAGGGGAGAAGAGATATAAAAATAAAAAAAATAAATAAAAATAAAAAAAGAAAGTAAGATTAGCCCTAGCCCCCACTCTGAAATCTAGCAACGAATTTCACGGGTTTTTTCCTTACAACAAGGGGTTTCTTTTCTTTTTTTTAAATAAGAAAAGAAAATAAGAAAAGAAAATAAGAAAAAAAAAAAATAAGAAAAAAATAAAATAAATAAAAAATAAAATGAAAAAATAAAATAGAAAATAAAATAAAAAATGTCTTTATTCCCTTTTTGTGTCTCCTTTAGTGAAGAGGGCTTCAACTCGAAAGCCATTGAGAATAATAAGAGAACAAAAGACAGAAAAAAAAGGACAGAAAAAAGTTCTCGATCATCTAAAGTGGTAGAGAAAGAAGATGCAATTTAAAGTCTTTATAAAAAGGGCTAAACTTTAATCTATTGTGCGGGGTCGGTACGTTTTAAGTATCTTATTTGGTACAATCATAATATGTGGCCTACCTTTTGAATGTGGCCTCTCTTATAGTATGTGGCCTACCATAAAAAGCATATTATAAGGTTATAATAATAACCGCTAACCCTAACCCCTAACCCTAGAATTCAGAATATTTTAGAATTAAACAGATCTCCAATTCATGTAAATTATTTTAAAAAATTTTTAAATTATTCTTAATTACCATATACAGCTTATGACTGAATTGCATTTCTTGAAATTGAATATATGTGAAAAATAATTAGTTTCAATAAATTGCCTACTACTTATATCTATAAATATACTCTTACTGAGGTAGGACACATTCAAAATAGGTTGGCCATATACAATAACAGATTCAAAAGAGGTAGGTCACATACTATAACGGCACAAAAAAAAGTTCTCGATCATCTAAAGTGGTAGAGAAAGATGAAATTCACAGTCTTTAAAAACAGGGCTAAACTTAATTTATTGTGTGGGGTTGTCCTCTATGTGAACTCAGATAAAACAGAGCTCATGCGTTTTAAACCTGATGGTGGCATCTCCATTGCTCGATGGTAAGCCTCTAAAATTAGTAGACCAGTTCACATACCTAGGTAGCTCATCTTGCAAATATACCTGCACAAACCAAATTATTATTGTATATATTCTAGAGAAGGCGGCAAGAGGCATTTCCAGTTCACATACCTAGGTAGTAATATCTCATCTAAAAAAATCTTAAGTTATTTTAAAAACACTACTAGATAAAATAGAGCTTGTATGTTTTAAACAAGATGGAGACATATTTACACAGGATGGTAAGTCTCTAAAATTAGTAGACTAATTCACGTTCCTAGGCAGTGCTTCTCGCAAATACACCTGCACAAGCCGAACTACTGCTGCATAGCCTAGAGAACACAGCAAGAGGCATTGACCTCTATGTGAACTCATAAAACTGAGTCCATGTTTTTTAAACAAGAAAGAGTCATCTCCACACCGGATATGAGCCTCTAAAATTAGTAGACTTACTTACATATCTAGATAGCTCTTTTCCCAACTACACAAGCCGTATCACTACTGTGTAGCCTAGAGAAGGCAGCAAGAGGCATCGGCCCTTACGTAAACTCAGATAAAATGGATGGGGACATAACCACACAGGATGGTAAATTAGTAGATCAGTACATATACCTAGGTAGTGCTTCTCTCAAATACAGCAGCACAAGCCAAATCACTTCTGCATAGTCTAGAGAAGGCAGTAAGAGACATTGGCCTGTATGGTTGGTTGGTTGGATTTTATGGCATATCAACCCTTGTTGGGTTATTTTATACTGAAAATGTATTGTTTAATTAATTTAGCATGAGTACTCTTTTTTTTAAAACTCATTTCATGGGCAGAGTTGCTAACCTCATGCTCCCTGCTTTTATAATTTGGCGGTTTTTCTTTTAGATTTGTTTACGTATATACAAGGCAAGAGAGCTCAATCTATCTAACTATTGAGGTACCCATTGTGTAATGGTTATTGTCATATAAATGGACATGGTGACATGGATTCAAAATCTGGATTAGGCTGTTTGCATATGTGTTCTATTTAACCCATAGATGGGAACCTAACAGGTACTACCACTCCGGGTCAGAGTGGACCAGGGAGTAAGGGTGAAGAGGTACTCCACAATCCCCAGAGCTCCAGAACTGGAACTTCACCATCAGATAGAGTTTAACATCATACCAGGACATTAAACCCTCAAAGTGGATCTGGGAGTAATGGTGATGAAGGGGTACTCCACATTCCCAGAGCTCCAGAATTGGAACTTCACCATCAGATAGAGTTTAACATCATCCCAGGACATTAAACCTCAAAGTGGATCTGGGAGTAATGGTGATGAAGGGGTACTCCACATTCCCCAGAGCTCCAGAATTGGAACTTCACCATCAGATAGAGTTTAACATCATACCCAGGACATTAAAACCCTCAAAGTGGATCTGGGAGTAATGGTGATGAAGGGGTACTCCACATTCCCCAGAGCTCCAGAATTGGAACTTCACCATCAGATAGAGTTTAACATCATACCCAGGACAGTAAGACCCTCAACCACCGCCTTCTAGCACATATATGATCAAAACGATTCGGGGTTGCCTTTTATGTGAACTCAGATAAAATAGAGTTCAGGTGTTTTAAACAAGATCTCCACTGGATGGTAAGCCTCTAAAATTAGTAGACCAGTTCACATACCTAGGTAGTAATCTCTCATCTACAGAAAGCAAGGTCAATGTATGCATATTTTAAAGATAATATCATTTTAAAAACATTACTAGATAAAACTGAGTTCATGTCTTTTAAACAAGATGGATGCATCTCTAAACTGGATGGTAAGCCTCTGAAATTAGTAGACTAATTCACGTACCGAGGTAGTAATATCTCATCTACAGAAAGCAATAAATAAATAAATTACAAGAGAATTTATAAAAATGTTTAAAAAATGAAATTTTTTAAATCATTTTGTAAGATTTCTAAGAAAGGGAACATTTGACCCAATTTAAATTCAACTGGCCCTGACATTATATATATATCCTTAGAAGAAAGAGTTATAAAATTTTAGTAGGTACGGTTTGTCTAAAAACAATTTGGAGTTTGCAGTAAAAATCTACCTTTTTTAGTCGGTTCAGTCACAGATTATTATTTCATCGCCCGATATAACAAATTAAATACCTCCCTCCCCCCCAAATTTTTTTTTTAAATTAAAAAAAAAAAAAAAAAAAAAAAAACAGTAAGATTTTATCCCCCTTAGACTCACACTCATTAAATTTTACATTAAAAAGATTAAAATGTTTTTTTTGGTTGTTTTTGTAAAGATCATTGTTTAAAAAAACATCTTATTCATTAACGTTTATAAACAGATTTTCCTACTTAAGAAAACCTAAAAAATATAAAAGAAAAAAAAGAAAGAAAAAAAAAAGTTCAAATTATTTACAAATTTTAAGGTTTTCTTTCTTAAAAACAACCAAGATTAAGATATTCGTTTTTTATAGACACAAGAATGTTAATCTCTAAATCATTTGTAGGTCAAACTGTTTTCAAATAAACACACCCTGATGATGATGATGATGATGATGTCTTCAGGCCAAATTAAGGATTAAAAGATTTTCAAATTTGTTTATTTTTCACACACACACACACACACACAATATATATACATATATATATATATGTAAAATGAAACTGGAAGTGAATCTGACGGTATGTTGAAAAGAGAAATAAAGGAAAGAAAGTATAGAATGGATAAAATAGGATATTTTAATCAATTTTACTTACACGTGTTTCAGTCAGGAGTTTATCCATGTGTACATTATTCAAACTTATTTATTTTAAATAACCAAATGAAATGAAATAATAGAAAAAAGGTAGAAATGTTCCGCACAAAAAAGAAAACTCGACCTTCAGAGTAAATCCTTATTTGAAAAATAAAAAAAATAAAAAAAATAATAGTTTGAATAATATACACATGGATAAACTCCTGACTGAAACACGTGTAAGTAAAATTGATTAAAATATCCTATTTTATCCATTCAATACTTTCTTTTATTCATTTTTTCAACACACACACACACATATTATATATATATATATATATATATATATATATATATATATATATATATATATATATATGTGTGTGTGTGTGTGTGTGTGTATATGTATGTGTGTGTGTAACTTTCAAAGAAAAAAACTTATACCAACTAAGATAAATCTATTTGGACCAGACTGAAAATGAGTCGTCTCATCAAATAGATTTTGTAATTTATTTTTCATTCACACACACATATTATATATATATATATAATATATATAATATATATATATATATATATATATAAACTTTCAAATAAAGAAAAACTTGAACCGTCATTTAAGTATGATGAATCTATTTCGACCAGACTCAAAATGAGTCTAGCCTCTTCAAATAGATTTTACAAAATCAAATAGAAAAAGCATTACTCAAAATAAGGATCAAAATGATTTTCAATTTTTCATTCTTTTAATATATATATATATATATATATATATATATATATATATATATATATGTATGTATGCCTGGAGGTTAGGGAATTGTGTTTGCGTTTTACCAACCTCTACACACAAGCAGGATGTGACACAAGGTCAATTTCATAAGCAGAGTTTAACAGTTTTAAATTCAGAGTTTTCCTTCTCCTAGACTGGTTGCTTAACCAAGGTTAAAGAGCCCACTCTGCCCTACTATTTACCCGTAGCTGGAGGGAGAGTAAGTGGATGCATACCTTTCCCAAGGGTATTAGCAATGTGAAATGCAAAAAGCCTTGTCCAGGATTTGAACTCATATTGACATGTCCATTTCCTACAAGCATAACCATTACAACACGCACCTGTGTGTTTATATATATTTCGTTAGTTTTAGGAAAGCCCTGATGATGATCTATTGAAACAGATCGAAACACTGCAGTGTAGGCGAAATAAACATTACTCCTTTATGAACTTTGTGTTTTTTCAATTTTTTATACTATTACATACTGTCGGATTCACTTCCAAATTTTTATATATATATATATATATATATATATATATATATATATATATATATATATATAATATATATATATGTCATCATCATGTCGTGCTAGCAGCATGCATAACCATGACAATCTCTCGCCAACTGTCCCTATCATTCAATTGGCCCTGGCAGGTCCTCAGTGCAGCATCCAGTATCCACGCAGAATTAGATAGGAATTCTTTAAATAATAATAATAATAATAATAATAATCTGGGACTTTGAGATAAAAACAGATCACCTTATCCCAGCAAGAAGACCAGACCTAGTGTTGATAAACAAAAAAGAAAGAACTTGTCAACTGGTGGATTTTGCAGTGCCAGCAGATAACAGGGTGAAGCTAAAGGAAAATGAAAAAATGGGACAAATATCTAGACCTTGCCAGAGAACTGAAAAAGTTATGGAATATGAAAGTGAAACCAATTGTAGTTGGTGCACTTTGAACAGTCCCAAAAGGATTTGAAGGAAAAGTGTCAGGAATGTTTGGAAATCACTGCACTGCTGCAATCTGCCCGAATACTCAGAAGAGTCCTGGAGACCTGAGAAGACTTGCTGTCACTCAGACTCCAGTGAAAGACCATCAGCTAATGCTGATGTGAAAACTCAAAAAGGAGCATATAAAATAATAAATAAATAAATAAATTTATATATATATATATATATATATATATATATACCCCTACGCATGAACAGGACGTGACATAAGGTCAATTTCTTAAGCGGAGTTCAACAAGTTTGAATTCAGAGTTTTCCTTCTCCTAAACCAGTTGCCTAACCAAGGTTAAAGAGCCCAGTCTGCACTGCTATTAATCCATAGCTGCAGGGAGAGTAGTATTCATACCTTTCCCAAGGGTATTAGCGCTAAGTGAAATGCAATTGCCACATCCAGGAATTGAACTCTGGCCGATGAGTCCATTTCCCATGACTTTAACCATTACACCAGGCTCTTACACTATATGCACAATGTGAATCTCTAACCTCTAGGCATAAAATAACCCTCGATGGTCTGACATGCCATTAAAATCAATCATTGAGGTGATGAGTAAAAGGTAATGAAGATCTATAAATCAAGCCAGCACATGGGCACGCCAGTGTGGGCTGACCAGCAAAGACGTACATTGATCAGCTCTGTGCGGATACAGGATGCTGCACAGAGGACCTCCCGAGAATGATGAGCGATAGGGACGGATGGAGTGAGATTGTCATGGATATCCGTGTCAACAGCGCGACATGATGTGATGAGTAAAAGGTAATGAAGATCTATAAATCAATATCTAACCTCTAGATTTGCAAACCGATAGTCTGCTTTCCTCATCACTTAACCAAACCAGAAAATTGGTTGTTGTTGTCGTTGGTAACATGTGCTCTCATTAATTAGTAACATCTTTTTTTTTGTTGTTTTTTGCCTTTTAATAGTGAAAATAGTTTTAGTACAATTAAAAACATTAAAAAAAAATCAATTTACTACTAATGAAAAAACAAAACAAAAAATTAAAAGAGAAAAGTACAAGAGAAAAAAAAATCTAATGGGTTTGTGGAGGGGGTGAGGGACGGAATGTAGTCCGGGGGAGGGGGTAGGTAGTTGGTGAGGAAGCGATGATGAATGTAGGTCGATATGTATAAAAAAAATAAATAAAAAAATTTTTTAAAAATAAATAAATAAAATAAAAAATTTAAAAAAATAAATAAATTAAAAAAAAAAAATTTTTTTTAAATAAATAAAATAAAAAAATAAATAAAAATAAAAAAAACACTCTTTCCAATCGGAAAGAGGATAGAGCGGTGGTGGATGTGGGGTTCTTTCTTTGTTATAAAAATATTAATGTGCCGTCATTTATTTACCTTGTAAATAAAATTACGATTTTAAAAAACACATTTGGATGTCATTTACTCGTTTGTTTGGCTTAGCTTCAGTGTTAGAACGATGGGCTCATCAGAGAGGATTGAAGTATTGTTTAATTCACTAAGGCTAAGTTTGGCATGTTCAAAACTGGTCGCAGCATTCTTGTGCAGCTAGTCGTGGAAACAGCATCCCACAAGGGAGCAGCTGTATGGTCACCTGCCCCCTATCTCACAGACCATCCGAGTGAGACAGGCTAGGCATGCAGGGCACTGCTGGAGAAGCAAGGACGAACTCATAAGTGATGTTCTCCTGTGAAAGCCAACACATGGACATGCCAGTGTGGGCCGCCCAGCAAGGACCTACATTGACTATGTAAAGATGCTGGCTGCAGCAAGGAAGAACTCCCTGGGGCGATGAATGATAGGGAAGGTTGGCGAGAGATTGTCATGGATATCCATGCTGCCTGCACGACATGATGAAGTTTGGCATTGGGTCAGATCCTGGATTCAAAGGCACCATGTGCGGCCCTATACCGGTCATGCCAGGAAGCGTGTGGTGTAATGGTTAAAGTCATGGGAAATGGACTCGTCACCCCGAGTTCAAATCCTGGATGTGCTAATTGCATTTCACTTAGCACTAATACCCTTGGGAAAGGTATGAATCCTACTCTCCCTCCAGCTATGGATAGATAGTAGGGCAGGCTGGGCTTTTTAACCTTGGTTAGGCAACAGGTCTAGGAGAAGGAAAACTGAATTCAAACCTGTTGAACTCCGCTTAAGAAATAGACCTTGTATCACATCCTGCTCGTGCAGAGGGGTTGGTAAATATATATACCGGTCACGCCACCATGCGTGGCCCTATGGTAATCATGGAACTAAGTCATCTCATGAAGGACCGTTACTAGCATAGGACCATGTTTTCTTAATTCCAAGACACCGTATATGGTGCAGATGTGGCGTGTAGATCTATCAGGGTAGGATTTTACGTCCTAAGCCGAATGTGATGCAGATACACCATGGTAGATCTCTAAGTTTGTTTGTTTTATGGCATATCAACCTCAGTGGGTCATTTAATGCCAACAAAGTTTTGAAATAAATTCATTCTTAATGGATAATCAATTTTTTTTTTTTTATAAACAGATTTTTCTATTTAACCCATAGATAGAACCCTAACAGGTACTACCACTCCGGATCAGGGTGGACCTGGGAGTAATGATGATGAAGGTGTGCTCCATATATCCCAAGCTCCAAAACTGGAACTTCACCATCAGATAGAGTTTAACGTCATACTCAGGACAATAAGACACTTTTGTTTTGTTTTATGGCATATCAACCTCGGTGGGTCATTTAATGCCGACAAAGTTGTGAAATAAATCAATTCTTAATGGATAATACAATTTTGTTTATCAACTCATGTTTTTCTATTTAACCCATAGATGGGACCCTAACAGGTACTATCATTCCGGGTCAGAGTGAACCAGGGAGCAATGGTGATGAAGGGGTGCTCCACATCCCCCAAACCTCCAAAACTCCAAAACTGGAACCTCACCATCAGATAGAGTTTAACGTCATTCCCAGGACATGTAGACCTTCAGCCACCGCCTTCTAGCACTCATAGGATAAAAAGGGGTTGGGGCTTGCTATAAGAGCAATAGGGTTGGGGCAATCATATAGGTGCTAGGGCTTGACGTGACCAGCCAATTGATTGGAGGGGGCCTCTCTGACCGCCCATCTAGCCTAAGTAAGGTTCTAAGTGGAGTGTTGCAGGACTGCTCATCTACCAAGACTGTCCTTAAGAATCACGGGTCACCACCCACAGCCAACAGGTGAATGCAGTTGGTGCATTCTAATGCCCCAGCCGACAGGTCGGAATACAAAAGGGGTATAAAAATTTTAATGTGAAGTTTAACAGGTTTTGAATCCAGATTTTCCTTTCTCCTAGACTGGTTGCCATACCAAGGTTAAAGGTCCCAGTCTGTCCTACTATTTTCCTATAGCTGGAGGGAGAATAGTTGGATTCATACCTTTCCAATGGGTATTAGCACTATGTGTAATGCAGACAGCCTCTTCCAGGACTGGTTGCCATACCAAGGTTAAAGGTCCCAGTCTGTCCTATTTTCCTATAGCTGGAGGGAGAATAGTTGGATTCATACCTTTCCAATGGGTATTAGCACTATGTGTAATGCAGACAGCCTCTTCCAGGATTTGAACTCGGGTTGACAAGTCCATTTCCTACGACAATAACCATTACACAACGCACCACCACGCAACGCAACAAGCGTGGAATTAATACAATTCTAAGTGACAATCATCTCTAGGGAAATTGAATAATTTTGATATCTCGGACTGTTGTCCTCATCTTTATTGTGCTATGTACATATTCACCAACCCCTCCGCATGAGCAGGATGCGACACAAGGTCAATTTCTTAAACAGTTTAACAAGATTTGAATTCAGAGTTTTCCTTCTCCTAGACTAGTTACCTAGTCAAGTCCTATCTGCAGTACCATTCTACCCATAACTGAAGGGAGAGTAGTTGGATTCATACCTTTCCCAAGGGCATTAGCGCTATGTAAATGCAAATAGCCTCATCCAGGATTTGAACTCGGATTGACAAGTCAATTTCCTACGACAATAACCATTACATCATGACCACCTCTACAGTACAACTTTACAGATTAAACTAGGGCCATGAAAAGTTTGAATTTAACTGGAGTCAAAGTTGGTATAGGTTTACCGACTCCAGTGACCCTTAAAAATATTTATATGGTTGGAAAGAAAATAATTTAAGTTTGGACCAGAAATACGCAAGAAATTGCGATTTAAACCGATTACGGTCGGAATTTGTCAGTGTCCACCAAAATCAACGAAACTGCTGGTAATGCTACCTTTATTGCTTCCATCTATACACACCTGAAAATATCGGTTGATAAAACACAAAATGGGAAACTTCATTTTTGGAACTAACATTTTTTTTTTTAAGAATAATTTTCATAAAAAGCCAAAACTAATTCAATGGATAAAAACACATGGAAATTACATATTTAGAAAGATTATTTTATTTTATTTCCAAAAATATAAATATTTTTTTAAAAGTTTGGACCGGAAATATTAGTTGATAAAACTCAAAATGAGAAACTTCATTTTTGCAAATAACATTTTTTTTTTTTTGTAAGTATAATTTTCATTTTAAGAAAAAAAAAAAAGGAATAGATGAATAAAAAAGGCTTTAATTATACTTAAAAAATTTTTAAATTTTTTTTAAATTAATTTTTTTTTATTTTTCAAAATTTTTTATTCATCTATCACTCTTAGACTAATGCTCTGTCGACTACGAAAAAGTATAAATTCTAAAAGAATTAGGAATCATTTTTGGAAAAAAAATTATTTAAAAGGGTATAATCTTTTTAAGGTTGTTTTCCATGATATTATTATAATAATAAAGTTAAGCATTAATGAGCTTGGTCAGTGTTTAAATGGGTGACCACTTAGTAACAGCTGGTATTATAAGCAACTCAAGACCTGTATGTAGGACTAAAAACAAACTTAGTAAATAAGACCACTGAGGTTAAGCAACAAGGAACATGTTCAGTATTTAGATGGGTGACCACTTAGTAACAGCTGATATTGACTTTTGTGCCAGACTAAAACAAAAACTTAAATCAAAGTTAAGCAACAATGAGCCTGGATGGGTGACCACTTCGTAACATACATACATACACACCAACTGTTCTTAATATATAGTTATATGCGTTTTGGAGAGGCACGTACGTAGCCTCAAATGTTTGACGGAAAACACTGAGAGCCACATGTGGCTCTCAAAACACTGAAAGGGTTGTGTGTGGGATTTTATAAGCATGAGAACGAATTCGAATCAGCTGGTTGAAATATAAGACTGGTGTTATTTTGTTTTTAACAAGGTCAGTTTATGAATGTTTTTCACACACACACACACAAAAAAAAAAAAAAAAAAAAAGAGAGAGAGAGAGAGAGAGAGAGAGAGAGAGAGAGAGAGAGAGAGAGAGAGAGAGAGAGATATTTTCCACTTGGCAAGTGTTCGCTAAGAAAGGAAAAGTACGCGGCCATGAGAATTATTTCTTGTTGGTTTTATTTAAGGTCAAATTTACAAAAGATGGAGAGAGAGAGAGAGAGAGAGAGAGAGAGAGAGAGGGAGAGGGAGAGAGACAGAGAGAAGAAAAGAAAGAATAAAAATAGAAAAGTGAAAAAGAAAGAAAATGAATTGAGAGAGAAAGAGAAAAAAGAGATAAAGAGAAGAGAGATAAGAGAAGAGAGAAGAGAGAAAAAGAAGAGAAAAAGAAAAGAGAAAAAAGAAAAGAAAAAGAGGAAAAAAAGAGAAAGAAAAGGCGAAGAGAGAATAAAAGAGAAAAACTAGAGGGAAAGAAGAGAAAGAAGAAAAGAAAGAAAAAAGAAACAAAGAAAAAGAAACAAAGAAAGAGGAAAAAGAAAGAGAGAAAGAAAGAAAGAGAAAGATAAAGAAAAAAGAGAAAGAAAAGAAAAAAAAGAAAGATAAAGAAAAAGAAAGAAAGAAAAAGAAAGAGAATTTTTGTCTTGTGTATGTGTCGTCCAACATCCATTTAGACTTGCACGCACGTTGATCTCACTCATTCCCCCACCCCCCCCTCCAATCCACACATACCCAACCCCTCCTCCTCCTCCCCTCTAACAACAACAACATGTGCGCGCTGATGACGACCGTCGAAAGTAGCGAACCAGGGTGAAAGAGAGAGCGGGGGGTGAAAATTTCTGGGATAGTTTCGTTATGAATTAAATAAGGAAAACAAAGGGGGAGAAAGTGGAGCCCATGGGGGTAGGCGTGGGGGGGGGAGATACTATTCGCAGTTTTTTTTTAGCTTGCCTCATATTGTAAAAAGAGAAAAAAAAGTAACTTATACTTATATGTATTTATAAGATGAGGTTTGATATGAATAAATTTTGATATTTCGGACTGTTGTCCTCATCTTTATTGAGTATAAACACAACATTCATGCCACAGTAACCTCAGGCTCTGTTTAGGTGGGTTTTTTTTTTTATTATTTTAAAATAAGTCATATTCAGACGATTTCCCAAGAATTCAAACATGGTTTCAGAGCTCAGATCTTTTAAATTCATGGGTAATCGTCTGAAGATGACTTATTTTCAGGTAACTAGCAAGAATATACACCCTCCAGCTAAATCATAGCTTAGGTCTGAAAACAAAAAGAAAAAAAAATGATTAATTGATATTATGGACTGTTGTCCTCATCTTTATTGTGTATAAACACAACATTCAGGCCACTGTAATCTCGGGCTCTCTGTTTAGGTGTTTTTAAATTACTTTAAAATAAGTCATCTTCAGACGATTACACATGAATTCAAATGTTGTTCCGGGGCTGAAATCGTTACCACTAGTAGAAGGGGGCTCCAAACAGGAAAAATGCCAGACTTATTGACAAAATTGGGATTAGATATAGAAAAAATAAAGTGGAAGTAACGTTTTAAAATTTGACACTGGTATTATTTTCGTGATTTTTTTTTTTTTTTTTGAGAAAAAAAAAATATATACGTGACCAGACACTGACCTTCCGCTTAAGAGGGGGGCAGGGTCTCTGTCTGTTTGGGGTCTCTACTCTCATTTTTGTACATTTTGTTTATGTACGTCTCTGTAATATTTGGATTTCTCGGACTATCGTTCTTATCTTTGTTTTATATTAGGCAATGCCAAAGTTGCCGAAAAATCCGTGTTTTACAAAACAAATTTAACCGGAAAGTTAAAATAAAATAACTGAAGCATTATAAAATTCATTCATTGATAAATCAACACTGAAAATTCCATTAAAATCGGATAATTCTCTAATTTTTTGTAATTTTTTCAATCGGGGTGGGGGGTAAATTTATTTTGTCAAAAACGGAATTTAGATCAAATTAGACAGCGTTTACGGCCATGTTTACCACATATTTGAGCAAAATTGACCGAGAAAAATAGTTTAAAAATGTATTAAAAATAAATTATACGTGTAATATTATTTTGCTTTTTTTTTATTATACTGATACTCATTATCTTGCTACTTTTCGACTTAGACAAAAATTTGACCTTAAATAATTGATTTAATTTTAATTCGTTTTTTAAATAAATAGCAGACGACAAATTGGCAGTGCCTATTTTATATACACAACATTTCGGTGAATGTGTCAAATTATCAAGCCTCATCTTTAAAACAAATCAAACAATTAGCATTTGTGTGTGTGTATGTTTGTATAAGTTAGGAGAACGTAAACAACTAAACACTATTTATGAATATAAGATAGATATACCCAATTTATAAAAAAAAATCCGTGTTTTACAAAATAACCCCCCCCCCCGCCCGATTGAAAGAAAAATTTACCAAAAATCAAGGAATTACCCGATTTTAATGAAATTCTCAGTGTTGATTTATCAATGAATGGATTTTATAATGCATCAGTTATTTTATTTCAAAACTTTCTAATTTTTTTCAGGTCACTTAACTTTGAGCACCCGCCCTTATTTAGGGGGGTGTAAAAATACCAGTGGGGTTATTATAAGGTTGAAACTAAATACAGTATAAAGAAAAAGAAAAAATACCAAAAGGTGTGAATAGAAGAAAAACATAAGTGTAACTACCCTGGTAGAAAATAAGGGCTGAACTTGCACAAGGGTGTCAAAATTAGGGTGTCCCAACAAAAACAGGACCCACAAATTTTGTAATAAAACTTAATTTTAACTATGGGGGTCTAGGGTTAGGGTTTAAGGTTAGTTTAATGGGAAAATAAATAATTTGGGTTCTGCTTTTTCTGGGTCAATCTAATTGACACCTTTGTGCAAGTTCAGCCAATATAAGTACCAAAAATCGAAAAATAAAATGAAAACAAAAACTTAAATTGATTATATAGTTTTTAAAACTATATGAAGTATTTAAAGTTTTGTTTTTTCCTCGATCCCATTTTTGTACATTTTGTGTGTTTTTCTTTAATTAAAAACATTCCTCAATAAAGGAAATTTGAAAAATATACTAACAACTTTCTTGTCATTTACATACTTTAATAATCATAAAATAAATAAAATAATCATTTGATAACAGGCTATTATCCATCATAGATATAATACACATGTATATAAAGTTTTTTTTTTTTTTAGAAGGGGGGCTCCAACTGTTATACCTATCTACACCCCAATTGTGTGTATATATTTATAATGAAGTAGTTAAATTTGTTTTTATTGGGAGCCCACCCCCTCCAATAAAAAAACAACTTTACACACACACACACATATATATAAACAATAGCATTCCATTAACATACTTAAACCTAAAATAAATAAAATGATTTAATACCCTATTTTCCGTGACCGATATAGGTATGTCGGACGACCCCCCCCCCTAAAAAAACACTTGTTATATTTTTTGGGGGGGGCACTCCAACATTTATACACTACAATTTGTGTGTAGATAGGTAGATAGATAAAATGAAGTATTTAAAGTTTGTTTTTATTTAGGAGGGGGGTTCTATTTCTCTACCCCCAACCCCATGTGTGTGTAGTGTATATATTATTTAAAACGATGTATTTAAGTTGTTCTGTTTTTGTTTTTTTTTTTTTTTTTTTTAATTTAAAAAAAATTACATTAAAAGGATATAAAAGATACTAACATTAAAAAAAAAACATATATATACTAACATTAATGCTGTGTAAATAAATAACAATAAAGATGAGAACAATAGTCCGAATAATTGAAATAATCAAGCCTCATCTCAAAAATTCAGAGAAACTAACATTAACATACTTAAAACCTAAAATAAATAAAAATTATTTGATACCCTATTTTTCTGTTTTTCAATGGCATTATCCCCCCTCCCCCACACCCCGAAATAAATATTGTACATTAAACTGAGCAACATAGTCCGAAGGTCAATGGGGGTTTATTTTAAAAACTTAATTTTTAGAGCCCCACCCCCATCCAAACTCATACACACGAACTGGGTTCCGTTTTAAATGTCGAGATATACAGTAATTAAAAACACTTGAATTAAATAAATATATTTTAAATTCTGTATATACAAGTTCTGTTTTGATTTAGAAAAAGTGAAATTTTAAATTTATATACACATACACTAGACTATAATAAAATTACTATGTATTGGTATAAAACATTTAAATAAAATACATAAATATTTAAAATGATGTAAACAAAAAAAAATAAGTTCTGATTTGTACTTTTTTTTAAATTAAAAAACAATAAGAAAATTTAAAATATACAATTAGACTAATAGTATACTATATATACATATTTTATATTAGAAATTAGAATAATTATTTACTTACTTTATATTAGTATAAAACAAGTTAAAATAAAATATATATCTAAAATCTATTAAAAGTTGCTTTTGCTTTCTTTTTTAATTAAAAAAAAAAACAAAAAACAATAACGGAATATATATATATTTATTTATTACACACACACACACACACACACACACACACACACACACAATTAGTATATCAATTACATACTTAATCCTAAAATAAATAAAAATGAAGACTTGATACCCTATTTTCCGTTTTCAATGAATAAAATAAATGTTCTGTTTTCAATAAATAAAATGAATGAATAAATAAAATGAATGAATAAATAAAATAAAAATGCGATGTACTTACAAGTTTCAAATGTGTGGATGGTAAAAAAAAAAAAAGAAAAAGATATAGCCATTAAACAGTCCTTTTTTTCATTTTGAATAGATGATGAAGAAGAAAAAAACAACGTGTAAGTGAAATTATTTCATTTGTTGTGTACGACTACATCAAACTCATTTTGACACACACAAAAAAAAAAAAAATAAGAAAGGAAGAAAAAAAAAAGGGTTAAAAAAGGGGTCTGAAAAAATATCTGGGCTTGGTAAATCCGAAAGGGTCCAGAAGTATTTTAAGGGGTCAGATATTTTGTGAATGATGGAGGAGGGGGGTGGGGAGTTGGTGGTCAGTGAAGTCAGCGCGATTTCAGCGGTGTCGTCGGCAACGGCGACGACATAGTGCGCGTTTGTTATGAATAGACACTGGACTAGAAATGATGAGGATGGAGAAGAAGGAGAGAGGAGGAGGGAGAAGAAAGAAAGAGGGGAGAAGGAGGAGGAGGATGATAATAAAAATCTAAAAAGAACGGAATGTCTTAATCGGATTTTACTAGAGAGACAGTCAACAATACATTCATTCACTAAATCAACTACTGAGGAAAAAAAGAGAGAAAGAAAGAGAAAAGTGTGGAAGGAGGGGGATGAATTAAGGAAACAGTGAGAGAGTGAGTGAGAGATAAAGTGTGTTTAGCACTAAAAAGAAAGAAAACCGTATGGGGGGGGTGAATTAGGGGAACAGTGAGAGTGAGTATAGCACTAAAACGAAAGAGAAAACGTGTTAGAGAGAGGAGAGAGAGAGAGAGAGAGAGAGAGAGAGAGAGAGAGAGAGAGAGAGAGAGAGGAGAGAATGTTTAGCACTAAAAAGAAAGAAAAAGCCGGCATTGGGGTGAATTAAGGGAACAATGCAAAAACAAACAAAAAAGAAAGAGAGAGAGAGAGAAGGAGTGTGTTTAGTACTATAAAGAAAGAAAAAAAAACAACGGTGTTGGAGGGGGGCTGAATTAAGTAAACAGTACGAGAGAGAGAGAGAGAGAGAGAGAGAGGGAGTTTAGCACTAAAATGAAAGAGAAAAACAGTGTTGCCGGGAGATGGGTTGAATTAAGGGAATAGTGGGTGTGTGTGAGGGAGAAAGAGAGAAACAGTGTGGGAGGGAGAGGGACAACAGTGAGAGAGGGGGGCGAGAGAAGAGAGGGAGGAGAGAGAAGGGACAGTGTGAGAGAGAAGGACAGTGTGAGAGAGAAAGGGGGGAACAGTGCACGTGTGCGAGAGAGAGAGAGAGAGAGAGAAGAAAGTGCGAGAGAGAGAGAGAGAGAGAGAGAAGAAAAGTGAGAGAGAGAGAGAGAGAGAGAGAGAGAGAGAAGAAGTGAGAGAGAGAGAGAGAAAGTGAGAGAGAGAGAGAAGAAAAGTGAGAGAGAGAGAGAAGAAAAGTGAGAGAGAGAGAGAAAGAGAGAGAGAGAGAGAAGAAAAGAGAGAGAGAGAGAAGAAAAGTGAGAGAGAGAGAGAGAGAAGAGAGAAGTGCGAGAGAGAGAGAGAGAGAGAGAGAAGAAAAGTGCGAGAGAGAGAGAGAGAAAGTGCGAGAGAGAGAGAGAAGAAGAGAGAAGTGCGAGAGAGATAGAGAGAGAGAGAGAGAAGAAAAGTGCGAGAGAGAGAGAGAGAGAGAAGAAAAGTGCGAGAGAGAAAGAGAGAGAGAGAGAAAAGTGCGAGAGAGAGAGGGAACAGAGAGAGGGGAACAGTGCGCACGCGCGCGTGAGAGAGAATTTCACACACACACATAAAAGAAAAAAAAAAAAAAAGAAAAAAAAAAGGGAAAGAAGAAGAAAGAAAAACGTGTATTCTGTGTAAAACGTGTGTATTTAAAACGAGCATTGATTGTCAAAAGAAAAAAACGTTGCCTTTTCTCCTTCTTCATCGTAAAATGCCATTCCTTTCCGAAATATTAGAAAAGATTTTTGGGATGCCCGCCCGGTCTCATATTGCGAAAATAGAAAAATACAAACAACACATTTTTAGTGGTTTTATTTATTTTTTGGGTCTTTTTTTTTTCTTCTTTTAACAATTTTGTGCTTAGAATTAAATAAAATATAGAAAATAAAATAAAAATCGATTTTTTTTAAAATCTATGATAATCCACTTTCTCTCTCACACTTCGTTTGTGTATAGAATAAAACAGTAGGAAATAGAGGGAGGAATTGTGCTGACAGAGAGAGAGAGAGAACTATTGAATGAGAGGGAACTGTTGAATAGAGAGAGAGAGTTGCGCTGAGAGAGAGAAGGAATTGTGTTGAATGAGAGGGAACTGTGTTGGAGAGAGAGAGAGTTGCGCTGAGAGAGAGAAGGAATTGTGTTGAATGAGAGAGGACTATTGAATGAGAGGGAACTGTGTTGGAGAGAGAGAGAGAGAGAGAGAGAGAGAGAGAGAGAGAGAGAGAGAGAGAGAGAGAGAGAGAGAGAGAGAGAGAGAGAGAGAGAGATTTTGTGGTGAAGGAGAGAGCGAAAGAATTCAAACTAGTTGTATAAAAAAATTCTTTAAACTTTATACACACAAAGTGCTTCATTGCTCATGAAGCACCCCCAGTGAGAATCGAACTCACCAAATAAACTCGATTACTATGCTTACTAGGTACCACCAGACCGTTTAGGTCATCTTGAATAAAAAGGAAATAGATATTTCCGAACTTTGTTTATCAAAAATCTCGTAAAAAAAAAAAAAAAGATCGTACAGGGTTGTTACAAAGAAAAATAGTTAATTCAAAGATCAAATTATCCGATTGGGAAAAATTACATCGTTATCTTAAAAAATAAACAAACCTATCCATATTATGTGCGAAAGGGTAATTTTCAGGCCGCGATTTAGAGAGAAAGAAATACATATTATTACCCTCTTACAGTTATGCATCTAAGTACGGATGGGTGTAACGGCCAAATTTTTTCTATTAAAATGAATAAAATCTTTAAAAACTTTATTACAATTTAAAATGAATAAAATCTTTATAAACTTTAATATTATAATTTACTATGAATAAAAACTTGAAAAACTTTAATCTTAAAATTTCGCAGTGAAATTGACATTAAAAAATGTCTTCGGTTTTAGTATTAATTCTTAAAATCGAAAATAAAATGAAAATTTGAATATTTTTTCTAAGAGAAAAACTGATAAAACAATCATTCAATATATTATTTTATTCTAATTGGTCGTAAAAGTTAAATAAATATTTTTTTTACGCTCAGAAAAACAAACTTTAGTTACCGAGAAGCGTCTCGTCATATGTCAGTTTTGCTCTTCCGTACATTCTAAGAATCACACATTACTATTCAACAATAAAAATTACAAATTCTTTTAAAAATATTAATCGAGCACGGATCGGACCAACTTTTAGTTCACCTGAATTCTAAAATTCATGTTTTTAAATATCTGTGAAAATTTTGATTTTTTTCCACAGGAAAAAAAAAAATTAAATTTATTTCACGCAGAAAATAAAAATATTTAATCACACAAAGATTGAAAATCTCGTAAAAATTAATTTCTTAAAAAAAAATTTTTTTTTTTTTGACAATTTAATAGAATATAGTACATACCAATTACATAAGAAAAAAAAGTTTTCAAATATTAATATTATGACATTTTTTTGCACTTTTTTTTCCGATTTCATTATTTTTTCATAAAAAAACTATAATTCGGTACGTTATACAATTTCATTGATATAGTTATTCAGACTCTTATCTTTATAGAAAAAAAGTACCAAATTTTTTTTCCACATCATTTTTTTTTTTATCTCATAAAATAAAATAGGGGGGTGATAGACATCATAAAAAACTATTTCCCTAATATATTTTAGAAAAAAACTATTTCAGATGTATTTACATCCAATGGTAAACATTTATGGAAATTTTCGTGAAAATCGGACCATTAATTGATTTTTCATAGAATTTTTAAAAAATCCTCTTATCGTAACTTGTTTTTAGCTACGTTAAATTTCAGTTGATTTAACAGTGCAAAAATGAAAACATTGTTTTTCAATCATAATTTTCATTATTTTCGCATGCTGATAAAAAATTAAAAAAATCATCAGGAGTTTATTTAATGTTTTTTCTTTCGAATGGAAAAAAATTTTCAAGAAAATATTAATTTTTCTGCAAGTTTCATTGTGTTAAATGTAGGGGGGGTAAATTGCACAGTGTCAAATTGGTGGTACCTAATGCTTACCCATTACATCACACACACACGCACAGTAGCAACTATCGTATAAAAATCAATTGTTGTAAGTAATTTACTAAGCCAAGTATGCCACAAGGCTATAAGGGGTTCCCATGAGATTTGAACTCGTTAGCAGTTATCTGCTGGACTAAATCGTTAACCATAACACCAACTACTCAACTGTCCCCCCTTCCGTAGACAGGAATTCGGCGGATAAGCAACACTAGATAAGGATTACATTTTTGCATTTCATCTTGGATATGTAATATGGGGGTTACGAGTCAAACAGTACTCGTAATGTCAACTACTTAATTTGTTCAAGTGTCATAAAAATTATAAATGTTTCCCCCCCCCCCCAAATGGGGGAAGTATGTGTTCGATATTTTTTTCTGCTTAAAAAGGGGGGTGGGTACATTTTCAATCGAGTTTTTCTTCAAAAAGTATACTTTGACGTAAAAAAAATAAGGTTTGCATTAAGTAGATATTTATTTCTAGAATCTAAAAATATAACATTTTAAACTTAACATCATATTTTTCACATTTTAAATGAATTTTATATATTAATTTTTCATAGCAAAAATACTAAATTAAAGTTTTGAAATAAAATAACTGATGCATTATAAAATTCATTAATTGATAAATCAATACTGAAAATTTCATTAAAATCGGATAATTACCTGATTTTTGGTATTATTTTTTTGCAATCGCGAATGTTACTTAAAAATTGTAAACAAGCCAATAAAACCATTGAAAAACAGCCAAAATGGCGGATCGCGTCGAAATTGACCAAAACAAATCGTTTTAAATCTATTAAAAATAAACTGCATGTGTAATGATATATCTTTTTTTAATGATCGTCATTTTAGACAAAAGTTTGACCTTAAATAATAGATTTAATTAATTTTAATTAGTTTTTAAAAAGCTAGCAGCCGACAAACTTGGATCTCTATCATACGCAGAGTTGGTGGGGACCGGTATCGAACCCAGAATCTCAAGATTCATAGACGGGTGTTCTTCCGACTGAGCTAAGTCGGGGGGGGGGGTACAAGTCAAACAGTACTCGTAATGTCAACTACCTAATTTGTTCAAGTGTCATAAAAAATTATAAATGTTTTCCCAACCCCCCAAAATGGGGGGGGGAAGTAGGTGTTAGTGCTGCGGGTGAACTCTTCAAACCATTTGCCAACACTAACACCTATAACATTAAATTTCTCACTGGATCCTACATCAACGATTATAAGTAAAGTCGTCGGGTGGCCTAAAGTCGGGGTGGCCTAAAGTCGGTATCAGCCAATCAACGAGGGAGTCTATCCCCTTTTCACTAGCGCTAGACAAAGGAGATTATTTTAGCATCTGAGGTGGAGTGCCACACCTACCATCAGCTACTTTACCGCACAGATCCTTGTGCTACTCATACGTCGAGTTGACGAGGGCCAGTATCGAACTAGGGGTAATCCTTAACTTTCTCCTCGTAAATTCCTACCATAAAATAAACTGAACCCTCATTTTATGTCCGTGTTTTTGCAATAAATGTTTTATTTTTCTTGCACCCGTTATTTTACAATACTGAATATATTTTATCTTTATTTAAAAACATTTATTGCAAACATATTTAAAAAATACGGTAATCCTTAACCGTTATTTTACAATACTAAATATATTTTCTTTATTCTTTAACGAATAAAGAAAATATATTTAGTATTGTAAAATAACGGGTGCAAGAAAAACAAAACATTTATTGCAAAAACACGGACATAAAATGAGGGTTCAGTTTATTTTATAATAGGAATTTACGAGGAACAAGTTGAAGATTACCGAACTAGGAAACTTGTGGTTCCTAACCGAACGCTCTACCAACAAATTTTCTAAAAATTGATTTCACCAAAATGTCTGCACACCCACTCAAATTATTTATCAAAATAGAAATTTTTAATATGTATAAAAGTAAACTTATAATCAACTTTCAAACTATGTAAAAAAAAAAAAATTAAAAAAATTAAATAAAAACTGAGGTGGTCACTATTAGAATAGAGGCTTAGTCCTAATTAGTGATCATCCTCCACACATTAATACAACAACCAACATTACGTTTTTTTGGGGTTTTTTTTTTGTTTTGTTTTATGTGACATTGTTTATATTGTGTAATGTGTGGAAATAAATCATTGTCTTCTTGTCAAAGTTTTTATTCAAATATTTATTTATTCCCTAAAAGTGAGAGGACGGCAAATATCTGTTTTCATCGAGTTGGTCTTATTTATCATTTACTAAAATTAATGTCACACACACACACACACAGGATGTGGGTTTATAATTTATTTAATAAACTGAGTAAGACCCTAGTCACCCCCCCACCCCCGCCGATACAGTCCCCCTACCCAGCCAAATTCAGAAAATTCAACCAAATTTACCAATTCAACACATGAAAAAAAAAAAACCCCCAAACACACTACCAAATTCCCCCGTAAATTCACTTGGCCAAAAAAAGAAATAAAATAACGAGAGTAGAGGGGGGGGGGAAACTCTATATTTAGATTTGCACAAGACACTTCCGCGTGCCCCAGCCCCCCACTCCACTCAATAAAAGAGGAAGGCGAGAGAGAGTGGGGAGGGGGCAGGTGCTTGAAGTGTGGGGGAGGGAGGGACAGGCTGAATGGGAGAGAGAAAGACGGGAAAGGGGGGGGGTTCAGTTAGAAAATTCACAGCACAGCAAATCCAGAAGTTCCCCTTTTTTTCTTTACACGTTACAGAAAAGAATGTGTGTGTGTGTATGTATGTATGGAAAGTAAGTAAAGTCGTCGGGGCGGCCTAAAGTCGATATCAGCCAGTCAGCGAGGGAGTCTATCCCCTTTTCAATAGCGCTAGACCAAGGAGATTGTTTTTTAGCATCTGAGGTGGAGTGCCACACCTACCATCAGCTCCTAACTTTACCGCACAGATCCCTGTGCTACTCATACGCTGAGTTGGCGAGGACCGGTATCGAACTAGGAACCTTGTGGCTTCTAGTCGAACGCTCTACCGACTGAGCTAACCCGGCCCCTCGCTAGATATGTGGCATAATGGTTAGCGAGCTAGATTATCAGACTATTGATAGCGAGTTCGATTCTCACTGGGTGCCTCAAACTACTGGCCTTGTGCCACATCTAAGCTAAGCTTAGTAAATAACTATATATTCTTATTTATTTTGAGTGGCGTCACCTCAACTAAATAATGGAGCATTCCGTTTTTATTATAAAGAAAAAGGATATGCTACACAGAAAAAATATAAGAAAGAAAGAGGGTAGGGTTAAGATAGAGGGGGTGAGCTCACGGAAGCGCTAACGCTATTTCATTTCAATCGAACATAATAAAGATGAAAAGAATGAAAGTAAGAAAAAAAAATGAGTGCGTGTGAGTTAAATCAAGATTATTATACTCTTTACATATTGAACTATTTAGCAATAACTCTTAAGTAAACATATCAAATGTAATAATTAAATTATCATACTGTGCTATATCCACAGGTCCTGCTAATCTATTTATAATTTTCTAGGGATTATAGAAAGGTTTATTTTCAATTTATAAAATTAAATTTCAAAAAATATTTCAGAAAGACTTGGACTGAAATTCATTTAATTTAAAAATTCAAATAACTGGTTTAAATTTTATCGTTATCCCAAAACGTGTGTACAGCTGTACAGTGTACATACATTATACAAAACGTGTTTACTGTTAAGGCATTTGATTTCAAACTTTCAATTTACAAACACACACACACGCATATACATACACACACACACGCATATACATACACACACACACGCATATACATACACACACACACGCATATACATACATACACACACGCATATACATACACACACGCATATACATACACACACGCATATACATACACACATATACACATATACACGCATATACATATACACATATACACGCATATACATACACACATATACACGCATATACATACACACATATACACACACATGATATTAATTAGCTATAGTATAAAAGACTGTTTAACAGTGCATATATAATTGTCTATCTAAGTTGAAGCCAGACGTTGAATTAAAGTAAACAGCGCTTAGTAACTGACAGTTTATCGCCTATTCGGTTTTTATTGATGATGCAGTCTGATAGATTTATAAATAAAAGAGTGCTCAATATTAGCGATAGAGCATGCATCAAAGTTAGAGTAGCGTAGACAAAGTCAACGGCTCTTGGTAACAGTCAGTTTCTCGTCTATGTGATTTTCAAACATTACACACTCGCAATATAATATAAAGGTATATAAGTATCCAATCAACCAGTAAGTTGGGGATGATGCTATTTGGGATCATCAGCATCACCCGTACACCCACAATGCGTGCCCATGCAGATGCACATCTGCAGATTTATGCAAGGATTATTTCAAATCCCCAAGAGAGCTCAATGTAAGATAATTAATAAATTAATTATATACAGAGCAATATTTACACTTTCAATAAAAAAGATAAAAACTCAACAGACCGTCATTTGGCTGTTATAAATTTATTTCGACCGGTAACTCAATAAATGAGCCCAATTCCGCCAGACAGCTAATCACACACACACACACACACACACATATATAAGTTCGAATCACGCACACGGCGGTCTTTCTATCTATAGCTCTGCTGATGAGGCCTAATAGGCCGAAATGTACATACAGATTGATTTTTCTCGATTTGTTTAGCCTTACATTTGAATAGGTATGCCCACCTAATTAATTAATTACCTTTCAAAATTAGGTACGACTTCAATTAAGCACATATTCTCCCAGAAATTGTCGGCTAAAAAAGCCATATCAAAACACATCGTTTGTGTATTTACTTCTCATACCTAAATATATATATATATATATATATATATATATATTAGTGATGCTGGTAGCTTTTGATTCAGTGCGTCCTGGGACGCACACATTTGCTTTGAATGAGTCCCCAGGAAAATTAATGGGTCCCAATTAAAACCGTCTAACTTCTACCTTGTAACCTATCCTGTGTAATTCCTTTCTAAGAAACTATAGAAATGTATTTACAGTTATTTTGAAATGGTGAGGGAAGAAAAAAGAAAAACACTGGGAGTCATGGATACGATTTTACTGCGCCTTTTTCGATTTTTGTGCGTCAGGGACGCAAGACGCGCAACTATCAGCATCTCATATAAGTAAAATCGACGGGGCGGCCTAAAGTCGGTATCAGCCAGTCAGCGAGGGAGTCTCTCCCCTTTTCAATAGCGCTAGACCAAGGAGATTGTTTTTTAGCATCTGAGGTGGAGCGCCACACCTACCATCAGCTCCTTACTTTACCGCACAGATCCCTGTGCTACTCATAACGCTGAGTTGGCGAGGACCGGTATCGAACTAGGAACCTTGTGGTTTCTAGCCGAACGCTCTACCGACTGAGCTAACCCGGCCCCTAGACCCCTAGGGAAAAGAAGCCTCTATATGACCCAACATAAACTTTAAAACGGAACCCAGTGCTCGAGTCAACCCACCCCCACCCAACTACATGTTTGTGTAAAGTAGTTTTATGAACCCCACTCTCATAGATATGTCAATTTTCATAAAGTAGTATCCATAGAAATTTTGTTTTACGGCATATCAACCTCAGTGGGTCATTTAATGCCGATAAAGTTTTGAAATAAACAATTCTTAATGGATAATACAATTTTTTTATAAATACATTTTTCTATTTAACCCATAGATGGGACCCTAACAGGTACTACCACTCCGGGTCAGAGTGGACCAGGGAGCAATGGTGATGAAGGGGTGCTCCACATTCCCCAAACCTCCAAAACTGGAACCTCACCATCAGATAGAGTTTAACGTAATCCCCAGAACATGTAGACCCTCAGTCACCGCCTTCTAGCAACCAGGTGATAAAAATGGGCTGGGGCTTGCCATAAGGGCAATAGGGTTGGGGCAATAGGGTTGGGGCAATCATATAGGTGCTAGGGCTTGACGTGACAAGCCGATTGATCGGAGGGGGCCTCTCCGACCGCCCGTCTAGGCCAAGATAGGGCCAAAGTGGAGTATTGCAAGTCATGAACTGCTCATCCACCTGGGTTCTATCCTTAAGCATCACGGGTCACCACCCACGGTGTTCGGAGGGTAGTACGCGCCATTCAAGTAGGGGGGGGAGAGCCCCCTCCTTTTGACATAAATTAGTTGTGTTTATAAATTGATAATGTTGTGTAGTAGTGTGTCACGTACACATTACATACTAAACAAACAGAAACGACAATTGCTGACGGAGTCAGTATTGACCAGAAAGCGAGGGAGTCTATCCCCTTTTCGCTAGCGCTTGACCAGAGACATCGTTTTACTATCACTTTACTGCACAAATCAGTTTACATAAGCTATGCTACTCATGCGCCGAGTTGGCAGGGGCCGGGATCGAACACGGAACTTAGGCGGAAGCTCTACCGACTGAGCTAAACCACTATGTAGTAGTGCCATGTACACACACAGTGATACTGATAACTTTTTGATTTATTGCGTCCTGGGACGCACATATTTGCTTTGAATGGGTCTCTGGGAAAATTTATGGGTCCCAACTAAAGCCGTCTAACTCCTACCTTGTAACCTATACTGTAATTCGTTTCTAAGAAACTATCAAAATGTATTTACAGTTAGCTTGAAATGGTGATAAAAGAAAAAAGAAAAACACTTGGACGCATGGATATGATTTTACTGCGTCCTTTTAGATTTTTGTGCGTCAGGGACGCAGGATGCGTACCTATCAGCATCTCTGTATATATATATATAACCAACCCCTACACGAGTAAGATGTGACACAAGGTCAATTTCTTAAGCGGGTTTAACATGTTTGAAATCAGTGTTTTCCTTCTCCGAGATTGGTTACCTAATCAAGGTTAAAGAGTCCAGTCTGCTCTGCTATTTTACCCATAGCTAGAGGGAGAATAGTTGGACTCATACCTTTCCCAACGTTATTAGCGCTATGTGGAATGCTAATAGCATTTGAACGAGGGAGTTTATCCCCTTTTCACTAGCACTAGGGGCTGAACTTGCACAAAGGTGTCAAAATTAGGGTGACCCAGAAAAACAGAACCCACAAATTTTGTAATAAAACTTAATTTTAACTGGGGGGGGTTAGGATTAGGATTAGTTTAATGGGAAAATGAATAAATAATTTGGGTTCTGTTTTTTTCTGGATCACCCTAATTTTGACACCTTTGTGCAAGTTCAGCCGCACTAGGCCAAGGAGCCCCACACCTACCGTCAGCTCCTCACTTTACGGCACATATGCTGAGTTGGCGAGGGCCGGACGCTCTACCGACTGAGCTAAACCGTTTCTATGTACACATAATAGTGAACAAAAAATACTAGTGTTTTGTATTAGTATACTAATACAAAACACTAGTAGTATTTTTACTATAATAGTATTTAAGATTACTAATTTAAGAAAAATACGGTAATCCTTATTTTACAATACTAAATATATTTTCTTTATTCTTTAACGAATAAAGAAAATATATTTAGTATTGTAAAATAACGGGTGCAAGAAAAACAAAACATTTATTGCAAAAACACGGACATAAAATGAGGGTTCAGTTTATTTTATGGTAGGAATTTACGAGAAAAAAGTTAAGGATTACCAAAAATACTACTTAGGTTGTATAAAGAGAATGTTAATTTATTTTATTCAGAGAGAAAAAAACAACAAAAAAACCAATGGAGTCGGTTTTAAAAGGTCCGCCAAATTGTTTGATGACAGTTGAGGAAGATTTGAAATAATTGTGATCAACCAACCGCACCCCCATCTCGCATCGGGACTATTTTATTACAGGTGAGAAACAGTTCAGGTGTGTTATGGGAATTTTTTTAAACTTTTGGGTTTGGGATGTTTTTTGGGGGGGTTATTTTTTTTAGGGAGACGTATTTGCTAAATAAATAAACTGTATTTCAAAATGAATACTGAATTCTACTAAAAAAAAAAAAAAAAAAAAAAAAAAAGTCAATATTATGACATTTTTTAGCAAAATTCAGTATTCATGGTTCTTTTACGAAAGAAGAAATCCCGTATTGAAACTTATAAAAAATCTTCAGATATAAGATTAATCTTTATAGAAAAAAAAAAAAAATAAAATTGTTTTTTATCTGTTCATTTTTTCAAAGAGGCGGGGAGACCTCGTAAAAAATATTTCCCCTGATATATTTTAAGAAAAATATATTTCAAACAATTTCATCAAAAAGGTAAAAATTACCGAAATGTTCGTGAAAATTTGACTATGTTGATTTTTCATAGAATTTTTTTTAAAGCCTCTAGTCAGAACTTGTTTTTGGCTACGTTAAATTTCAATCGATTTAATGTTGCGAAAATGTAAACATTGTTTTTGTTCATAATTTATTATTTCTGTAAGCTGAAAAATTTTTTTTTTTTAAATAGTATTTTTTTTTTTTTGGGGGGGGGTAATTTTTTAATGGTTCTTCTTTTGAATGGTCCAAAAATTCTGAAGATAATATTAACCTTTATTCAAGTTTCATTGTTAAATATAGGGGGAGGGGTTAAATTTCACAGGAATAATTGGAGGTCCATAATCTTCATATATTAGATGAGGTATGAATAGAATTAGATAGGTATAAAAGATAAAAAGTATTCGATTGATAATGTAATCCAAATGACTGGTAAGTAAGCGATGATCCTATTTGGAATCATCGAAATCTCACTGTACAGTGTTACAACCATACTGTCTGCTCTTGTATGTGCAAACATATACTCATACAAGGATGTTTATAAATCCCTAAAGGGAGCTCAATGTATAATAATAAGTTAAATCATATAAACAGAAATATTTAACTATAAAAGAAAAAAAAATTAAACAGTCATGTTATATTTTTAATTCGATCAGAAACTAAAAAGAGAGAAGAGTATCAGATGGATTTTACATTTACAAGGAACCTCAAAAATAAATAAATAAATAAAATACCGGTAATTTTTTTCAAATTGTCAAATTCTGATTTTATAAAAAAAATATTTTTTGAATTTTTTTTTATAAAATAAGCTAATCGTTATAAAATTAAGTCGTCGGAAAATAATTTGGTGAAAATTTCATTAAAATTGAACAATTCCCTGATTTTTGGTAATTGTTTTAAATTTAAGAAATTAAAAAAAAAAAATAATTAAAAAAATTTTAAAAAACTCCCCTGGAAGCAACAGAAAACACCCTCCGGGTGTCGTAAAAAATAATTTTGGAAAGACATTGCCTGAGAGGGTGGGAGTTAAAAATTCAATGTCAGAGGGTTTATAAGACAAATTCTTATATTTATTAAATGAGTAAAAATAAAATTAAACAATTTGAAATGAAAAATGAGCCCCGTCCCTCTCAAATAAAATGTTGCGTGCATGTAATAATCAAACAATTATTTTGAATATTTTCCACAAAATCGTAGGTATTTATTTGTAAACTTTTTAGTTAACTTCTTGTTACTGTAAAAAAAAAAAGAATAGATATATAAAGTGTATTCGATAAATGAGTATAAAACAAACAAAAAATCCAGTAATTTTATATTATTTTTAAAAAAGATTATAAAAAAGATTATAAAACTTTATACGTTTTAGTATAAAGTTATTGAATTGTCTGTTTTTTTAAAGCAAATCCCAACGATGACTAAAACACCATAGAAACATTTTATTATACACTAATAAATACACTTTATAACCAAAATAAATAAAAATTGGACACTTAAAAAACGTTAACTCAAAATAAAAACTACAGTCAATTCATAATATATTAAAAGAATAAAAAAAAAAGTTTGAAAAGAAAATTTTAAGAGCATTATTCGCAACGAATAATCCGTCAACTTTTCATCAAGTGGTAGGTACAAGATAAGTAATAAAAACAAAACCTACAAATTGTGTCACCTATAAAAATAGGTAAAAGCTAAAAAGAGGTCGACTGAAACTAATAACTTTTTAGATGAAAGGAGTGGGGTGAGTTTTTTTGTTTGTTTTTCTTTCTTCTTTGTAGATACACCCATAAAAAGTTGGGTTTTGTTTGTTTTTTTAAAGAAGAGTAAGCTTTAATTTTTAAATATTATGTAATCAAAAAAGAACCATAACAATACAAAATGTGTGTGATGAGAATGGAATACAGTGGATAAAAACACAAACAATTTCAATTAATATTTTGCCTCTGTGAATTTACGAGGCTTATTCACAACTTTTTTTTTTTATAGCCACAATGTTCCTCAACTTTTAATCACATTGTCGGATTTTTCTTAATTTATTATATTCTCATAATATTATTTTATATAGGATATGTGTTTTGGGCTAAACTTACAAATCGGTCTGGAAATCAAAACATTACAGGGTAACCCAGAAAAAACAGAACCCAAATTATTTTCCCATTAAACTAACCCTAAACCCCAACCCCCCTAGTTAAAATTAACAGTTTTATTACAAAATTTGTGGGTTCTGTTTTTTCTGGGTCAGCCTAATTTTCCGACTGATTTGCAAGTTTAGCCGTGTTTTGTGTACTTTTTCTTTACGTTTTAATCTTACACATCTCAGGTAGTGTAATGGTTAGCAAGCTAGATTAGCAGACCATTGATAGAGAGTTCGATTCACACTGGGCGCCCCATACCTCTGGCCTTGTGCTGCATCTAAGCAAATAACTATATTATATCTGTGTATGTGTAAGAGGAAAAGGTGAACAAAACACTTTCTTAATCATATATAATATTATGTATATTAATATATGTATATTATATAAATATATATACATATTACACTCATACACTACACACACGTCTCACATGTAGAGTTTTTTTAAAACAGGTACGCTTTAAAACTTTTCTTTTTGTTGTTGTTGACCGTGAAAAGATATTAAAATAGATATTATTTATAAGATAAAGTTTTTTTTAAATATATTTTCGTTGTTAGTTTTGAGATTAAAAATGAAAAAAAAGAAAATGAGAAAAAAAAATAAAATAAAATAAACACCAACAGGTAGAGAAAACTGAGAGAAAAGTCGGTTTTGTAGGCCAGGTGAGATAAGTTCTTCTTTCTCTCTCCCCCAAGGTAAGTGCGGCCATAATCACACACACACACATTTACAATACAAAAACAGATTTTTCTAGCAAAAATCCTTATTTAATTACAGAGAAAAATTAATTAAATAAATAAATATAAATGTGGGTTAAGAAATATTTCTTTTTTTCTTTTTTGTAAGAAAAATAAAATGAAAAGTTGACGGGGAAAAAAAGTTCGTTAAAAAAATAGATAAATAAAAAGGTAGGTAAGTTTTTTCTTCTTTTGTTTTTTTATGAAAGCTAGAAGAGAAAAGTATACAGGTAAAAAGTTGAAAAAAAGAAATTAATAAAAAAAATAGATTGAAAGGTTTAAACAAATAAATTAAGAACTGTTCTTAATTGAAATTATTTATAAAGATACTAATTAAAAAAAATTATATTATATATATATATATATAATATATATATATATATATATATCAAAATGAAGTGTAAAAAGGACTTTTTACTAAGGTTAAGAGAGGACTTTACGAACTTTTTACAAAGAACAGTTTACATTACATAAATCGTTTTAAGATATTTAAAAAATATATTTTATTTTAGATATTTAAATCCAATAAAACAATCGTAACTTTTTAATTTCGCATTTCTTTTTTGTGTAAATAAATAAAAATAACTAAGTTTTCTTTCGTTACCAAACAAGTGCGTTGCTTTTTCTTGATTCATAAAATAAAAAATAAAAACTTTAAAAGTTTTTTTTAAGAAATTAATAATTAGTTTTAAAGTATATAATTAAATAATAACAGAATAGACTGTTAAAAATTTGTTTATTCAACGTTTAAAAAAATAAAAATAAATATTCAAACAGTTCAGCTTTTCTTTAAAAAAAAAAATATACAAAAATAAACTTTAAATAATTAAGAAATAATTAACTTAACAAGTGCCCCGAAATATCCCAACAGAAAAGACTTAGGGGTTAATGAAGAAAAATAGGTGGGGACACCTGATTTTAAACTGACTCCTCAACAAAAAAATATCTTTACCAACGACCAAAAAGTGGGGGACCACTAAACAACAAAATCCAATCCAAAAGTATAGGTACTTTTCAAGCCAATGATAAGAGGGATCAATTTACAATAGAAAAAGCATTTAAAATCGATCACCCATTTTCTGGCCACTCTCGAGACGAACTGTTGCTTGTCTTACATAGATACATTTTCTTTAATTTTTCAAGCAAAAGTCAGTCTTTTTCAACGGGAAAAAAACGTATAAAACATTCGTTGATCTACCTCGAATCCTTCTGGAGGGTTCCTGTCGTGGGTTAATAAGGAAAAAGTGAACTTACCCAGGGGTATTTGTCCCCAACTCCAGTTGTATGAGTGGATTAAACAATGGTATCACATCCACTTGGAGAAAGAGAGAGAAAAGACGATTGCTATTTGACAAGGGGGGAGTGACGACGCTGCTCTTCCAACAGCAAAACACACCCCCGCTACCAACTAAATTTTTTATCTTTCTTTCTCTTTTTTTTTTTTTTTAGCTAACTCTTTAATATATCAATCATTTTAGGATATTTCTTTATTTAAACATTTTTTTATTTTATTTTGGGGTAAAAAAAAATAATTAGGTTGAGTAATTGCATTTCGATAATTCAATTAGGTTAATATTTTTTTCTTTTTTCTTATTTTTTTTATAAGGTTTTAAACTCATCTTAAACTTTTTTTTACGTTCCTAAACAAAACAAAAATCCTTTTAAAAATATGCAAGCCTATTTTTAGACAAACTAAAATAGATAAATAAATAAATAAAACAGAATACCTTAATTTAGTTGGTGGGTTGAATTTTATGGCATGTCAACCCTTGTTGGGTTATTTTAGACGTTTTATTTTATTCATTCTTGACAGGTATTCGAATTTTCTTATTTAACTCAATTTTTTTAAAAGTACAATTTTAAAAACTCATTTTGTTCTATAGATGGGACGCTAACAGGTACTACCACTCCGGGTCAGAGTGGACATGGGAGTAATGTTGATGAAGTGGTACTTTACACTCCCCACAGCTCCAGAATTGGTTGGTTGGATGAGTTTTACGGCATTTCAACCCTTGTTGGGTTATTTTATGCCGAAGACGATTTCTTTTATTAATTCTTGATGGGTATTAAATTTTTTTTTATTCGAACTCAATTTTTTTTAAACACAATTTTTTTAACTCATCTTTTTCTATTTAACCCATAGATTGGACCCTAACAGGTACTACCAATCCGAGTCAGGATGGACCTGGGAGTAATGGTGATGAAGGGGTACCTCATTTTTTTTAATAAACAAAAAAAATTATATAAAAGCAAGAAAAAAAAGTCGGTTAAACTTGCAAATCGTCCTCAAAATTAAAACGGAAACTTATTAAAGAACTTTTTGCGAATTGGGTTACGGTTTAGGGGTTTGGGGATTAAGGTTGTTTTTAATTACGTATTGCTTTAAAAAAAAATTACTATACATTTAATGTTGAAAAATATTTTTTTTAAAACCAAGTTTAATTGAAATTATACATTGCAATACTAACACAAACAACTGAGACTAATGTGTTTACCGTTGGATTCAATAATTAATTTCAATGGTTAATTAAATGTATAGTAATTTGGGTTTTTTGTTGTTGTTGTTTTTTTTTAAGCAATATGTAATTTTAAAAAAACTTAATCTCGAAACCCCTAAAGCCAATTCACAAAAAAGTTTATTCATACACTGTAGTTAAACTGTCATAGATCCCCACCAAATAAGTTTCCATTTTAATTTTGACGACGATTTGCACGTTTAACCAAAAAGTCTTTGTTTTTACTTTTATTTTTATTTATCTATTTTTTTTGTATGAATTTTAGTCTCTCATAGAGCATAAGGCAGGGTTGCATCCGCCCTGTCATCTGGGGCTGTGAAATACGCCAACTGCACCTCTGTACAGAGGTAAGACCTACCCCGCAAATGGGGCCAACTGTTGGCCGTGGGTTGCAACCCGTGATGCTTAAGGATAGAGCCCAGGTGACTGAGCTGTGCATAACATGCAACACTCTACTTGGGCCTTTTCTTATGCTAGATGGGCGATCAGAGAGACCCCCTTCCATCAATCGGCTGGTCATGTCAAGCCCTAGCACCTATATGATTACCCCAACCCTATTGCCCTTATGGCAAGCCCCAACCCATTTTTATCATATATGTGCTAAAAGGCGGTGGTTGAGGGTCTACATGTCCTGGGAATGATGTTAAACTCTATCTGATGGTGAGTTTCCAGTTCTGGAGGTTTGGGGAATGTGTAGCACCCCTTCATCACCATTACTCCCAGGTCCACTCTAACCCAGAGTGGTAGTACCTGTTAGGGTCCCATCCATGGGTCAAATAAAAGAAAATGAGTTTACAAAAATACTTGAAACTATACAATTGTGTGTAAATTATTTGTATTAGATAGGAATACTTTAAACTATAAACTGTGTGCAAATTATTTGTATTAGATAGGAATGGTTTCAAGTAACTAATAATAATAATCCTTAGTAAACAATTATAGCTTCAAGTAACTATTCTTAATACAAATAATTTACAGACAATTATATGTCATTAGTAATTTTTAAACAAATCTATTTGACCTATAGATGATACCCTAACAGGTACTACCACTCCAGGTCAAAATTGACCTGGGAGTAATGGTAATGAAGGTGTATCTTTTTCTTTTTCTTTTGTTTTGAAGAAATGGGGAAATTATTCAGGAAAGAATTCAACAACGAAAACATCAATAAAATACAAAAAAGAAAAAAAGAACGATAGTGTCGCTTAACAAATGGCAAAATCCTTAAATAATTTCCATGGGAACTTTCCACGTTTTACTCCCAAGCTGTTGAACAAAAAAGTTTTTTGTTTGAACAAAAAAGATTTCCTTCCTTTTGCCGGTTATCAAAAGCACACTAAAACTGAGTTACAGCTGCATGGAAAACATGATAAAAAGGATAAAACAGTAAAGTGGATGGTGAGTTGTGCATGGATGTTAAAAAACGTCCACAAGTGGTGCATGTAGTTTGCAATGATGACAAGTGTCAATGCTTTCATAATGACATGGTGGCCAGCTGGTATGACACAGGAATATAAAAATTGCCGCAGAACTGAATTTTGACTTTGCAGTGAAGAAATCTCTGAAGCATATCGACTTTTACAATTTTCCTTTGAATTCTTTCCAAGCGTCTGTCTCTTATATTCTGGTCATAAAATAAGTTTGGTATTAGCAGGACAAGAGGTTATGTGGAATTATCCAAGAGTCTCTCTTTTGTTTTTGTCGAGTTTTGAACACAAAAGACATTAAGCCAAATGAAATTCAACAAAAATTAACTGAAGTGTATGGTGAGTTGTGTATGGATGTCAAAAACGTCTAAAACGTCCACAAGTGGTGCATGTAGTTTGCAATGATGACAAGGTTCAATGCTTCCTCAACAACATGGTGGCCAGCTGGTATGATATAGGGAGACAAAAATTGCCGCAGAACTGAATTTTGACTTTGCAGTGAAGAAATCTCTGAAGCATATCGACTTTTACAATTTTCCTTTGAATTCTTTCCAAGCGTCTGTCTCTTATATTCTGGTCATAAAATAAGTTTGGTATTAGCAGGACAAGATGTTATGTGGAATTATCCAAGAGTCTCTCTTTCGTTTTTGTCGAGTTTTGAACACAAAAGACATTAAGCCAAATGAAATTCAACAAAAATTAACTGAAGTGTATGGTGAGTCGTGCATGAATGTCAGAAACGTCCACAAACAGTGTATGTAGTTTGCAATGATGACAAGGTTCAATACTTCCTTAACAGTATGGCAGCAAGCTGGTATAACATAGGGATATAAAAATTGCTACAAAATTAAATTCTGAAGCACAAGCCATTAAATTAATTGAAGTTCATCAACAATTAATGCAAGTGTATGGTGAGTCATGCATGGATATCAAAAACGTCCACAAACAATGTATGTAGTTTGCAATGATGACAAGTTTCAATGCTTTCTTAATGACCTCATGGCCGGCTGGTATGACAGAAAGATACAAAAATTACTACGGAACTGAATTCTGACTTTGCAGTGATAAAATCTCCCAAGCATATCGACTTTACCAATATTTTCTCTGTATTCTTTCCAAGCGTCTGTCTCTTGTATTCTGGTTCTAAAGCTAGTTTGGTATTAGCAGGACTAGAGGTTAGGTGGAATTATTCAAGAGTCTCTATTTTGTTTTTGTCGAGTTTTGAACACAAAAGACATTAAGCCAAATGAAATTCAACAAAAATTAACTGAAGTGTATGGTGAGTCGTGCATGGATGTCAGAAACGTCCACAAACAATGTATGTAGTTTGCAATGATTGCAAGGTTCAAAGCTTTCTTAATGATATGGTGGCAAGCTGGTATGACATAGGGATATAAAAATTGCTACGAAAATTAAATTCTGAAGCAAAAAGCATTAAACTAATTGAAGTTCATCAACAATTAATGGAAATGTATGGTGAGTTGTGCATGGATGTCAAAAATTTCCACAAGTGGTGTAGGTAGTTTGCAATGATAACAAGATTCAATGCTTCCTCAGCAACATGGTGGCCAGCTAGTATGACAAAGGGAGACAAAAATTGCTGTGGAACTGAATTCTGAGTTTGCAGTGAAGAAATCTCCAAAGCATATCAATTTTGGCAATTTTCCTCTGTATTCTTTCCAAGCGTCTGTCTCTTGTATCCTGGTTCTAAAACAAGTTTGATATAAGGGGTTAGGTGGAATTAATCAAATAAATTTCTTTGAACATTTTAGAAATTCTCCATATTTTAACTGCTTTGATTTCAAACACCAAACAATTTACTCTGACAAAGGCCGTTATTCCTTGTATACTAAAAGATTTTGTAGTTTTCTATCATTATTATTTTATTTTGTATTTAAAATAATAATAGATAGAGTGCATGTGTGCATGGATAAACTCCTGGCTGAAACATGTGTTAGTAAAAATAAAATCTATTTTATCCATTCAGCATTTTCTTTCCTTTATTTTTCCTTCCAACATATATATATATATGGGAGATTATGTGCTTAATTAAAGTCATACCTAATTTTGTTAATTAATTAATTATAATTAAATGAATTATGTGTGCATATCAGTTTAAATGTAAAGCGTAAACAAATCGAGAAAAAGTCAATCTCTGTATGTACATTTCAGCCCATTAGGTCTCATCAACAGAGCTACAGACAGGGCAGTGCTTTGTGCATGATTCGAACCCTACTTGTCAGGCTGACAGGCGGACATTCTAACCACTACACTAGCTGGCTTCCCCAGAATTTCTCATTCATTTTTAAACTGGTATGTATATCGCCCTTTTTGGGTGACTTATGGCACGACAGTATGAAGTAGTCAAACAGTTTGAATCACACACAAAGCACTCCCCTGTCTATAGCTCTGCCGATGAGGCCTAATGGGCTGAAATGTACATACAGAGATGACTTTTTCTCGATTTGTTTACGCTTTACATTTAAACCGATATGCACGCCTAATTCATTTAGTTATAATTAGTTAATTAATAAAATTAGGTATGATTTTAATTAAGCACATAATCTCCCACAAATTGTCGGCCTTTGCCATTTCAAACACACTGTTTGACTACTTCATATATATATATATATATATATATATGTTAAGGACATTTCATTAAAAAACACCAAAAAGATCTTAGTTGATTATTCTCTAGCCACTTTATAAGATTTCTTAAGTTTTCTTCCACATTCTACAAAAATTGTCCTAAATTTTCTCCCTCAACGCTTTCCACCAATATTTTTTTTTTGGGGGGGGGTTCTTGTTTTTCAAGTTTCAAGTCAAGATTTTATTTTTCTTTGAAATCAAAAAAAAAAAATTATTTTTAATATCTGAAATGTTTCCTCTTTTCAGTGTAAAGACATTTTGAATATCTCTAGTTCCTTTTTTCGATCACAGTTTTTTATATAACTTTTTTAATTTAGATTGTCACATCTTAGGGATATTGGGAATTTTGGAATTACTGTAAACTATTTGAGTCATTAAATTCCTAGACTCAATGCTATTTCATTTATTGTTTATATATATATGTATATATCTGGCCGTATGGGTTAAAGGCTTGGCGAACGAAAGTTCATTCGGGTTTCAAACCCAGCCAGGGGTAGCTGTTACGGTATAGCCACACTGATGAAAGGTGAAACCTCGAAACACATGTCTGTGGATTACTTATTTATTATATATATACTCCCACTTTGGTTGAGTTCTCTGAATAGGGATTTAATTGCAGATTCACCGTTCTGGCGTCTAGTTAACCCTCACTTTGTTTACAAATGTTTGAGGACTCTAGTGAATTTCATTTCTACTTAGAAATGTAGGGATTAAATATTCTCCTATATTTGACAGCTGCCTCTGGCCGCACGGGTAAGAGGATTGGTGAACGAAAGTTCATTCGGGTCTCGAACCCGGCCAGGGGTAGCTGTTACGGTATATCCACACTGATGAAAGGTGAAACCTCGAAACACGTGCCTGTGGATTACTTATTTATTATTATTATATATATATATATATGTGTGTGTGTGTGTAAAAGGAATGACTTACCGGTAAAAAAATTGGGTTGGTCTCAATATTTGGTTGGTATAAGTGTTAATTGGATAATTCAGCATTATAACAAATATAAAGTGCTCAATACATAAGTAGAGCGGATTTATTATTATAGTGTGTACAAAAATAACCTACTCGAGTTTCACCATAAGGATCTTCAGGGTTAAATCCACTGAATTAATCAAGATATTGATTAATTACAGCTAAGTACGGGAGTTCATGTTGTCCCGTAGTTAGCTGGATTTAACCCTGAAGATCCTTATGGTGAAACTTAAGTAGGTTATTTCTGTACATACTATAATAATAATAATAATAATATATATATATATATATATTAAATTTTTTACTTGAAGGCACTTACAATGCATGTATCGCATAAAATTCAATACTTTTTTCTTATAGAAAATGAACTTGACAAGTGTAATACCAGCAAAGGATCGCTCGGTGTGTAGAATATCGTACGAAACAGTCTGTATGATATTCTACACACCGAGCGATCCTTTGCTGGGATTACACTTGTCAAGTTCATTTTCTATAAGAAAAAGTATCAAATTTTATGCGATACATGCGTTGTAAGTGCCTTCAAGTAAAAATTTAATATATACTTTATTCAGCAATGCTTCTAAAATAAACAAACATCCAAAAATCTTATATATATATATATATATATATATAATATATGTATATGTATATATGTATATATATACGCATGAGCGTGTGTATATGTATGTATGTATAGTCATCCAAATACAGTCCTATTTCAACGTATCATGTCAATTCGGTGCGGCTAGACTTAGCAGGCTACTTCCAGCTGAGATTGAAACTTTACCAATTTTTCATCAATCAGAATCTCTAACCTAATGGCTGCCAGAGACAGCCTGATCTATTTTTTGAAGGAGAACCTTGCAAAATACCAACATATAAACCGCCCTGTCGGCTGGGGCATTAGAATACACCGACTGCACATCTGCAGAGGGGTAAGACTCCCCCAAATGGGGCCACCTGTTAGTCGTGGGTGGCGACCCATGATGCTTAAGGATTGAACCCAGATGGCTGAGCAGTCCATGACATGCAACACTCTACTTTGGCCCTTACTTAGTCTAATCAGGCAGTCAGAGAGGCCCCCTCTGATCAATCGGCTGGTCACGTCAAGCCCTAGCACCTATATGATTGCCCCAACCCTATTACCCTTATGGCAAGCCCCAACCCCTCTTTATCATATGGGTGCTAGAAGGCGATGGCTGAGTTTCTACATGTCCTGGGAATGACATTAAACTCTATCAGATGGTGAGGTTCCAGTTCTGGAGGTTTGGAGAATATGGAGCACCCCTTCATTACCATTGCTCCCTGGTCCACTTTGACCTGGAGTGGTAGTACCTGTTAGGGTCTCATCTATGGGTTAAATAGAAAAACGTGTTTATAAAAAATTGAGTATCAACTTAAGAATGAATTTATTTCAAACTTTGTTGGCATTAAATGACCCACTGAGGTTGATATGCCATAAACCAAACCAAACCAAACCAACATATATATATATATATATATATATTATATATATATATTGGTATTTTGCATTGTAGAAAGGAATGCTTTGTGTAAGTGGTGCATTTATTTTGGTTTAATGTACAATGCAATTAAAAGGTGGTTGTTACCATTGGTTTCACAACAGCTCATCAGCCACTTTTCTTCAGCACAACATTTTTTTCACAGGCACATTGATGAAAAGTGGCTTGTGCACTAACTACGATTAAGAAATTTGAACCTAAACAACTCTAAAATTCCGCTGTTGGAAGAAAGGGCCAACTTAGAATCATTCTACTATCAACTTACCTGGTAACCCATCTACGGATATATATATATATATATATATATATATATATATATATATATATATATAAGAGAGTTTTATAATTTGCTTGAAGCATTGTGTATATATTGGTTAGGAGGTTGATTTAGAAGGCTATCACAATGCAGGTGTAAAGAAAAAATAATAATACGGTAACAATGGTGTTGTGTGTTAACCTGTATTTAATTCTTGAATTTTCGAGATAATATCTCTTTTTCAAAAGATCACTGGAACTGAAGTAGTCTAGTTATGGCATTTCTTTTTAAATTAACACATTTTTCTATTTAACCCATAGATGAGACCCTAACAGGTACTACCACTCCGGTCAGAGTGGACCAGGGAGCCATGGTGATGAATGGGTGCTCCACATTCCCCAAACCTCCAAAACTGGAACCTCACCATCAGATAGAGTTTAACGTCATTCCCAGGACATGTAGACCCACAGCCACCGCCTTCTAGCACCCATATGATAAAAAGGGGTTGGGTCTTGCCATAAGGGCAATAGGGTTGGGAAAATCATATAGGTGCTAGGGCTTGACGTGACCAGCCGATTGATCAGAGGGGGCCTCTCCGACCGCCCGTCTAGCCCAAGATAGGGCCAAAGTGGAGTATTGCATGTCATGAACTGCTCATCCACCTGGGCTCTATCTTTAAGCATCACGGGTGGCCACCCACGGCAAACAGGTGGCCCCATTGGGGGAGTCTTACCCCTCTGCAGAAGTGCAGTTGGTGCATTCTAACGCCCCAGCCGACAGGGCGGAAATATAAATGTATGTGTGTGCATACATATATGTGTGTGAATGTGATACCATTTTAATGTGAATTGAATATTGATAAAAGAAAAGCCCAATCTCAAGTAGAGGGTTAGTTTCAGGTCATATCTGGGCAAATGCAAAATTGATGTTGAAAATTGGTAAGTTGGTGCCAGATCTTGAATGATTTGGCGCCAGCATCATCCACTTGGGAACCCTGAATTTCAAAGATGAACCCACTCAATACGTCTCTTTTGAATGTTTCCAATCGCAAAGGTGAGAATGCACCAACGTTGTGCAATTACCTGCAACATGTCTGCTATTTATGCCAAAGAACTCTATCTGTTGATCGCAGGGTGTAAAAGTCACACACACATGCACACACATATGCATGCACACACACACACATGCACACACACACACACAAATATATATATATATATATATATATATATATATATTATATATATATTATACTGAAAATAGAAATAAGAAGCAATGATAGATAGATAGAAAGATAGATAGATATGAACAGAGTGAGATAGATAGATAGATTGATATGAACAGAGTGAGATAGATAGATAGATAGATAGAGAGAGAGAGAGAGAGATATGAACAGAGTGAGATAGAGAGATAGAGAGATAGATATGAACATACTGAGATAGATAGATAGATAGATAGATATGAACAGAGTGAGATGGATGGATAGATAGATAGATAGATATTAACAGAGTGAGATAGATAGATAGATAGATGGATGGATAGATAGATAGATAGATAGATAGATAGATATGAACAGAGTGAGATAGATGGATAGATAGATAGATAGATAGATATGAACAGAGTGAGATAGATGGATAGATAGATAGATAGATAGATATGAACAGAGTGAGATAGATAGATAGATAGATAGATACAGAGTAAAAAACAAACGAAAGTTTACAATAGTTTAAGAGTTGAAAAAAAAAACCTGTCCATTGTATTTAATGTTGAGAATTAAATTAATGCTAAGAATTAATGATGTCAAATAAAATTGTAAAAGTCTGCAATAAATTATGAGATGTTTGGCCATTTCGTCCGCTGAGGACGGATTGGGGGGACAAGCAGCCATTTTGTGTATTGGAGATGATTGAATGGAGACAGAATGGAGTTTTATTGTTGACTTGACAATGGGCCCGCCGCCGCCGCCGCCGCCGCCGCCGCCGCCCGAGTGGATTGTCCGGTTTTGTTGGGGGGGAAGGGGGTTGATGTGTAAAATAGGAAGTTGATGGGAAGAGGGGGGGAGGGGGTGATTATGGGGGTGGGGGTCGGTCTTTTAGTGAGACCAAAACAAAAGGAGTGAAGAAGAAGAAGAATGAAGAAGAAAAAAGAAGAAAGAAAAAGAAGATGAAAAAGGATATAAAAGGAAGAAGAAGAAGAAGAAAAGAGGAAGAAAATGAATGAATGAAGAAGAAGAAGAAAAGAGGAAGAAAATGAATGAATGAAGAAGAAGAAGAAGAAGAAAATGAATGAATGAAGAAGAAGAAGAAGAAGAAGAAGAAAATGAATGAATGAAGAAGAAGAAGAAGAAGAAAATGAATGAAGAAGAAGAAGAAGAAGAAGAAGAAAATGAATGAAGAAGAAGAAGAAAGAAGAAAATGAATGAAGAAGAAGAAGAAAGAAGAAGATGAAGAAGAAGAAGATGAAGAAGAAGAAGATGAAAGAAGAGAAGAAGAAGATGAAGAAAGAAAAAGAATAAAAAAGGAAGAAGAAGAAGAAAGAAAGAAGAAAGAAAAAAAAGGGAAGAAGAAGAAGAAAGAAAGAAAAAGAAGAAAAAAAAGGGAAGAAGAAGAAGAAGAAGAAAGAAAGAAAGAAAAAGAAGAAAAAGGGAAGAAGAAGAAGAAAGAAAGAAAAAGAAGAAAAAGGGAAGAAGAAGGAGAAAGAAAGAAAAAGAAGAAAAGGGAAGAAGAAAGAAGAAGAAAAGAATAGAGAAGAAAAAGACAATTGAAACCAAGAAGAAGAAAGTAATAGAAACGAATAATAATAAAGAAGAAGAAGAAGAAGAGAAGAAGAAAATGAATAAAAAGAAGAAAGAGAAGAGAAAGAAGAAAGAAAAGAAGAAGAAGAAGAAGAAGAAGAAGAAGAAAGAAAATGAATAGAAAGAAGAAAGAAGAAGAGAAAGAAGAAAGAAAAGAAGAAGAAGAGAAGAAGAAGAAAGAAAATGAAAGAAAGAAGAAAGAAGAAGAGAAAGAAGAAGAAATGAATAGAAAGAAGAAAGAAGAAGAGAAAGAAAGAAAGAAAAGAATAAAAAAGAATAAGAAAGAAAGAAGAAGAAGAGAAAGAAGAAAGAAAAGAGAAAAGAAGAAGAAGAAGAAGAAGAAGAAGAAGAAGAAGAAGAAAGAAAGAAAGAAAGAAGAAAGAAAAAGAAGAAGAAGAAGAAGAAGAAGAAGAAGAAGAAAATGAATAGAAAGAAGAAAGAAGAAGAGAAAGAAGAAAGAAAAAGAATAAAAAAGAATAAGAAAGAAAGAAGAAGAAGAGAAAGAAGAAAGAAAAGAATAAAAAGGAAGAAGAGAAGAAGAAGAAGAAGAAGAAAATGAATGAGAAAGAAGAAAGAGAAGAAAAGAAGAAGAAAAAAGAAGAAGAAGAAGAAGAAGAGAAAATGAATAGAAAGAAGAAGAGAAGAGAAAGAAAAGAAAAAGAATAAAAGAATAAGAAAGAAAGAAGAAGAGAGAAAGAAGAAGAGAAAGAATAAAAAGGAAGAAGAAGAAGAAGAAGAAGAAGAAGAAGAAGAAGAAGAAAATGAATAGAAAGAAGAAAAAGACAAATGGAAACGAAGAAGAAGAAAAAATAATAGAAACAAATAATAATAATAATGATAATGATAATAATAATAAAAGAAGAAGAAGAAGAAGAAGAAGAAGAATTGAAAACAAAAGATTTGGCAATCAAAGAGAATGTAATCATTATTTACATAGAAATACAATGGATATAAATACCTTCACACACACACACACACACACACACATACATATATAAACTGTGTGTCTACAAAAGAATTAAACACTTTTCTTGTAAATTTAAATCTTTTCAAAAAAAAGAAAAATCAAACATTTTTTTAAATTCTTTAAAAACAAAACTCCGCCTTGTCGGTGGGGGCGTAAGACTCCCCCAATGGGGCCACCTGTTGGCTGTGGGTGGCGATCCGTGATGCTTAAGGATAGAGCCCAGGTAGATGAGCAGTTCATGACATGCAATACTCCACTTTGGCCCTTTTTTGGGCTAGACGGGCGGTCGGAGAGGCCCTCCGATCAATCAGCTGGTCACATCAAGCCCTAGCACCTATATGATTGCCCCAACCCTATTGCCCTTATGGCAAGCCCCAACCTCTTCTTATCATATGGGTGTTAGAAGGCGGTGACTGAGGGTCTACCTGTCCTGGGAATGACGTTAAACTCTATCTGATGATGAGGTTCCAGTTTTGGATGTTTAGGGAATGTGGAGCACCCCTTCATCACCATTGCTCCCTGGTCCACTCTGACCCGGAGTGGTAGTACCTGTTAGGGTCCCATCTATGGGTTAAATAGAACAAATGTATTTATAAAAAAATTGTATTATCCATTAAGAATTGATTTATTTCAAAACTTTATCGGCCTTAAATGACCCACTGAGGTTGATATGCCGTAAAACAAAACAAACAAACAAACAAACAAAAAACAAAACTATTAAGTGGTGTAATGTTTAACAAGCTAGATTAGCAGACCATTATTAGTGAGTTTGATTCTCACTGGGTGCCCCATTCTTTTGGCCTTGTGCCACACCTAATCTAAGCTTTGTAAAAACCTATAAACTCAAAACCAAATACAATGGACATCTCACAAGGTGCAATGGTTAACAAACATGATTAGCACACCATTGTGAGTTTGATTCTCACTGGGTGCCCCATACTTCAGGTCTTGTGGTACATCTAAGCAACGCTTTGTACAAAGGGTATATAATGGTTAGCAAGCTGGATGAGCAGATCATTGTTACTGAGTTTGATTCTCACTGGGTGCCCCATGCTTCTGGCCTTGTGCCACAACTAAGCTAAGATTAGTAGAAAGGTCATCTCTTGTGGTGTGATGGTTAGCAAGCTTGATTTGCAGACCATTGTTAGTGAGTTTGATTCGCACTGGGTGCCCCAGGTTTAAACCTGGTTTTGTTAAAACCAGCCTACAAATCAACCACACCATATATCATGTAAACCTTTAGCTGAATACTATTCAGACTGACTTTGCTGCGGTGGCTATACGGAACTGACCCTCCTCTTTTAGTGTAAGTTTGTTTTGTTAATTGTTTGTACTTATTTGTTTTGTGTTCGTATGTATTTGTTTAGCACCGGATTTTGATTTAATTAGTCAGAGTATTCAGTTATCTGCTCTCCACTTGGTGATGAAGAATAAAACTCACCCCCCTCTTTTAGTGTAAGTTTGTTTTGTTAATTGTTTGTACTTATTTGTTTTGTGTTTGTATGTATTTGTTTAGCACCGGATTTTGATTTAATTAGTCAGAGTGTTCAGTTATCTGCTCTCCACTTGGTGATGAAGAATAAAATTGACCCTCCTCTTTCAGTGTAAGTTTGTTTTGTTAATTGTTTGTACTTATTTGTTTTTTGTTTGTATGTATTTGTTTAGCACCGGATATTGATTTAATTAGTCAGAGTGTTCAATTATCTGCTCTCCACTTGGTGATGAAGAATAAAACAATAATATTGGGGATCAATAACCACCAAGTAATTATTTATTAAACCCAGTTTTGTTAAAACCAGTATGTAAATTAACCACACCATATATTATATAAACCTTTAGCTGAATAATATTCAGACTGACTTTGCTGCATTCGCTAATGGAACTGACCCCCTCTTTTAGTGTAAGTTTGTCTTGTTAATTGTTTGTACTTATTTGTTGTGTTTGTAAGTATCTTTCACCCTAACCCCTAACAATTCAACCAGATTTTGACAGGCGTAAATGAGAAAAGTGTCCTTGTGAGTCGCGAGATCACAGAAGGGGTGCCTAAAGGTCATATGTCCAATTATTAAAATCAAGAAGGTCACACTTGATGCATTAGAACAGGCATGTAAACATGCCGCCCTCAACAAGCACAGGTGTGGCCCACACGCAGAGACTGTGCTCTCATACCCAGAGATGCTGATAGGTACGTGTCCTGTCTGGCGTCCCTGATGCACACAAAAATCTAAAAGGACGCAGTAAAATAATATCCATGTGTCCCAGTGTTTTTTCTTTTTTCTTCCTTCCCTCACCATTTCAAGTTAACTGTAAATACATTTCAATAGTTTCATAGAAGTGAATTACACAGGATAGGTTACAAGGTAGGAGTTAGATGGCTTTATTGGGCCCAGTATTTTTTCTTTATTCTTCTCTTCACCATTTCAAGCTAACCGTAAAATACATTTCAATAGTTTCATAGAATGAATTACACAGGATATCGGGTTAACAAGGTAGGAGTTTGATGGCTTTTAGTTGGGACCCCAGTGTTTTTCTTTTTTCTTCTCTCATCACCATTTCAGCTAACTGTAAATATATTTCAATTGTAAACCATGGTGGCCCTGGCATGAACTACATATGTAATACAATGCGAACCCTCATTGACAGACATATGTAAAACTATGGTGGCCTCATGACAATACATATGTAATATATCGAAGACAACCTCATTAACGGATATATGTAACCATAGTGGCCCGACGTCATGGATTTGGCTGGACATACGTATGTAAATACATGCGACCCTCATGACAATAACATATGTAAACCATGGGTGGCCCTCATAATACCTATGTAATAACATGACCCTCATCGCAATACATATGTAATACATACGACCCTCATGACAGACATATGTAAACCATGTGCCTCATGAATACATATGTAATATATGCGCACCTCAATAACGGACAATATGTAAAGCCATGTGGCTCATCGACATACGTATGTAATACATGCGAGCCTCCACTGACATACATATGTAACCGCATGTGGCCCTGCAATTGACATACATAATGTTATATGACATCTGACCCTACTAGACATAACATCTGTATTATCAGTACGTACTCGATCACTCTCATGACTAGTACATAATGTTAGAACATTCGTGGCTCCTCATGGGACATCATATGTAATACAGTGCGACCTGCGTGAGGCAGACTATGAAACTATATTCGGCCCTCACATGGACATACATATGTAATACATGCAATACCCTCATGCGAGACATAACATAGTGTAATATACTGCGGACCGTCATGAATGACATATGTTAAACCATGGGCCTGCATAGAACATAGTTAGGGGTGGGCATCTGTAATCCAGGTGAGCTGGGCCCCCTGTGTCCAGGGGCTCCTACTCACGATTTGACTTCACAAAAAAATAATAATACCTGCACAGGTTTAGAAGGTTGCAGACGTGAACGCTTAAGAAAAGCACAGGTTCTCAGTTCATCACCGTTTTTCCGTACTTCTGTGCCATACGCCAAGTAGGAAACATATCATGGGGGATGGGGACCAACCAATAATAATTCTGCAGTTCTAGTTAACTGTTTCCTCCACGGTAGAAGCTACGTAATATTTCTTGCGGATTCCCGCAGTCTCCCTAAAACATTCCGATACATATTTTCACCTCGTTTGAATTTTGCCGATCGGTACAACATTTCAATGGAAGAGAGATCACATTAACCTGGAATTTAAACAGGCTTTTGGGTTGAATTAATTGTTGACGAGGTTAATACCGATAGTTAGGTATCTATTTTTTCATTTTGGGTCCAGTGAGAAGAGATTCGGTATAACATCATCGTTCGTTCCACAAAAATCCAATATCAGAGATAAATCATTAAATCAGCATTTGGTTTATAAAGAAATTCACATCACGTCTGCTATTGTGTTTTGGGCTATAGACGATGAATAATCATGGGTAGGGCCATAAGTCCCCACGTATTATTTAAGGGAGAGAATGTCCTCAAACATACTAGTTCTCAAGAGCTAATCTCAAAACTGCGAGTGTTCATTCTTTCTCTTTCTTCTTTAAAAGTGTACATAATAGACTCCACTTTTCAACCCTTTCCAGAAAAGCTTGGAGGGGAAATTGAAAAAAGCAGGCTCCGAACTGTATCCCTTTAGGGGGGGAGGGGTAGTTNGCGGCCGTTTCTGACCACCATTCATACTCATCATCACTTCTGTTAATTTTGTTGAATTGCATTTGGCTAATGTCTTTTGTGTTCAAAACTCGACAAAAACAAAAAGAGAGACTCTTGAATAATTCCCACCATAAACCTCTTGTAACCTGCCATTACCAACTTGTTTTACAACCAGAATACAAGAGACAGACGCTTGAAAAGAATACAGAGGAAAATATTGGATAAAATGTCGAATATGCTTGGGAGATTTCATCACTGCAAGCAGAATTCAGTTCCGTAGTTAATTTTTCTCTTTCTGCATACCAGCCGGCCATGTGTCATTAGAAAAGCATTGAACCTTGTCATCATTGCAAATACATACATTGTTTGGGACGTTTCTGACATCCATGCACGACTCACCATACACTTCAGTGTAATTTTTGAGAATTCATTGGCTAAGTCTAGTGTTTCAAAACTCGACAAAAACAAAAGGAGACCTTGGATAATTCCCACATAAACCTCTTGTTCCTGCTAATACCAAACTTGTTTTATGACCAGAGATAATAAGAGACAGATGCCTTGGAAGAATTCAAAGGGAAAAATTGTAAAAAGTCGATATGCTATCAGAGATTTCTTCAACTGCAAGATCAAAAATATCAGTTCTCCGCAATTTTATATTCCTGTGTCATACAGCTGGCCACAGTCATATATGGAAAGCAATTGACACTTTTCATTCATTGCAAACTTACAAGCACCACTTGTGGACGTTTTGACATCCATGCACAAACTCACCATTACACTTTACTGTTTTATCCTTTTTATCATGTTTTCCATGCAGCTGTAAGTTCAGATTTTAGTGTGCTTATTGACTTAACCGGCAAGGAAGAATCTTTTTGTTAAAACAAAAACTTTTTTGTTCACAGCTTGGGAGTTAAACGTGGAAAGTTCCCATGAGAAATTATTTTAAGGATTTTTGCCATTTGATTAAGCCGACACTATCGTTCTTTTTTCTTTTTGTATTTATTGATGTTTCGTTGTTGAAATTACTTTCCTGTAATAATTTCCCCATACTTAAACAAAATAAAAAGAAAAAGATACACCTTTCATTACCATACTCCCAGGTCAATTTTGACCTGGAGTTGGTAGTTACCTGTTAGGGTATCATCTATAGTGCAAATAGATTTGTTTAAAAATTACTAATGAATATTAATTGTCTGGAAAATTATTGTATTAAGAATATTTACTTGAAGCTATAATTGTTACTAAGGATTATTATTATTAGTTACTTGAAACCATATAACTGTGTGCCAAAATTATTTGTAATTACAGATAGTTACTTGAAGCTATAATTGTTTATAAGGATTATTATTTTGTTACTTGAAAACCATATAAAACTGTGTGCAAATTATTTTGTATTAAAGAATAGATATACTGAAGCATAATTGTTACTAGGATTATTATTATTAGTTACTTAAACCATATAACTGTGTGCAAAATTATTTTATTAGAATAGTTACTTTGAAGCTATAATTGTTTACTAAGGATTATTATATTAGTTACTTGAAACACATTCCTATCTAATACAAATAAATTTGCATTCCATTTATATGCGATTTCAAAGTATTCCTATCTAATACAAATAATTTGCACACCAGTTGTATAGTTTAAAGTTATTCCTATCTAATACAAATAATTACACACAATGTTTTTTTTTTTTTTTTTTAAAAGGTTCAGTATTTTTGTAAACTATTTTCTTTTATTGGCATGGATGACCCTAAACAGGTACTAACCACTTGGGTTAGGTGGACTGGAGTAATGGTGATGAAGGGGTGCTACACATTCCCCAAACCTCCAGAACTGGAAACTCACCATCAGATAGAGTTAACATCATTCCCAGACATGTAGACCCTCAGCCACCGCTTTTAGCACATTATGATAAAAGTTGGGGCTTGGCCATAGAGAGCAATAGGGTTGGGAAAATGATATAGTGTGCTAGGCTTTGACAGACCAGACCCGATTGATTGGAGGGGCTCTACTGATCGCCCATCTAGCATAAGAAAAGGCCCAAGTAGAGTGTTGCGCATGTTATGCACAGCTATCAAACACTGGCTCTATCCTTAAGCATCACGGGTTGCACCCACGGCCAACAGTTGGCCCCATTTGCGGGTTAGTCTTACCTCTGGTACAGAGGTGCAGTTGGCGTATTTCACAGCCCCAAGATGACAGGGCGATGCAACCCCTGCCTTATGCTCTATAGAGACTAAAATTCATACAAAAAAAAATAGTAAATAAAATAAAAAGTAAAAACAAGATTTTTGCGTTAAATGTGCAAATCGTCGTTCAAAATAAATGGAAACTTATTTGGTGGAGATCATGACAGTTTAACTACAGTGTATGAATAACTTTTGTGAATTGCTTTAGGGTTTTCAAGGAATTAAGTTTTTTAAAATAACATATTGCTTAAAAAAAACAACAACAACAACAAAAAACCCCAAATTACTATACATTTAATTAACCATTGTAATTTACATTATTGAATCAACGGATAACACATTAGTCATCCAGTTGTTTTATAGTTATTGCAATGTATAAAGTTTCAATTAAACTTGGCTTTTAAAAAGAATATATTTGTTCAACATTAAATGTATAGTAATTTTTTTTTAAGCATAGTATTAAAACACAAACCTTAATCCCACAAACACCTAAACCGTAACAATTCGGCAAAAAGATTCTTTAATAAGTTTATCGTTTTAATTTGGGGACGATAATTGCAAGTTTAACCGACTATTTTCTTAGCTTTATATAATTTTTTTTGTTTATTAAAAAAATATGAGCGTACCCCATTCATCACCATTACTTCCAGTCCATGCCTGGACTCGGATTGGTAAAACCTGTCTAGGGTCCAATCTATGGGTTAAATAGAAAAAGATGAGTTAAAAAAATTGTGTTTAAAAAAATTGAGTTCGAATAAAAAAATTTAATACCCATCAGAATATAAAAGGGGGGGGGGGGGGAAATCGTCTTCGGCATTAAAATAAACCCAACAAGGGTTGAAATGCCGTAAAACTCATCAACAACAATTCTGGAGCTGTGGGAGTGTAAAGTACCACTTCATCAACATTACTCCATGTCACCTTTTTGACCCAGGAGTGTATAGTACCTGTTAGCGAGTCCATCTATAGACAAATGAGTTTTTAAAATGTTATTTTTAAAAAAATTGAAGTTAAATAGAAATTCGAATACACTGTCAAGGAATGAATTAAAATAAAACGTCTAAAATTTAAAAACCCAACAAAGGTTGACATGCCATAAAAATTCAACCCCCCAACTAAATTAAGGATATTCTTGATTTTTATTTATTTATTTAATCTATTTTAGTTTGTCAAAAAATTAAGCGCTGCATATTATTATAAAAGGATTTTGTTTTTTTTTAGGAACGTAAAAAAAGTTTAAGATGAGTTTAAAAACCTTATAAAAAAATAAGAAAAAATAAAAAATATAACCTAATTGAATTATCGAATGCAATTACTCAACCTAATTATTTTTTTACCCCAAAAATAAAATAAAAAAATGTTTAAATAAAGAAATAATCCTAAAAATTGATTGATATATTAAGAGTAGGCTAAAGAAAAAAAAAAAGAGAAAGAAGATATAAATTTAAGTTTAGCGGGTGTGTTTTTGCTGTTGGAAGAGCAGCGTCGTCACTTCCCCCCCTTGTCAAATAGCAATGTCTTTTCTCTCTCTTTCTCCAAGTGGATTGTGATACCATTGTTTAATCCACTCATACAACTGAGTTAGGACAAATACCCCTGGCGTAAGTTCACTTTATTCCTTATTAACCCAACGACAGGAACCTCCAGTAAGGATTCGAGGTAGATCAACGAATGTTTTATTACGTTTTTTTCCCGTTGAAAAAGACTGACTTTGGACCGTTGAAAAATTTAAAGAAATGTATCTATGTAAGACAAGCAACAAGTTTCGTCTCGAGAGTGGCACAGAAATGGGGTGATCGATGTTGAAACTGCATTTTCTATTGTAAATGATCCCTCTATCATTGCTTGAAAAGTACCTATACTTTTGGATTGATTTTGTTTTTATGGTCCCCCACTTTTGGTCGTTGGTAAGATATTATTTATTGTTGAGGGTCAGTTTAAACCAACTTTAAATAAGTTAAGAAAATAATTACTTAACAAGTGTCACCGAAATATCCCAACGAAAAGACTTAGGAGGTAATGAAGAAAAATAGTGGACACCTGATTTTAAACTACTCTTCACAAAAAAAATATTCTTTACCAACGACCAAAAAAAGTGGGACCACTAAACAACCAAATCCAGACCAAAAGTATAGGTTACTTTTCAAGCCAATGATAGAGGATCAATTTACCAATAGAAAAGCATTTAAAATCGATCACCCATTTTCTGCCACTCCGAGAACGAACTGTTGCTTTCTTACATAGATACATTTTCTTAATTTTTCAAGCCAAAGTCAGTCTTTTTTCAACGGGAAAAAAACGTATAAAACATTCGGTTTGATTCTACCTCGAATCCTTCTGAGGGTTCCTGTCGTGGTTAATAAGAAAAAGTGAACTTAACCCAGGGGTATTTGTCCCCAACTCCAGTTGTAATGATGGATTAAACAATGGTATCAATCCACTTGGAGAAAGAGAGAGAAAAGACGATTGCTATTTGACAAGGGGGGGAGTGACGACGCTGCTCTTCCAACAGCAAAACCAACCCCGCTACCAATAAATTTTTTTATCTTTCTTTCTCTTTTTTTTTTTTTTTAGCTAACTCTTTAATATATCAATCATTTTAGGATATTCTTTATTAAACATTTTTATTTTATTTTGGGGTAAAAAAAATAATTTAGGTTGAGTAATTGCATTTCGATATTAATTAGGTTAATATTTTTATTTTTCTTATTTTTTTATAAAGGTTTTAAACTCATCTTAAACGTTTTTTTACGTTCCTAAACAAAACAAAAATCATATAAAAATATGCAAGCCTATTTTTAACAAACTAAAATAGATAAATAAATAAAAAACAGAATACCTTAATTTAGTTGCGGTGAATCTTATGCATGTCAACCCTTTTGGGTTATTTTAGACGTTTTATTCTTATTCATTCTTTGCAGGATATCGAAATTTTACTATTTAAACTCAATTTTTTAAAAATACAATTTTAAAAACTCATTTCGTTCTATAGATGGGAGCTAACAGGTACTACACTCCGGCGTCAGAGTGGACATGGGAAGAATGTTGATAGTTGGTACTTTTACACTCCCCACAGCTCCAGGAATTGGTATGTTGGATGAGTTTTACGGCATTTCAAACCCTGTTGGGGTTATTTTATTGCCGAAGACGATTTCTTTATAATCTTGGAGGATTAAATTTTTTTTTAATTACGAACTCAATTATATATATTAACACCAATTTTTTTAACTCTATCTTTTCTATTAACCCATAGATTGGACCCTAAAGGTACTACCAATTCCGAGTCAGGATGGACCTGGGGAATGGTGATGAAGGACTCATATTTTTTTAATAAACAAAAAATTATAAAGCAAGAAAAAAAAGTCTGGTAAACTTGCAAATGTCCTCAAAATTAAAACGAAACTTATTAAAAGAACTTTTTGCGAATGGGTTAACGTTTAGGGGTTTGGGGATTAAGGTTGTTTTTAATTACGTATTGCTTAAAAAAAAATTTACTATAAACATTTAATGTTGAAAAATATTTTTTAAAACCAAAGTTTAATTGAAATTATTACTTGCAATACTAACACAAACAACTGAGACTAATGTGTTTACCGTTTGGATTCAATAATTATTACACAATGGATTAATTAAATGTATAGTTAATTTGGGTTTTATGATTGTTGTTTGTTGTTTTTTTTACAGCCAACTATGTAATTTGTAAAAAAAATTAATCTCGAAACCCCAAAGCCAATTCACAAAAGTTCTATTCATACACTGTAGTTGTTAAACTGTCAAGATACTCCACCAAATAAGTTTCCATTTTAATTTTGACGACGATTTGCACATTTAACCAAAAAAGTCTTTGTTTACTTTTATTTTTATTTATCTATTTTTTTTTGTATGAATTTTAGTCTCTCATAGAGCATAAGCAGGTTGCATCCGCCCTGTCATCTGGGGGCATGTGAAATACGCTTCCACTGCACTCTGTACAGAGGTAAGACACCCCGCAAATGGGGCCAACTGTTGGCCGTGGTTGCAACCCGTGATGCTAAGGATAGACCCAGGTGACTGAGCCTGTGCATAACATGCAACACATCTACTTGGGCCTTTTCATATGTGAATGGGCCGATTCAGAGAGGCCCCCTTCCATCAATCGGCTGGTCATGTCAAGCCCTAAGCACCTATATGATTATTATCCCAACCCCTAATTGCCCTTATGGGCAAGCCCCAACCCTTTTATTCATATATGTGCTAAAAGCGGTATTGGCTGAGGGTCTACATGTCCTGGGAATGATGTTAAACTCTATCTGATGGTGAGTTCCGTTACTGGAGTTTGAGGGAATGTGTAGCAGCCCCTTCATCACCATTACTCAGGGTCCAGCTCTAACCCAGGAAGTGGTGAGTACCTGTTAGGGGTCCCTCACATGGGCCAAATAAAAAGAAAATGAGTTTAAAAAATACTTGAAACTACTACAATTGTGTGTAATTATTTGTATTAGAGTAAAGAATACTTTAAACTATCAACTGTGTGCAATATATGTATTAGATAGGAATACTTGAACCATATAACTGGATTGCAAATTATTTGTATTAGATTAGGAATGGTTTCAAGAACTAATCAATAAATAATCCTAGTAAAACAATTATAAGCTTCAAGTAACGTAATTCTTAATTACATATTTGCCACACAGGTTATATGTTTCAAGTAAACTAATAATAATAATCCTTTAGTAAAACAATATAGCTTCAAGTAACTATTTCTTAATACAACATTATTTGATCACAGTTATAATGGTTTCTCAAGTAACTAATAATAATAATCCCTTTAGTAAACATTATAGCTTCAAGCTAACATATTCTTAATACAAATATTTGCACACAGTTATATAGTTTCAAGTAACTAATAATAATAATCCTTAGTAAACAATTATAGCTTCAAGTAACTATTCTTATACAAATAATTTAACAGACAATTATATGCATTAGTAATTTTAAACAAATCTATTTGACCTATAGATGATACCCTAACAGGTACTACCAATCCAGGTCCACAAATTGCCTCTGGGAGTTAATGGTAATGAAGGTGTAACTTTTTTCTTTGTTCTTTTTGTTTTTTGAAGAAATGCGGCTAATTATTCAGGAAAGAATATCAACAACGAAAACATCAATAAAATACAAAAAAGAAGAAAAAGACGGATCAGTGTCGCTTAACAAATGGGCAAAATCCTTAAATATTTCCATGGAAACTGTTCCACGTGTTTACTCCCAAGCTGATTGAACAAATAAGTTTTGTATTGAACAAAAAAGATTTCCTTCCTTTTGCAGGTTAATCAAAAAGCACACTAAAACTGAGCTCTTACAGCTGCATGGAAAACATGATAAAAAAAGAGATAAAACATTAAAGTGTTATCGCGTGAGTTGTGCAATGGATGTCAAAAACGTCCCAAGCTGGTGCTTTGTAGGTTGCTAATGATGACAAGTGTCAATGCTTCATATTGACATGGGGCCAGGCTGGTTATGACACGGGAAGTTATAAAAGATTTGAACCGCCAGAACTGAATTTTGACTTTCAGTTGAAGAAAATCTCTGAAGCATATCGACTTTTACCAATTTTCCTTTGAATTCTTTCCAAGCATACTGTCCTTATATCCTGTCAGTAAAACAAGTTGGTATTAGCGGAACAAGAGGTTATGTGGAATTATCACAAGAGTCTCTCTTTTGTTTTTTGTCGAGTTTTGAACACAAAAACATTAAGCCAAATAAATTCACCAAAAATAACGGAAGTGTATGGTGAGTCGTTGCATGGATGTCAGAAACGTCCACAAAACAATGTATGATTAGTTTGCAATGATTGACAAGGTTCAATGCATTTCTATGCATCCATGGCCGGCTGGTATGACAAAGATACAAAAAATTACTTACGGACTGATCTGACTTTGCAGTTGATGAAATCTCCCAAGCATATCACCTTTACCAAATATATTTCCTCTGTATCTTTCAAGCCGTCTGTGCTCTGTATTCTGGTTTTTAAAAACAACGTTTGAGGTATTAGCAGGACAAGAGTTAGGATGGAATTACTTCAAGATCTCTTCTTTGTTTTGTCGAGTTTTGAAACAAAAGACATTAAGCCAAATGAAATTCAACAAAAATTAACAGAAGTGTATGGTAGTCATAATGTTTGTCAGAAACGGCGCAAGCAGTGGAGGAGCATTAGCCTCTTTGGCAAACATGATTGACAAGGGTCAAATACTTCCTCAGTCAACATGGTTGGCCAGCTAGGGGTAGGGACATAGGATACAAAAATTGTCTATGGGAACTGATTCCTGAGTTTGCAGTGAAGAAATCTCCAAAGCAATATCTACTTACCAATGTTGCCCTTGTATTCTTTCCAATGTCTGTCTCTTGTATTCTGGTTCTAAGCTAGTTTGGTATTAGCGGACTAGAGGTTAGGTGGAATTATTCAAGAGTTCTCTCTTCTTTTATCGAGTATTTGAACACAAAAGACATTAAGCCAATGAAATTCAACAAAAATTAACTGAAGTGTATGAGAGTCGTGCATGGATGTCAGAAACGTCCGCAAACAATGTATGTAGTTGCAATGATGACAAGTTCAAGCTTTCTTAATGATTATGGTGGCAAGCTGGTATGACATAGGATATAGAATTGCGTACAAAATTAATCTGAAGCAAAAGATTAAATTGATTGAAGTTCGATCAAACAATTAAATGGAAATGTATGGTGAGTTGTGCATGGATGTTCAAAAAATTTCCACAAGTGTGTAGGTAGTTTGCAATTATGAAAAGGTTCAATACTTCCTTATGAATGGTGGCCAACTTTGGGTATGACCATAGCGATACAAAAAATTGACTTGCGGAACTTGAATGCTGATTTTACATGAAGAGATCTCCGAAGCATATCAAATTTGCTATTGTCCTCTGAATTCTTTCCAGGCGTCATGTCTCTCGTATCCTGGTTTGTAAATTCAAGTTGACATCGATAGGACAAGAGGTTAGGTGGAATTATCCAAGAATCTCTCTTTTTTTTTTGTCGAGTTTTTGAATTATGCAAAAGATATTAAAAACCGATTGAAATTTCATCAACAATTAATGCAAGTGTTATGTGAGTCATCCATGGAGGTCAAAAATTTCCACAATGTGGTGTAGGTAGTTTACAATATACAAGTTCACACTTTCCTTAATGACATGGTGGCCAGCTGGTATGACATAGCGATACAAAAAATTGTTATGGAACTGAATTCTGAGTTTGCAGTGAAGAAATCTCCAAGGCATTATCGACTTTGCTAATTTTCCTCTGAATTACTTTCCAAGCGTCTGTCTCTCGTATCCTGGTTGTAAAACAATTGATATTAAGGGGTGGAATTAATCAAATAACATTTTCAGAAATTTCAATATATTTAACTGCTTTGATTTAAACACCAAAGAACTTTACTCTATGAAGGTCGGTATTCCTTTTGTAACTAAAAAGATTTGGGTATTTTTCTATATATTATAATTTATTTATTTTGTATTTAAAAATAATAATAGATAGAGGGCATGTGTGCATGGATAAACTCCGCCGAACAGATGTTAGTAAAAATAGGAATCTATTTCATCCATCAGATTTTCTTTCTTTTATTTTTCCTTTCAATATATAATGTATATATGTTAAGACATTTCATAAAAAAACACCCAAAAGATCCTTAGTTGATTATTCTTTTAGCCACTTTATAAAAATCCTCTAAAGTTTTCTCCCAGTGACTGCGGAAACTATTTTTCTCGCTCAGAATTGCGGAGACAATGGAATAACTGCCCGCAATCTGTTGTAGGCTGCCGAAGCACTGAATATTCACAGCCTCCATCTTCCTGTGGTCGCCACACATATACCATGATTGCCACTCCCACAATACATATGCTAACACGCGCCACATACATGCATTTACTATTGTAACTGTCATGTTCCTGGAACTAATGCATTATTCTCGTGTATAAGCATGAGACTTTGATGATAGGTTGTGTGCATCTGAGCACTGTAACACATACATGATAATTATTACTTGTATGACTATTCATGTTTCCTGGCACTAATACATTATTCTGTGTACTTGAACATGAGATTTGATGAGTGTGTGCACACCCTGAGCACTTACACAACAGTATATTATTATTGTATGCTATTCATGTTCCTGCACTAATTCATTATTCTGTGCTACTTGACATTGAGACTTTGATTGAGTTGGTGTGCGCACTGACACTGTTAACATACATGTATATTATACTGTATGCTATTCATGTTCCTGAACAATACATTATTCTGTGTACGTGAATTGAGTCTTTGATGAGGTTGTGGTGCACTGAGCACTTACACATACATGATATTATTACTGTACGCTATTCATGTTCCTGACACTAATCATTATTCTGTGTATTGACATGAGACTTTGATGAGTTGTGGTGCACCTGAGCACCTGTACACAATAAATTTCATTTTATATTATTCACAAAAATTGTCCCTAAATTTTTTCCTCAACACTTTCCACCATTATTGGTTTATTTTTTTGGGGGGGGGGGGCTGTCTTGTTTTTCACAGTTTCAAAATGAAGATATTATTTTTCTTTTAATCCAGAAAAAAAAATTTTCTTTTTAATATCTGAAATGTTTCTTTCAGTGTAAAGACATTTTGAAGTATCTCTGTTCCTTTTTTCGATCGCATTTTTTATATTAAACTTTTTGAATTAGATGTCACATCTTAGGGATATTGGGAATTTGGAACTGCTGTAAAACTATTTGAGTCAATTAAATCTAACTCAATGCTATTTCATTTATTGTTTAACTATTATCATATGTATATATCTGGCAGTATGGGTTAAAGGCTGGCGAACGAAAGTTCATTCGGGTCTCAAACCCAGCCAGAGGTAGCTGTTTAGGTATAGCTACACGTGTATGAAAGGTGAAACCTCGAAACATGTGTTTCTGTTGAATTACTTATTTATATATATTACTCCCACTTTGGTTGAGTTTCTCTGAATAGGGATTTGAATTGCAATTCACTGTGTTCTGCGTCTAGCTAACCTTCGCTTTGTTTACAACGTTTGAAGGCATTTCCGCTTAGAATGTAGCGATAATATTCTCCTATATGACAGCTGCCTCTGGCCGTACGGAGGTTGTTAAAGGTTTGCTGAAGAAAGTTCAATCGGGTCTCAATCCAGCCAGGAGGTCTGTTACGGATTAGCCACACTGATGAAAGTGAAACCTCGAAACACATGTCTTGTGGATGACCCTATTTTTTATATATATATATAATATATATATATATGTGTGTGTGTGTGTGTGTGTGTGATATGTGTGTGAAAGGAATGACCTACCGGTAAAAAAATTTGGGATGGTCTCATATGGTGGTATAAGTGTTAATCGTGATTAATTCAGCATTATAACAAATATAAAGTCTCAATACTAAGCGGATTTATTTATTTTAGTGTGTACAGAAATAACTACTCGAGTTTCACCATAAGATCTGGCGGGTCTAAATTCACTGAATTAAATTAAATAATTGATAATACAGTACTAAGTACAGAAATTCAAGTTGTCCCGCAAGTATGTAATTAATTCAATATCTTGATAATTCAGTGGATTTAACCCGAAGATCCTTATGTTGTGAATACTCGATTAGGTTATTTCTTGTACACTATAATAATTAATAATAACAACAAAACAGACCGAATGCCCAAACACCAAAATCTTTCACTTCGCGAGGGCATTTCGGTATCTGTTTGTTGTTATTTCTCAATAGCGCCCCTTACCTATCTATGGTAGAGGCGTAGGGTATCGCCTTGACAAGCTTTAATTTCGCTAATAGGTTGGTAGCTGTGCATGTACCGGGCCGAGGCATAAAAGTGTTTCACTAGTGTTTCACTGGGTCTGCTGAAAGTCACCAGGTTTCGATTTCTGTCGGAGGAAACGTTAGTAGTATACCGCTGATGAGACTTAATAAAGTACGAAAACAGTTTCTTACAGTTTCTACACATCGAGCCATCCTTTTACTGGATTTACACTTGTCAAAGTTATTTTCTTAAGAAAAAAGTATCGAATTTTATTGGATAATGCGTGTAAGTGCCTTCAAGTAAAAAATTTAATACATACTTTTTTCGGCAACGTTCTAAATAAACAAACATCCAAAATCATATATTATATATTAATATGATATGAGCATGTGGTATGTATTATGTATAGTATCCAAATACATGTTCCTTATTTCAACGTTATCGTGTCAATTCAGTGCGGCTAGACATTAGCAGGCTACTTCCAGCTGAGATATGAAACCTTTACCAATTTTTCATCAATCAGAATCTCTAACCTAAAGGCTGCCAAGACAGCTGATTTTTTTTGAAGGAGAACCTTGCCAAAATACCAACATATTAAAACCGCCTGTCGCTGGCGCATTAGAATACACCAAACACACCTTCTGCCAGAGGGGTAGACCCCCCAAATGGGGCCACCTGTTGGCTGTGGGTGGTGGACCATGATGCTAGATTGAAACCAGATGGCTGACAGTCCATGACACTGCAACACTCTACTTTTTGGCCCTTACTTTATGTCTAATTGGCCCCTCCGATCAATAGCTAGTCCACGTCAAAGCCCCTAGCACCTACTATGCATTGCCCCAACCCTATTCCCTTATGGCAAAGCCCCAACCCCTCTTTTATCATATGGGTGACTAGAAGGCGATGGCTGGGGTCTACATGTCCGTGGTTAATGACATTTAAACTCTATAGATGGTGAGGTTCCAGTTCTGGAGGTTTGGAGAATATGGAGCACCCCTTCATTCCATGCTCCCTGTCGTCCAACTTGACCTTGGAGTGGTAGTACCTGTTAGGGTCTCTCAATCTATGGTTAATAGAAAACGTGTTTTATAAAAAATTGAGTATCACTTAAGAAGAATTTATTCAAACTTTGTTGCATTAAATGACCCACTGAGGTTGATATGCCATAAAACTAAACCAAACCAACCAACAATATATATATTATATATATATATATATATATATAATATATATTGGTTTTTTGCATTTGTAGAAAGGAAATGCTTTGTGTAAGTAGTGCATTTATTTGGTTAATGTACAATGCAATTAAAAGGTGTTGTTCCATGGTTCACGAACAGCTCATCAGCCACTTTTTCTTCAGCACAAAGATTTTTTTCACAGGCACATTATGAAAAGTGGCTTGTGCCACAACTAATAACGATTAAGAAATTTGAACCTAAACAACTTAAATTCCGCTGAACTGGTGAGAAGGGCCAACTTAGAATCATTCTACTATCAACTTACCTTCGGTACCCATCTATGGAATATAAATATATATATATATATATATATAATATATATATAAAGAGAGTTTTATTAATTTGCTTGAAGCATTGTTGTATATATTTGGTTAGGAGGTGAATTTAGAAGGCTATCACAATGCAGGTGTAAGAAAAAAATAATATAACGGTAAACAATAGTGTTGTGTGTTAAACCTGTATTTATTCTTGAATTTTTGAGATAAATCTCTTTTCAAAGATCACTGGAGCTGAAGCAGTCTAGTTATAGCATTTCTTTTAAAAAAGAAATGCCATAACTAGGACTTGCTTTCAGCTCCAGTGGATTTTTTGAAAAAGAGATTTTATCTATGAAAATTCAAGAATTAAATACAGAGTTTTAAACACAACATATTGTTACCGATTATATTATTTATTTTTTCTTTTACACCTGCATGTGAAGCCTTTCTAAATCAACCTCCTTAACCAAATATATATAGTATATATATATATATAATATAATATTATATTATATATATATATATATAGTATGACAAAATAGTAATAAGACAAACAGAGAATTATTTATATGTATTTATTCTCAACTAGTTTCACCTTAGTCATTCGTCAGGAGAAAATTTCTTATTTGAAGAAATTGTTTTAGATTTTTTGAAAGGGCATATATGGAAAAAATTGGGAGTATTTTTGAGGGTTTTGACATGTAATTAAAATCCGAGTAGAGAGTGTGTTAGTAGTAGCAAGTCCATCTGTTTCATTGAAAATCTTTTTGAGGTCCGGGTTATTTTTTGAATGCTCTTATATATGTGGGCAGGACGGTCATTGGGAGTTGTGTATATGATCTATATGTATGCATATAATGTATATGAAGTGTCAAACAATGTGTTTGAAATGGCGAAGGCGCAAATTTTGTTGGTAGATTATGTGCTTAATTAAAGGTCATAACCTATTTTGTAATTAATTTAATTAAGAAATTAGGTATGACTTTAATTAAGCACATAATCTTCCTAAAAATATAAATGTTTGTGTTGTTTGTTTTTCGGCATATCAACCTCAGTGCGGTATTAATGCCGATAAAGTTTTGAAAATAAATTCAATTCTTAATGGATAATTTTTCTATTTAACCTACAGGTACTACCACTCCGGGTCAGAGTGGAACCAGGAGCCAAATGGTGATGAAGGGTGCCTCCACATTCCCAAAACTCCAAAACTGGAACCTCACCATCAGATAGAGTTTAACGTCTTGCCCAGGGACATTGTAGACCCGCAGTCAAGCCGCCTTATCTGCACCCATATGATAAAAATAGGGTTGGGGCTTGCCATTAAGGGCAATGCGGTTGGGAAAAATCATATAGGTGCTAAGGCTTGACGTGACCAGCCGACTTGATCGGTGGGGACCTCTCCGACCGCCCGTCTAGCCCAAGATAGGCCAAAGTGGAGTATTGCATGTCATAATGCTCATGCAACCTGAGCTCTATCCATAAGCATCACGGTGTGCGCCACCCACGGCAAACAGGTGGCCCCATTGGGAGTCTACCCCTCTGCAGAGGTGCAAGTCGGGCATTCTAACGCCCCACCGAACAGCGGCAAAATATAAATTATGTGTGTGGTCATACATATGTGTTGAATGTAAATTACCGTTTTATAGTGAATTAATATTGATTAAAAGGAATAAGCCCAATCCAAGTAGAGGTTAGTTTACAAGGTCATATCTGGGCAAATGCAAAATTATTGTGTGTTGGAAATTGTAGTTGGTGCCGATCTTGAATGATTTGGCACAGCATCATCCACTTGGGAACCCTGACAATTTCAAAGATGAACCACTCAATACGTCTCTTTTGAACGTGGTTCCAATCGCAAAGGTGAGAACTGCACACCAACGTTTGTGCAATGTACCCTGCCAACATGTACTGCTATTTATCGCCAAGAACTCTATCTGTTGCTCGATGGCGTGTGAAAAGTCACAACGCATGCCACACCACACACATGCAACACACCACACATACACACACACACACAAAATAATAAACATATTATATATATAATATATATATATATATATATATATATATATATATATATATATATATATATATATATATAAATGAAATAGAAATAAGATAATGATAGATAGATAGATAGATAGATAGATAGATATGAACAGAGTGAGATAGATAGATAGATAGATAGATATGATGAGATATAGATAGATGACAGAGTGAGATAGATAGATAGATAGATATGAACAGAGTGAGATAGATAGATAGATAGATAGATATAGATATGAACAGATTTGAGATAGATAGATAGATAGATAGATAGATATATGGACATGAACAGACTGAGATAGAAGATAGATAGATAGATAGATATATGGACATGAACAGACTGAGATAGATAGATAGATAGATAGATAGATAGATATATGGACATGAACAGACTGAGATAGATAGATAGATAGATAGGTAGATAGATATGAACAGACTGAGATAGATAGATAGATAGATAGATTAGATAGATATGAACAGACTGAGATAGATAGATAGATAGGTAGATAGATATGAACAGACTGGAGATAGATGATAGATAGATAGATAGATAGATAGATATATAGATACAGACTGGATAGATAGATAGATAGATTTGAACAGACTGAGATGGATAGATAGATAGATAGATAGATATAGATAGATTTTGAACAGAGATGGATAGATAGATAGATAGATAGGTAGATAGATAGATAGATATGAACAGACTGAGATAGATAGATAGATAGATAGATAGATATGAACAGAGTAAAAAACAAACGAAAGTTTACAATAGTTTAAGACTTAAAAAAAAACCTGTCGACTGTATTTAATGTTGAGAATGAAATTAATGCTAAGAATTAATGATGTCAAATAAATTGTAAAAGTCTGCAATAAATTATGAGATGTTTGGCCATTTCGTCCGCTGAGGACGGATTGGGGGGACAAGCAGCCATTTTGTGTATTGGAGATGATTGAATGGAGACAGAATGGAGTTTTATTGTTGACTTGACAATGGACCGCCGCGCCGCCGCCGCCCGAGTGGATTGTCCGTTTATCGGGGGGGGGGGGGGTGATGTGTAAAATAGGAAGTTGAATGGGAAGAGGGGGGGAGGGTGATTATGGGGGTGGGGGGTCGGTCTTTTAGTGAGACCAAAACAAAAGGAGTGAAGAAGAAGAAGAATGAAGAAGAAAAAAGAAGAAAGAAAAAGAATATAAAAGGAAGAAGAAAGAAGAAGATGAAGAAGAAAAAGAGGATGAAAAAGGATATAAAAGGAAGAAGAAGAAGAAGAAGAAAAGAGGAAGAAAAAGAAAAAAAAAGGAAGAACAAAAAGAACAAAAAAATAAAAAGGAAGAAGAAGAAGAAGAAAATGAATGAATGAAGAAGAAGAAGAAGAAGAAGAAGAAAATGGAAGAAGAAGAAGAAGAAGAAGAAGAAAATGGAAGAAGAAGAAGAAGAAGAAAATGAATGAAGAAAGAAGAAGAAGAAGATGAAGAATGAAGAAGAAGATGAAGACAGAAAAAGAATAAAAAAGGAAGAAGAAGAAGAAAGAAAGAAGAAAGAAAAAGAAGGAAGAAGAAAGAAGAAGAAAAAGAATAGAGAAGAAAAAGACAAATTGAAACCAAGAAGAAGAAAAGTAATAGAAACGAACAATAATAATAGAAGAAGAAGAAGAAGAAGAAGAAAATGAAGAGAAAGAAGAAAGAAAAAGAATAAAAAGGAAGAAGAAGAAGAAGAAGAAGAAGAAGAAGAAAATGAAGAGAAAGAAGAAAGAAAAAGAATAAAAAGGAAGAAGAAGAAGAAGAAGAAGAATAGAAAGAAGAAAAAGACAAATGGAAACGAAGAAGAAGAAAAAATAATAGAAACAAATAATAATAATAATGATAATGATAATAATAATAAAAGAAGAAGAAGAAGAAGAAGAAGAAGAATTGAAAACAAAAGATTTGGCAATCAAAGAGAATGTAATCATTATTTACATAGAAATACAATGGATATAAATACCTTCACACACACACACACACACACACACATCTATATAAACTGTGTGTCTACAAAAGAATTAAACACTTTTCTTGTAAATTAAAATCTTTTCAAAAAAAAAGAATAATCATACATTTTTTAAAATTCTTTAAAAACAAAACTCCGCCTTGTCGGTGGGGGCGTAAGACTCCCCCAATGGGGTCACCTGTTGGCCGTGGGTGGCAACCCGTGATGCTTAAGGATAGAGCCCAGGTGGATGAGCAGTTCATGACATGCAATACTCCACTTTGGCCCTATCTTGGGCTAGACGGGCGGTCGGAGAGGCCCCCTCCGATCAATCGGCTGGTCACGTCAAGCCCTAGCACCTATATGATTTTCCCAACCCTATTGCCCTTATGGCAAGCCCCAACCCTTTTTATCATATGGGTGCTAGAAGGCGGTGGCTGCGGGTCTACATGTCCTGGGAATGACGTTAAACTCTATCTGATGGTGAGGTTCAGTTTTGGAGGTTTGGGGAATGTGGAGCAACCCCTTCATCACCATTGCTCCCTGGTCCACTCTGACCCGGAGTGGTAGTACCTGTTAGGGTCCCATCTATGGTTTAAATAGAAAAATGTATTTATAAAAAAATTGTATTATCCATTAAGAATTGGTTTATTTCAAAACTTTATCGGCATTAAATGACCCACTGAGGTTGATATGCCGTAAAACAAAACAAACAAACAAACAAACAAAAAACAAAACTATTAAGTGGTGTAATGTTTAACAAGCTAGATTAGCAGACCATTATTAGTGAGTTTGATTCTCACTGGGTGCCCCATACTTTTGGCCTTGTGCCACACCTAATCTAAGCTTTGTAAATACCTATAAACTCAAAACCAAATACAATGGACACCTCACAAGGTGCAATGGTTAACAAACATGATTAGCACACCATTGTGAGTTTGATTCTCACTGGGTGCCCCATACTTCAGGTCTTGTGGCACATCTAAGCAACGCTTTGTACAAAGGGTATATAATGGTTAGCAAGCTGGATGAGCAGATCATTGTTACTGAGTTTGATTCTCACTGGGTGCCCCATGCTTCTGGCCTTGTGCCACAACTAAGCTAAGATTAGTAGAAAGGTCATCTCTTGTGGTGTGATGGTTAGCAAGCTTGATTTGCAGACCATTGTTAGTGAGTTTGATTCGCACTGGGTGCCCCAGGTTTAAACCTGGTTTTGTTAAAACCAGCCTACAAATCAACCACACCATATATCATGTAAACCTTTAGCTGAATACTATTCAGACTGACTTTGCTGCGTTGGCTATACCGAACTGACCCTCCTCTTTTAGTGTAAGTTTGTTTTGTTAATTGTTTGTACTTATTTGTTTTGTATTTGTATGTATCTGTTTAGCACCGGATTTTGATTTAATTAATCAGAGTGTTCAGTTATCTGCTCTCCACTTGGTGATGAAGAATAAAATTGACCCTCCTCTTTCAGTGTAAGTTTGTTTTGTTAATTGTTTGTACTTATTTGTTTTGTGTTTGTATGTATTTGTTTAGCACCGGATTTTGATTTAATTAGTCAGTGTTCAGTTATCTGCTCTCCACTTGGTGATGAAGAATAAAACTCACCCTCCTCTTTTAGTGTAAGTTTATTTTGTTAATTGTCTGTACTTATTTGTTTTGTATTTGTATGTATCTGTTTAGCACCGGATTTTGATTTAATTAGTCAGAGTGTTCAGTTATCTGCTCTCCACTTGGTGATGAAGAATAAGATTGACCCTCCTCTTTCAGTGTAAGTTTGTTTTGTTAATTGTTTGTACTTATTTGTTTTGTGTTTGTATGTATTTGTTTAGCACCGGATTTTTATTTAATTAGTCAGTGTTCAGTTATCTGCTCTCCACTTGGTGATGAAGAATAAAATTGACCCTCCTCTTTCAGTGTAAGTTTGTTTTGTTAATTGTTTGTACTTATTTGTTTTGTGTTTGTATGTATTTGTTTAGCACCAGATATTGATTTAATTAGTCAGAGTGTTCAATTATCTGCTCTCCACTTGGTGATGAAGAATAAAACAATAATATTGGGGATCAATAACCACCAAGTAATTATTTATTAAACCCAGTTTTGTTAAAACCAGTATGTAAATTAACCACACCATATATTATATAAACCTTTAGCTGAATAATATTCAGACTGACTTTGCTGCTTTGGCTATACCGAACTGACCCTCCTCTTTCAGTGTAAGTTTGTTTTGTCAATTGTTTGTACTTATTTGTTTTGTATTTGTATGTATCTGTTTAGCACCGGATATTGATTTAATTAGTCAGAGTGTTCAATTATCTGCTCTCCACTTGGTGATGAAGAATAAAACAATAATATTGGGGATCAATAACCACAAAGTAATTATTTATTAAACCCAGTTTTGTTAAAACCAGTATGTAAATTAACCACACCATATATTATATAAACCTTTAGCTGAATAATATTCAGACTGACTTTGCTGCATTGGCTATACTGAACTGACCCCCCTCTTTTAGTGTAAGTTTGTCTTGTTAATTGTTTGTACTTATTTGTTGTGTTTGTAAGTATCATTTCACCCTAACCCCTAACAATCAACCAGATTTTGACAGGTGTAAATGAGAAAAGTGTCCTTGTGAGTCGAGATCACAGAAGGGGTGCCTAAAGGTCATATGGTCCAATTATTTAAATCAAGAAGGTCACACTTGATGCATTAGAACAGGCATGTCAAACATGCCGCCCTCAACAAGCACAGGTGTGGCCCACACGCAGACTGTGCTCTCATACCCAGAGATGCTGATAGGTACGTGTCCTGCGTCCCTGATGCACAAAAATCTAAAAGGACGCAGTAAAATAATATCCATGTGTCCCAGTGTTTTTCTTTTTTCTTCCCTCACCATTTCAAGCTTAACTGTAAATACATTTCAATAGTTTCATAGAAATGAATTACACAGGATAGGTTACAAGGTAGGAGTTAGACGGCTTTAGTTGGGACCCAGTGTTTTTCTTTTTTCTTCTCTCACCATTTCAAGCTAACTGTAAATATATTTCAATTGTAAACCATATGGCCCTCATGACATACATATGTAATACATGCGACCCTCATGACAGACATATGTAAACTATGTGGCCCTCATGAAATATATGTAATATATGCGACCCTCATGACAGACATATGTAATATATGCGACCCTCATAACGAACATATGTAAACCATGTGGCCCTCATGACATACGTATGTAATACATGCGACCCTCATGACATACATATGTAAACCATGTGACCCTCATGACATACATATGTAATACATGCGACCCTCATGACAGACATATGTAAACATGTGGCCCTCATGACATACATATGTAATACATGCGACCCCTCATGACAGACATATGTAAACCATATGGCCCTCATGACATACATATGTAATACATACGACCCTCATGACAGACATATGTAAACCATGTGGCCCTCATGACATACATATGTAATACATGCGACCCTCATGACAGACGTATGTAAACTATATGGCCCTCATGACATACATATGTAATACATGCAACCTCATGACATACATATGTAATATATGCGACCCTCATGACATACATATGTAATACATGCGACCCTCATGACAGGCATATGTAAACTATATGGCCCTCATGACATACATATGAATACATGCGACCCTCATGACAGACATATGTAAACCATGTGGCCCTCATGACATACATATGTAATACATGCGACCCTCATGACAGACATATGTAAACCATGTGGCCCTCATGACATACATATGTAATACATGCGACCCTCATGACAGACATATGTAAACTATATGGCCCTCATGACATACATATGTAATACATGCAACCCTCATGACATACATATGTAATATATGCGACCCTCATGACAGACATATGTAAACCATGTGGCCCTCATGACATACATATGTAATACATGCACTCATGACATACATATGTAATATATGCGACCCTCATGACAGACATATGTAAACCATGTGGCCCTCATGACATACATATGTAATCCATGCCCCCCTAGGGGCCTACTCAGTTTGACATACCTGCACATTAGAAGGCTGCACGTAACCTTAAAGCCACAGGTTCCATCACCTTTTCATAACGTGCCATTACGCAAACATATTCATGGGGGAGGGACCAATAATATTTGCAAGTCTATTAACCGTTTCCACGGAGACGTAATTATTTCTTGCGTTTCGAGTCTCCTGAAAATTCCGATATTTTTCCTCGTTTGATTTTGCCCGTTAACAATAGACGACATTAACATTTTAACCTTGGGTTGAATTAATTTGTTGACTTAATACGATATTAGTATCTATTTTCGACTTTGTCCCAGTGAAAAGATTCGGTCATTTCGTTCCACATCTTTTGTTAAAGAATTCACTCGTCTTTTGTTTGGCTACGAATGAATAATCATGGGTGGCAATAAGTTCCCATTATTAAGAGAGAATGTCTCACTGTTCAATTCTTTCTTTATCAATCCATTTTCAACCCTTTCAGAAAAGCTGAGAATACGCCGACTGTATCCCTTTAGGGGGAGGGGTAGTAACCCCCCCCCCTGCTGAAACGGTTGGATGATTGCTTTTGTTTTACGGCATATCAACACTTTTCGGGTCATTTAATGCCGAGTCAAGTGATTTTGATAAACAAAAGGACTCCTGTTACTTAGGAGTGATCATAAAATGGGGGTTTGATTTTATATACTAAAAAGTTATAAACAGATCCCCCATTATTTGGCCACTCTTTTTTTTAATTGAAGATGAAAGCAATAGTGAGAAACATGCTTGTTGGTTGTTTTGTGACATATCAACCCTTTTTGGGTTATTTAATGCCGAATCAAGTCATTTTTATAAACAAAGGTTTTAGGTTGCTTACAATACCTGCTATTGCTTAAGTGGTCACCCAATTAAGTATTGAACAGGCTTATTGCTGCTTAACTTTGGTGATTTAGCAGAATGAATAATTATGGACGGCAATAAGTTCCCATTATTACGAGTGAATGTCTTACTGTTCTTTTCTTTCTTTATCAATCCATTTTAAACCCTTTCAGAAAAGCTGAGAATACGCCGACAGTATCCCCTTTACAACCCCTCCCCCCCCCCAATGCCGAAATGAGTAGCTGTTTTGTGTTTATGGCATATCAACCCTTCTCGGGTCATTTAATGCCGAATCAAGTGATTTTGATAAACAAAGGTTACTCAGGAGTGGTCATATAATGGGGGTTCTATTTTATTTAATAACAAGTTATAAACAGATCCCCCATTATTTGGCCATTCTCTTTTTCTAATTGAAGATGAAAGCAATTGTGAAAAACATGCCTCTTTGTTGTTTTGTGGCATATCAACAGTTTTTGGGTCATTTAATGCCGAATCAAGTCATTTTAATATTCGGTTTCTTACAGTAACTGTTGTTGCTTAAATGGTCACCCATCTAAGTATTGAATAGGCTCATCACAGCTTAACTTTATTGATCTAGTGGGAACCAGTTCTTTCAGTATGATTTGACTGTAATCATTCTTGTTGGGAATCAGTACTCAAGAAACAAGAAAAGAGAATGCGATCATAAAATGGGGGTTCCATTTTATATTCTAAAAAGTTATAACTGATCCCCCATTATTTGGCCATTTTCTTTTTCTAATTAAAGATGAAAGCAATAATGAGAAACATTTTTGTTAGGTGTTTGTTTTGTTTTATTGCATATCAACCCTTTTCGAGCCATTTAATGGTGAATCAAGTCATTTTTGATAAACAAAGGACTCATGTTGCTTACAGTACCTGCTGTTGCTTAACTCTTAACGTCCTATACCACCTCATTCCACCCGGCCAGAAGTCACAATCATTTTCCTAATCTGCCCCAAATGCTAGCCTTTGTTTAAATGTAATATTAAACATATTTAGAAGTCTTTGATTTTAAGGGAAATAACAGGTAACTTTAAATGAAAAGGCCATTTTTAGCCATTTATTGATAAATCCTTATATGAATGGGGTTCTGGACTTTGTTTAAATGTAATATTAAACATATTTAGAAGTCTTTGATTTAAGGGAAATAACAGGTAACTTTAAATGAAAAGGCCATTTTTAGCCATTTATTGATAAATCCTTATAGGAATGGGGATCTGGACTTTGTTTAAATGTAATATTAAACATATTTAGAAGTCTTTAATTTAAGGGAAATAACAGGTAACTTTAAATGAAAAGGCCATTTTTAGCCATTTATTGATAAATCCTTAAGGAATGGGATCTGGACTTTGTTTAAATGTAATATTAAACATATTTAGAAGTCTTTAATTTAAGGGAAATAACAGGTAACTTTAAATGAAAAGGCCATTTTTAGCCATTTATTGATAAATCCTTATAAGAATGAGGCTCTGGACTTGGAAAATTCTTAACAGGATGTTAAGAGTTAAGTGTTCACCAAATTAAGTATTGAACACGGTCATGGCTGCTTAACTTTGGTGATTTAGCAGAATGAATAATCATGGGTGGCAATAAGTTCCCATTATTAAGAGTGAATGTCTCGCTGTTCTATTCTTTCTTTTCAATCCATTTTCAACCCTTTCAGAAAAGCTTAGAGCATGCTGACTGTATACCCTTTACAGAGCGGATAAGACATCCCCACCGCCGAAACAGTTGGTTGTTTTTGTTTTCCGGCATATCAACACTTTTCGGGTCATTTAATGCCGAATCAAATCATTTTTTATAAACAAAGGACTCAAGTTGTTTATAGTACTTGGGGGTTCGATTTTCTGTTCTAACAAGTTATAAACTGATCCCCCATTATTTGGCCATTCTCTTTTTCTAATTGAAAACGAAAGCAATAGTGAGAAACATTCTTGTTGGTTGGTTGGTTGGTTGGTTGGTTGGTTTTGTGGCATATCAACCCTTTTAGGGTCATTTAATGCCAAATCAAGTCATCTGGGGAAACAACTAAAGCTGTCTAACTCCTACTTTGTAACCTATCCTGTGTAATTCTTTTCTTGTACTTTGCTTAGGTGTGCTATGAAAGCCACTGTGAGCAGCTTAAAGTAGGCAAACAGTTAACTCTTTGCCTACCAAATTTCCCCCATAGCTGTACCAAATTTTCTTGGAATTCTTTTACCTGTATGATGGGATATTTCAAATTTCACTATCTATTCACCTCAGAACTCATTCTATTCAAATAAAGTCCTATTATTATTTTAACCTGGTCCTTTTGAAAGATCTACTGCCAGCAGTTTACGGTAGGATTGCAGTAGTGGGATATTTCAAAGTTCATTATCTATTCACCTGAGAATTTATTCTATTCAAATAAAGTCCTATTATTATTGGAAACTGAGTCCTTCTACTCAATTATAATGAACTAACCACCACCAGGATACAGTAGGATTGCAGTGATGGGAGAGCCACTGTGAGTGGTTTAAAGTAGGCAATGAGATAACTCCTTGCCTACCAAATTTCCTTGGTACCTGTATGATGGGATATTTCAAAGTTCATTATTCATTCACCCCAGAACTCATTCTATTCAAATAAAGTCCTATTATTATTGTAATAGGAGTACTTCTGCTCAATTATAATGAACTAACCATCAGTTTTTGTACTTTGCTTAGGGGTAGTGGGAGAGCTGCTTTGAGCAGCTTAAAGTAGGCAAAGAGTTGATTTAAAAATAATTTGATGTACATAGATCCCTACTTTCCATACAAACAATTATTTCTATTTCATGGGTGACTTTTGCAATTTATTTTGATTATTCCTAAATTTATTTACAAGTTATAAAAATTGTTTTTGTCGCAAAAAATCATGTAAAAAATTGCAGAAAACAATTAAAATAATCAAAACTTGGGAATCCAAAATTTCAGGATTGTGGATCTGGATTCAGCCCGGAATGTTTTTAATTTGCTAACAGAGTCAGCTTAATTCCAGAATGGTATGATACGTTGGGCTATGGCCTCTAGGAGTAAAGTAGGAAAAATGTGACACACTGATACATTGACATGCTGACATTCGCTCTTTTTTATTAGAAAAGGATTGTGGGTCAGGATTCGGTTTGGAATGTTTTTTTAATTTGTTCACAGAGTCATCCTGATTCTAAAATGGTATGATATGTTGGGCTATGCACTCTGGGAGTAAAGTTGAAAAAATGTGACACACAGATACACTGACATTCACATTTTTTTATTAGAGAAGGGTTGCGGGTCTGGATTCAGCCTGGAATGTTTTTAATTTGCTTATGGAGTCTGCCTGATTCCACAATGGTATGATATGTTGGACTACGGCCTCTAGGAGTAAAGCAGGAAACATGTGACACACTGACACGCTGACATTCAGATTTTTTGTTAGAAAAGGATTTGTGGGTCTGGATTTAGCCTTGAATGTTTTTTTAATTTGCTCATGGAGTCTGCCTGGTTTCAAAATGGTATGATATGTTGGGCTATGACCTCTGGGAGTAAAGTACGACAAATTTCACTGACATTTACATTTATTACTAGAGAAGAATTGTGGGTCTGGATTCAGTCTGTAATTTTTTTAGATTGCTCATGAAATGGTATGATACGTTGGGCTACGGTCTCTAGGAGTAAATTTTTAAAAATATGACACACTGATACACTGACATTCATACTTTTTTTTATTAGAAAGGTTACGCTTGGTAGAAATCAAATTACCCAGGATCCCTCGCTGGGATGAGTTGTGACATAGTTACCTCCCTTGACAGTCAGTGTAACTAATCCCCCGTCTGTGGCCGTTGGTTTGTCACAATAATCAAATGGCTCGCCTCATCCAGGTGGGACGATGAAGTGGTTATGGGACCGGGTAATTAGTCAGCAGGTAACACAGGTAGACTTAGCTGGCGAGGAATGTCGTCTCTCGCTCTCACCTGCCATTACAACTCAATTAATTCACCTGTCCAGTTGTGTGAGCCAACCCTTTTCTGTGACACACCTGGGTCAGGGTTGGGGGGTTGGCGTGCTGAAAAGTAAGGAAGACCAGAAGTGAAATAACATCTCTTTCATTGTATTGTAGAGCAATAGCATTGGGTTAAAAAGGGTACTATCATAAAGATCTCCTCTCTCTCTCTCTCTCTCTCTCTCTCTCTCTCTCTCTCTCTGTCCGTCTCTCTCTCTCTTTCTCTCTACATATATATATATATATATATATATATGTATGTGTGAGATGTATCCAAAACTTGGTAGTAAGGATGATTCTATATGTGATATCTAAAACACACTGTATTAATTATTGTATGATCCAGTATGTATAAATACAGTGAATCTTTAAATCACTACAGAGAGCTCAATGTATAATAAACTTTTTAGATTATATACAGAGCAATATTTATCTTAGAAAGGAAGGAAAAACTCAACACCGTTATTCCCTAATAAATTTATTTCGACCCAAATTGGCGGCTTTATAAATCTAAGTTGATTTAATAAAGCTCCCCAAAATCCAGTCTCATCAGATGGGAGAATCAAAGTTAATTTGAATTGCATAACAGAAAAATTTACTACTTAAATTTTTTTTTTCCTTTACAAAATGTATTTAAAAATTTTTTTAACACAGAATCAAAATGTTGAAAAGCTAATTTTTCTATCTGTCGGTTTCTTCCTCTATCTATCTATCTCTATCTCTGTCTGTCTCTCTTTCTGTCTGTCTGTCTGTCTGTCTCTCTCTCTCTCTCAATATATATATATATATTATACTTATCACAGTTTATTCATTATGTAATGGTTTCTCTCTGTCTCAGTATCTCTCCTTATCTCTCTCCCTCTCTATTTCTCCACACACACACACGCATATATATATATATATATATATATATATATATATATATATATCAGTTTCATTATCTAATGGTTTCTCTTTTCCTGGTTGTTATCTCCTACACTCTATCTATCTATCTATCTATCTATCTATCTCACTCTGTTCATATCTATCTATCTATCTATCTATCTATCTGTCTCAGTCTGTTATCTATCTATCTATCTATCTATCTATCTATCTATCTCAGTCTGTTTATATCTATCTATCTATCTATCTATCTCAGTCTGTTTATATCTATCTATCTATCTATCTATCTCAGTCTGTTCCTATCTATCTATCTATCTATCTATCTCAGTCTGTTCCTATCTATCTATCTGTCTCAGTCTGTTCATATCTATCTATCTATCTATCTATCTATCTTATCTATCTATCTATTGCAGTATGTTTCTATCTATCTATCTATCTATCTCTCAGTCTGTATCTATCTATCTATCTCAATCTGTTCATATCTATCTATCTGTCTGTCTTTCTTTCCATCTATCTATCTATCTATCTATCTATCTATCTCAGTCTGTTCATATCTATCTATCTATCTATCTATCTCAGTCTGTTCATATCTATCTATCTATCTGTCTGTCTTTCTTTCCATCTATCTATCTATCTATCTATCTATCTATCTACTCAGTCTGCTTATATCTATCTATCCATCTATCTATCTCAATCTGTTCATATCTATCTATCTGTCTGTCTTTCTTTCCATCTATCTATCTATCTATCTATCTATCTATCTCAGTCTGTTCATATCTATCTATCTATCTATCTATCTATCTATCTATCTATCTCAGTCTGTTCATATCTATCTATCTATCTATCTATCTCAGTCTGTTCATATCTATCTATCTATCTATCTCAATCTGTTCATATCTATCTATCTGTCTGTCTTTTTTCCCATCTATCTATCTATCTATCTATCTATTTATATCTATCTATCTATCTCAATCTGTTCATATCTATCTATCTATCTGTCTGTCTTTCTTTCCATCTATCTATCTATCAATCTATCTCAGTCTGCTTATATCTATCTATCTATCCCACTCTGTTCATATCTATCTATCTATCTATCTATCTATCTATCTCTTTATTTATCTATCCCCTTCTATTTATATCTACCTTGTTTATGCATTTCTTTATTTCTTTCTCCGATTTTCCCAGGAAGTGCAACAGCCCTTAAGATCACCAACACACACATAACAAAGGACTACGAATCCATCGACCGATTCCACAGACTCCCAAAATCAAAATAATTAAGATCCTTGTCTTTTAGTTCCATAGAGGCCCGTGGCAAAGATACACTGGAATTTAAAAAGTCTGTATAATCCACGTTTGTCGATTCTTGCTTCCAGGAAACCGTAAAAGACAAGAAAATGAATAAAGTCTTAGCAAGAATAACAGAAGACGAAGAATTTTTTTATTTTTTTTATTTTTCTCTTTTACAAGAAATTCTGTCTTTGGTAAAAAAGACGAAGAAATGGCTGAACAATAGTTCTGAGATTCTCAGATATTTTCTATTACTGCTACGTAATGGGTGTGGAAGGAATTGGGGAAAAAAGAAGGAGAATGAAAGAAGAATGAAAGAAGAAGAAGAAGAAGAAGAATGAAGTAAGAAGAAGAAGAAGAGGAAGAAGAAGAATGAAGGAAGAAGAAGAAGAAGAAGAAGAAGAAGAGAATGAAAGAAGAAGAAGAATGAAAGAAGAAGGAGGAAGAGGAGGGGATAGAGAGAAGAAGAAGAAGAAGAAGAAGAATGAAGAATGAAGAACGAAAAAGAAAGAACGAAGAAGAAGAAGGAAGAGGAGCGGCTAGAGAGAAGAAGAAGAATGAAAGAAGAAGAAGAAGAAGAAGAAGAATGAAAGAAGAAGAAGAATGAAGGAAGAAGAATGAAGTAAGAAAAGAATGAAAAAAGAAGAAGAATGAAGAATGAAAAAGAAGGAGGAGGAGGAGGGGTAGAGAGAAGAAGAAGAAGAAGAAGAAGAAGAAGAAGAAGGGGGTGGAAGAGAGGGTAGAAAGAAGAAGGAGGAGGAGGAGAAGTAGAGAGAAGAAGAAGAAGAAAAAGAAAAAAGAAGAAATAGGAGGATGGGGTAGAGAGAAGAAGAAGAAAGAATGAAGAAGAAGAAAAAAGAAGAGGAGGAGGGGGTAGAGAGAAGAAGAAAGAATGAAGAAGAAGAAAGAATGAAGAAGAAGAAAAAGAAGGAGGAGGAGGGGGTAGAGAGAAGAAGAAAGAAGAAGAAGAAGAGAAGGAAGAGAGAAGAAAGAAGAAGAAGAAAGAACGATGAAGAAAAAGGAGGAGGAGGGGGAGGGAGTAGAGAGAAGAAGAAGAAGAAGAAAAAGATGACGATGACGGAATTAATGGTAAAATATCTGAAATGATGAATAGATTTAATCTAAGGTGCTCAAAATAACTTACAAATGTTACTACTAATAATAAAATGTCAGGGTGGCCTAAAGTTGGTATCAGCTTGACAGCGAGGGAGTCTATCTCCTTTTCACTAGCTGTATATCAAGGAGATTGTTTTTGCATCTGAGGTAAAGCACCACACCTACCATCACCTCCTCATTTTACCAGACAGATCCCTGTGCTATTCATACGCGGAGTTGGCAAAGGTCGAACAAATACCATTTGGAAAGGTATGAACCCCCAGTGATGGGTAAAATAGTACCACTTCTGTTCCTCTACAAAGATGCCTTCGGCATTAGATAACCCACAAAGGTTTATATGCCATTAAAGAAAGAAATAAAACCAGACCAAAAGATGTCGATGAAAGGGGTGTACTTATCTCGGGAAATGCACACCTTTTCGTTAACTTACCCTCTGGTATGTGTAATCAAAACCATTTAAGTAATTCACACCTGAGAAATGCAGGGTAATTAAAAGAAATATATAATATATATATATATATATATATATATATATTCGAATCACACTCAAAGCAGTCTTTCTGTCAATAGCTCTACTGATGAGGCCTAATGGGCTGAAATGTATATACGGAGATTGACTTTTTTCTCGATTTGTTCAGCCTTACATTTGAATGGGTATGCCTGCCTAATTCATTAATTATCAATTAATTAATTTTCAAACATTAGGTATGACTTCAATTAAGCACATATTCTCCCAAAAATAGTCGGCTAAAAATGCCATATCAAAGCACATTGTTTGTTTGTTTACTTCTCATATATATATATATATATATATATATATATTTCTGACAAGAAATTCTGTCTTTGGAAAAAAGACGAAGAAATGGATGAACAATAGTTCTGAGATTCTCAGATATTTTCCATTACTGCCACATAATGGGTGTGGAAGGAATTCTATCTCATCCTGCCAATATCTATCTATCTATCTATCTATCTATCTCATCCTGACTATATTTATGCATCTTTTGTAGATCTGCAGCAGGTTTGATGAGTCATTTGAGGGCTCATGCAAGGAAGGGTTCTGGTGGTGGAGTTGTGGGATTGTGAGGGACGGCAATGATCTGTAAAGATTATGCTATTGCCATATATCTATCTATCTCAGTATATTTATATCTATCTATCTATCTATCTATCTCATCCTGCCAATATCTATCTATCTAGCTAGCTAATTATGAAATACTAACTAGAATTCACCACTCCTTCCTAAACAGATGTATCACTATCATCATGGACAGCTGTTACAGCAGGAACCTTATTGGTTTACATGTTATCTCATTATCATCAGATCATACTGGCAGCACATTAAACTTAAATTCTGGAACTCTGTGGAGTGCAAAGTACCCCTTCATCACCCTTCATTACTCCCAGGTCCACTCTACACTAGAATGGTAGTACTTGTTAAGGTCCCAACTATAGATTAAATAGAAAAAATGTGTTTAAAAAAGTTCAAATAAAAAGATTTTCAATATCCATCAAGAATAAATAAAACGAAATGTCTTCCGCATAAAATAACCCAACAAGGGTTGACATGCCATAAAACCAACCAACCAGCCAACCAACCACCCATCCAACCAACCAACCCCTATCAGGTTTAAAAAAAACATGTACCCAGTTTTATCTAGTAATGTTTATAAAATGATATTGTTATTTTTTAAATATGCATACATTGACATCTCTTTCAGTAGGTGAGATATTACTACCTAGGTATGTGAACTAGTCTACTAAGTTCAGAAGCTTATCATCCAGTGTAGAGATGCCTCCATCTCATTTAAAACTCAGTTTTATCTAGTGATGTTTTTAAAACATCTTTCTGTAGATGAGATTTTACTACCTAGGTACGTGAACTGGTTTACTAATTTTAGAGGCTTACCATCGAGTGTGGAGATGACTCCATCTTGTTTAAAACTGAATTCAGTTTTATTTGAGTTCACATAGAGGCCAATGCCTCTTGTCGCCTGCACTAAAACATACAGCAATGATTCGGCTTGAGCAGGTGTATTTGTGAGAAGCACTACCTAGGTACGTGAATTAGTCTACTAATTTCAGAGACTTGCCATCCAGTTTAGAGATGTCTCTATCTTGTTTAAAACACATGAATTCAGTTTTATCTAGTAATACATTGACATTGCTTTCTGTAGAGGAGATATTACTACCTCGGTATGTGAATTAGTCTACTAATTTCAGAGGCTTACCATCCTGTGTGGAGATGTCTCCATCTTGTTTAAAAAAACATTAATTCTGTTTTAGCCAAGTTGACATAGAGGCCAATCAAGAGTATAAGTAGTGCAGACATACAATAGTTGGTTGGTTGGTTTGTTGGTTGGTTGGTTGGTTGGTTGTTTTGTTTTATGGCATGTCAATCTTTTGGGGTTATTTGATACCAAATCAATTCATTTTGTTAAACAAAGGACTCAGGTTGCTTACAGTACCTGCTGTTGCTTAAGAAGTCACCCAATTAAGTATTGAACATGTTTGTCACTGTAGTTGGGAGAAGTACTACCTAGGTATGTGAATTAGTCTACTAATTTAAGAGATTCACCATCCAGTGTGGAGATGACTCCATCTTGTTTAAAAAAACATGAACTCAGTTTTATCTAGAAAGGTTTTTAAAACATCTTTCTGTCGATGAGATATTACTACCTAGGTATGTGAACTTGTCTACTAATTTTGAAAGCCTTATCATCCAGTGTAGAGATGTCTCCATCTTGTTTAAAACACATGAACTCAGTTTTATCTAGTGATGTTTTTAAAATCATATTTCTATCTTTAAAATATGCATACATTGACTTTGATTTCTGTAGATGAGATATTACTACCTAGGTATGTGAATTAGTCTACTAATTTTAGAGTCTTATCATCCAGTGTGGAGATGACTCCATCTTGTTTAAAAAAACATGAACTCTGTTTTTTCTGAGTTCACATAGACACCAATGTCCCTTGCTGTGTTCTCTAGGCTATATCGTTTGGGTTGTGCAGGTGTATTTGCAAGAAGCCCTACTTACGTATGTGAAGTGGTCTACTAATTTTAGTGACTTACCTGTGTGGAGATGCCTCTATCTTGTTTAAAAAACATGAACTCAGTTTTATCTGAGTTCATATAGAGGCCAATGCCTCTTGCTGTGTTCTCTAGGCTACACAGCGGTGATTCGGCTTGTGCAGGTGTATTTGCGAGAAGCACTAATTAAATATGTGAAGTGGTCTACTAATTTTAGAGGCTTACCATCCAGCGTGGAGATGCCACCACCTTGTTTAAAACATATATGAACTAAATTTTATCTCGTAATGTTTTAAAAATAATATTTTTATTTTTAAGATATATATACATTGACATCTCTTTCTGTAGAGATATTACTACCTAGGTATGTGACCTGTTCTACTAATTTTAATGAACTATTTTATCTAGTAATGTTTTTAAAATAATATTTGTAAGTAAGATTTTTTAGATGAGATATTACTACCTAGGTATGTGAACTGTCTACTAATTTTAATGAACTCTGTTTTATCTAGTAATGTTTTAAAATAATATTTTTAAGTAAGATTTTTTTTTAGATGAGATATTACTACCTAGGTATGTGAACTGGTCTACTAATTTCAGAGATTTACCATCCAGCATGGAGATGCCTCCATCTTGTTTAAAACACATGAACTCAGTTTTATCTAGTAATGTTTTTAAAACATCTTTCTGTAGATGAGATATTACTACCAAGGTATGTGAACTTGTCTACTAATTTTTACCATCCAGTGTGGAGATGTCTCTATCATGTTTAAAACATATGAACTCAGTTTTATCTAGTAATGTTTTTAAAACATCTTTCTGTAGATGAGATATTACTACCTAGGTATGTGAACTGGTCTACTAATTTTAGAGTCTTACCATCCAGTGTAGAGATGCCTCCATCTTGTTTAAAACATGAACTCAGTTTTATCTAGTAATGTTTTTAAAATCAATTTTTATCTTTAAAATATGCATACAGTGACATTGCTTTCTGTAGATGAGATATTACTACCTAGGTATGTGAACTGGTCTACTAATTTTAGAGTCTTACAATCCAGTTTAGAGATGCCTCCATCTTGTTTAAACACATGAACTCAGTTTTATCTACTAATGTTTTTAAAATATCTTTTCAAGTAATTTTTTTTTTATTTAAAGATATGAAACTTTCATTTTTATCTGCTTTATATGCACAAGAAAACATTAAAAACATTTTTTTTTAATCATTAAAGAAATGCATAAACAGAATTTAAACCATAAGAAAAAAGAATTTCAAATCAAGTAAAAAAAAAAATCCAACATTTTTTAAAATCCAGTCTATTTCAGTTGTAACCCAAATTTTTCAGTAATGTCAGAGAGTGGTGGTTATTACATAGCCTAAATTGTTCTGAATACAAGCCTGTATGTAGATCTTTATTTTTTCAATGATTCTCATTGTTTGTTTTTTTTTATAGATTTTGCTGGCCTGTCACGTTTCCAATCTCCAATGTCACTAGGTAACAGTATCTGGGCGATACTGTTACCTTGTTCTGTAAACAACCTGAGTCCTTTGTTTATCAAAATGACTTGATTTGGCATTAAATAACCCGAACAGGGTTGATATGCCACAAAACAACCAACAAACATGTTTCTCACTATTGCTTTCATCTTTAATTGAAAAAAATAGAATTGCCAAATAAAGGGGGATCAGTTTATAACTTGTTAGAATACAAAATGGAACCCCCATTTTATGATCACATTCTATTTTCTTTTTTCTTAAGTACAAGAATGATAACGGTCACATCATGCTGAAAGGACCGGTTCCCGCTAGATCAATGGTTAAGCATCAATGAGCCTGTTCAATGCTTAATTGGGTGGCCACTTAAGCAACAGCAGTTATTATAAGCAACCTGGGTCCTTTGATTATTAAAAATGATTTGATTCGCTATTAAATAACCCAATAAGGGTTGATATGCCATAAAACAAAACAACCACCTAACAAGAATGTTTCTCACTATTGCTTTCAACTTTAAGTGAAAAAAGAGAATGGTCAAATAATGGGGGATCAGTTTATAACTTATTAGAACAGAAAATAGAGCCCCCATTTTATGATCATTCTATTTTCTTGTTTCTCAAGTACAAGAAAGATCACGGTCACGTCATGCTGAAAGGACCGGTTCCCGCTTGATCACCGAAGTTAAGCAGCGATGAGACTCTTTAATATGTAGCAAGATTAGATTTGGCAAGGACTACTAATGGAAGGGGGAGGAAGAAATAAATAAATAAGAGATGATAAAGGTTTAAAAAATAGTGATAAGCCAAAACAGGATGAACGATGATTTGACCGTAGCGTGACCCCGAACGGAGAATTGAGTGTCAACCGGAAGTTTCGGGTGTTGACCGGAAGTCACGTGGTGACGTGGAACGACGAAGAAAAGGACGAGCCTCTTTTTGCTTTCGGGCGCGTAGGGGAACGGACGGGCCTTTGGTGCCTAGTATGAGGTCACAGTAATCAAGTAATGTTCTCTCTCTCTTTCTCTCTGCCTTTCCTCCTCTCCGATACAGCCCACGGGATGAACCTACCCTGGAAATAAAGGCTAGCAGTTGTGACTACATATTTCTCGCGTTGTAATTTTTATCAACACCATTTTAGCACTGTGAATTTGGAGACACGTGGACGAGACCTGCTATACACTATACACCGCCGCTGCCATGTTACAGATATCGTTTTAGTGCTCGGAAAAAAGGCAGAACGTTACAAATATTTAACAATAATTTTCAATGTTTTTTTTATAGATTCCGTCTACCTATCATATTTCCAGGCTCCAATGTCACTAGTGTCCAGATACCGTTACAGACAAACAAACAAAGACACAATCATATTAGTTATTCGATTCGCTCCAAATTAAAAATATGTTACATACTCCGTCTTATTTATCGTTATATAATCTATATCTTCTAATGTTTACTATCTTCTGATTATGGTCAAGTCATCAAAGTTAAGCAACAATGAACCTGTTCAATACTTAACTGGGTGACCACTTAAGCAACAGCAGGTACTGTAAGTAACCCGAATCCTTTGTTTATCAAAAATGACTTGATTTGGTATTAAATGACCCAAAAAGGGTTGATATGCCATAAAATAAAACAACCAGCTATTTGATTGTATAATGTCCCACTAGAAATAATAATAGAAGTTAAGCAACAATGAACCTGTTCAATACTTAACTGGGTGACCACTTAAGCAACAACAGCTACTGTAAGTAACCCAAATCCTTTGATTATTAAAAATGACTTGATTTAGCATTAAATGACCCAAAAAGGGTTGATATGCCATAAAACAAAACAACCAGCTATTTGATGGTATGATGTTCCACTAGAAATAATAATAGAAGTTAAGCAACAATGAACCTGTTCAATACTTAACTGGGTGACCACTTAAGCAACAACAGCTACTGTAAGTAACCCAAATCCTTTGATTATTAAAAATGACTTGATTTGGCATTAAATGACCCAAAAAGTGTTGATATACCACAAAACAACAAAGAGGCATGTTTCTCACAATTACTTTCATCTTCAATCAGAAAAAGAGAATGGCCAAATAAAGGGGGATTCGTTTATAACTTGTTAGAATAGAAAATTGAACCCCCCATTTTATGTTTGTTTTGTTTATCAAAATCACTTGATTCAGCATTAAATGACCCAAAAAGTGTTGACATGCCAGAAAGGTTTTATAAGCAACCTGAATTCTTTGTTTATCAAAATCACTTGATTTGACATTATATGATGCGAAAAGGGTTTATATACACTGTTTCCCACTTGATCATTATAGTTAAGCAGCAATGAACCTGTTCAATACTTAATTGGGTGACCACTTAAGCAACAGAAGTTACTGTAAGCAACCCGAGTGCTTTGATTATTAAAAATGACTTGATTCAGTATTAAATGACTCAAAAATGGTTGATATGCCATAAAACAAAACAACCAACCATTTGATTGTATAATGTTCCACTAGAAATAATAATAGAAGTTAAGCAGTGGTGAGCCTGTTCAATACTTAAATGGGTGATCACTTAAGCAACAGCAGGTATTGTGAGCAACCTGAGTTCTTTGTTTATCAAAATGATTTGATTCGGGATTGAATGACTCATAAAGGGTTGATATGCACCGGTTCTCACTAGAGCATTATAGTTAAGCAGCAATGAACCTGTTCAAATCTTAATAGCAACAGCAGTTACTGTAAGTCTTTTGTTTATCAAAATGACTTCATTTGGCATTAAATGACCCAAAATGGGTTGATATGCCATAAAACAAAACAACCAACTATTTGATTGTATAATGCCCCATTAGAAATAATAATAGAAGTTAAGCAACAATGAACCTGTTCAATACTTAACTGGGTGACCACTTAAGCAACAGCAGTTACTGTAAGTAACCCGAGTCCTTTGATTATTAAAAATGACTTGATCTGGCATTAAATGACCCAAAAAGAGTTGTTGTGCCACAAAACAAAACAACCCTTCAACAAGAATGTTTCTCACTGTTGCTTTCATTTTCAACTAGAAAAAGAGAATGGCCAAATAATGGGGGACCAGTTTATAACTTGTTAGAATATAAAATAGAACCCCCATTAATAACATAAGCAGAGATGAGCCTGTTCAATACTTAATTGGATGATCACTTAAGCAACAGCAGTTACTGTAAGCAACCTGAGTCCTTTGTTTATCAAAAATGACTTGACTCAGTATTAAATGACCCCAAAAATGTTGACATCCAATCAACCGTCTAATTAAGGTTTCATCTATCCATTAAATAAATAAAAAAAATTAGTTGAAAAGAAAGTTAAAAAAAAAAAGAGTTTAAAAAAAGATTTTCAATACCCAAGAAGACTAAATAAAACAAACATTTTTGGCATAAGATAACCCATCAATGGTTGGCATGCCGTAAAATCCAACCAACCCTCTAACAACCTCTTAGGTGTATTTGCGAGTAGTGCCGGGTCATCAGCATATCGCTTGCTTCTTGCTTTTTTTTTAGAGTGAGGCCATTTACTTTTATGGGATCTAGTGATGTTCTGAGTACGTAGTCTAGGCATATTATGAATATATATGGTGCTAGTCTATCCCCTTGTAGGACTCCGGCGACAATGTCAAAGAAGTCTGTAATAGTACAATATTAAGCCTATATCTTATATGTAGATATGATAGTATGTCTGCCATATATGATAGTATGTCTATATCGTATATGAAAGTATGTCTATATAATGTATGAATGGTATTCGGTTCCAAAGATTAAAAAAATAGAATAAAAAAAAACTAAAAAATCTGATGATTGTGAAGAACACTGTGACATTCCACTGAAAGAAATTATGGAATGCCAAAAATGATACAACACCCATTTTTATTGATTAGGCAACAATTTTTAAAATATGTTAAAAATCTAAGCTTATTTTTGATAATATCATAGGGGCACCTGGTGCACACACACACTCACACATACTTACAAATACATATACACACACGCAGGAAGCACGTGGTGTAATGGTTAAAGTCATGGGAAATGGACTCGTCGCCCCGAGTTCAAATCCTGGACGTGGTAATTGCATTTCACTTTGCGCTAATACCATTGGGAAAGGTATGAATCCTACTCTCCCTCCAGCTATGGGTAAATAGTAGGGCAGACTGGGCTCTTTAGCCATGGCTAGGTAACCAGTCTAGGAGAAGGAAAATTCTGAATTCAAACCTGTTGAACTCCGCCTAAGAAATTGACCTAGTGTCGCATCCTGCTCATGCGGAGGGGTTGGTAAATATATATACACACATGCATACACACATACACCGATATGTATGTACGAATACATACATACATACATACAAATGCACACATAATCAAACGCACACACATATACACATATGCATACAAATGCACACATAGATACACACACATACACTGATATACATATACAAACACATGCATACAAATGCACACACACACACATACATTGATATGCACATATAAACACATGTACACACATACACTATTATGCAGATGCAAACACATGCACACAAAAGCACACATAAGTACATGCACACATACATACACTCATATGCAGGTACTCAAGTGTACACATAAACAGACACACACACATACACTCATATGCATGTACAAACACATGCAGACAAACGCATACGTATACACATACAAAAACACACATACATATGCAGATGATAGGTGTGGTGCTCCTCCTTAAACACCAAAACAATCTTGTTAGTCTTGCACTTGTGAAAAGAGCATAGACTCCCTCGCTGTCTGGCTGATACCGACTTTAGGCTACCGCAGCACCTTTTTTTTCTTACATACATACATAAATATATATATATATATATATATATGTATATATATATATATTGTAATACAGGTACAAGTGATAACCTACTCGAGTTTCACCATTGGGATCTTCAGGGTTAAATCTACTGGATTAATCAAGATATTGATTAATTGCAGTCGATTACACGTGTGTGTCTTTCGCGATAAACGGTTCGAATCGTTTATTGCGAAAGACATTATATTTAAGCGTCGATAAATAAATTCATCTCATTTTTGGAACACTTGTTTTTTCAAATTTCTTAATATTGTCGGATTTATTTCCATATTTACTCCCATATATATATATATATATTTCCAAAAAGCAAGGTATTCTTCACTTTGCTTACCTTATGAAAATTATCCTGATGAAAATTTAAGATATATTTTTTATCTATTAAGTTTAACACCTTATTTGTTTCAGTTGTATCAAATCTCATTTAGAGAAATTCTGTGGATTGTAATTAATACGCAAAACTTTTAAGCAAACATTCAACTTTGAAAAGCTATATCTCTAATATGCAAAATTCAATTTGCAGTTATCTCTTTCCGCGGTAAAATGATATGATAATTCCCAATGAAATAGGGAGTAAATTTCGATAAAGACTTTAGTGAACAAGTATGCAAAGTGTTCAGCTGCTGCTGATTTAGTGAAAGATAAACTGAGCCAATGTGAGTGGCATTTTTCAAAATTTTCTTTGAACTCAGTGGGAGATGTAGCTGACATATTCTAAGCCTCGCCAATGGGGCCAGGACTCATCGTGATCCATTTGTATCTCAAAATCCCAGAGAATTTTATGCGTGTCATTTTTTATGTCCAAATCTGGTTTGTGCATATAGCCTTTGGTAGAAAGGACATTTCAATCTCAACTTGGATCTGAACGACTGTAACATTCTGCTGTTGGAAGAAAGGTCCAACTTAGTATCATTCCGATACCAACTTGCTTGGTAACACAGCTACACACACACACACACACACACACACACACACATATACATATTTTTTTTGGAGAATATGTGCTTAATTGAAGTCGTACCTAATTTTGAAAGTTAATTAATTAATAATTAATTAATTATGAGGGAATACCTATTCAAATGTAAGGCTAAACAAATCGAGAAAAATCAATCTCTGTATGTACATTTCGGCCTATTAGGCCTCATCAGCAGAGCTATAGATAGGAAGACTGCCTTCTGCGTGATTCGAACCCTGACTGTCAAGCTGACAGGCGAGGACCGTAACCCGTAGAAAGTCACTATAAGAGGAATAATACCTACTTCTAAAAAAAAGGAAAAATCTAGGAAAGTCCGGTTGGTGTAGGGGTTACGGTCCTTGCCTGTCAGCTTGATAGTCAGGGTTCGAATCACACACAAGGCGGTCTTCCTATCTATAGCTCTGCTGATGAGGCCTAATAGGCCGAAATGTACATACAGAGATTGATTTTTCTCGATTTGTTTAGCCTTACATTTGAATAGGTATGCCTGCCTAATTAATTAATTATTGATTGATTAACTTTCAAAATTAGGTACGACTTCATTATATTTTCCAAAAAATTGTCGGCTAAAAAAGCCATATCAAAAACACATCATTTGTGTATTTACTTCTCATATATATATATATATATATATATATATATATATATATAATCTCTTTCCACAGTAAAATGATGTCACATCCTACCCATGGCAAACAGTTTGGGTAAAAATTTGTATTTTTGATATGCAAAATTCAATTTGCAGTAATCTCTTTCCACGGTAAAATGATATGATACTTCTGAATTTAATAGGGAGTTAAAACTGGGGTATGTAGAGTACGCCTTCATTGTCATTACTCCCAGGCCGACTCTAGTTGGTAGTACCTGTTAGGGTCAAATCCCCTTAAAATTGTGTATAAAAATATAAGTTTAAAAAATTGTTCAATTGGACACATGGCATAGTGGATATAGGCGTTGAGTTAATACAGTTCTAAGTGAACATATTCTCTAGGCTGCAGATTTGAATTTAAACTCCACTTAGGATAATGACAATGTGTCATACCCTAATCATTCTCGATCACAGATGTTGCATGTGCTGGTGCTTTGTTGCCGCCACTTTCTTCTAAAGACAGGTTGACTTCAGATATGAACAATCCGCTACGGGAGCCTGCTGCCACCGAGGGCGGTCCTGAGCTAAATATTCTCAGCTGGAAGGGGTGTGGCCAAAGCACCTGAGATCATTCTTGCAGATATGATCTCATGAATGACCATTTAGTAGCATGGTAAAAATTTGATTTCTTGCACAATTCCCAGTAGATAACCTTTCCCACCCAGACCGTTGGAGACCTTACTTCTAGGATCACCCTTGTGGCGTTACTTTCGTATTTGCCTGGAGAGTTGTCTGCCCGTATAGTTTGCTGGTTCCCGCTAGGGGCCGTTTATATTTAAGCGTCTGGTTTGAACGTCTCTTCCTCTTTTTGAGGGCCGACCTACGAGACACATGGGTTAGACACGGTCTACCCCTTCTCGTTGGGGCTTCGCCTCCCCCCTTACATTACTGTAAGTGATTTATACAGCATGGACTATTCCTAGTCTCATGTCTGTGGCTTTTATGTTTTTCCATTCATGAATGTGTCTTTATCTCTACCCTTGTATATGTATTTATACTACTTTTGTATGTATGTTTATGTACTCCTCTATGTATGTATTATGTACCCTGTTTATCCATGTGCTGTACCATATTAAATGTTTTGTCTACCAACCCTTGCCAGAGTTTGTATCTTCGAGTATATATCACTCATAACCTTAAACCCTCATAACACTGAAATATCCGCCACTTTCTTCTAGACCTCTTGGCTTCATGGTGTTGTGCCAGGGTGACTTCAGATATGAAGAATCCGCTACAGTGAGCCTGCTGCCACCGAGGGCGGTCCTGAGCTAAATTTCTCAGCTGGAAGGGGTGTGGCCAAATTACCTGAGATAATTCTTGCAGATATGATCTCAAGAATGACCATTTAATAGCATGGTAAAAATTGATTTCTTGCACAATTCCCAGTAGATAACCTTTCCCACCCAGACCGTTGGAGACCTTACTTTTAGGATCACCCTCATAACACTGAAATATCCGCAAACCCAATTCCGCTAGTTTGGTAATCAAATATCGATTCCTACCAATAAGATAGATCCATTCATTGTTTCTGTCTTGGAAAAAAAAAAGTCTGAAAGGCGGAAGATGTACGAGTAGAAATCGAGAATTCTTTGCGAATCATGCGATACTCATCGTTTTTAGCATCGACACGAGAGGCAGGTGCTCTCGGGGAAAATTATGTTTAAGTCATTGTATCTCGATAAAATTAAAATCTACATTTTGAATTTTCTTTTTGTGAGATAATGAACAAACCGAGTTTTTAATTTTTAACAAATTTTTTAAATTTATGAATTTTTTTATTTTTAAAATATCTAAATTACGTAAACACAATATGGAACCGGCGTTTGTCTCTATTGTTATTTGTACGATTAAAACAGCTGGAGATATAAATCAATACATATATATATATATATATATATATATATATATATATATATGTATATATATATATATATATATATATATATATATATATATAGTATATGTTTATATATTATATATATATATATATATATATATATATATATATATATTTATATATATATATATATAGATATATATAGATATATGTTTATATTAAATATACAAATATAAATTTACATATACATATAAATATATATTTACATTTATATTAATCAATATATATATATATATATATATATATATATATATATATATATGTAAATGTATATTTACATATATATATGTAATGTATATTTACATATATATATGTAAATATGTATTTACATATATATAAATATATTTATATATATATATATATATATATATATATATATACATATATATATATAATATGTATATAAATATAGATTTACATATCAATATAAATATATACATATATATATGTACGAATACATTTATATATATATATATATATATATTATATATATATATATATATAATGTATATATATATGAATGCATTTATATATACGTATATATATAAATATGAATATATATTTACATATTTATTTGAATATATATATATATATATACATATATATAAATATATATATATACATATATATATGAATACATATATATATGTATATATATATGTATATAAATATATATATATATATATGAATACATTTATATATATGTATATACATATTTACATAGATATACAAATATATATATATATATGTAAATATATGTAATATATATATATATATATATATACATATATGTATGTACACAAATCAATAAATCAATACTTTTACTTATATATATTCATATTTGATGTACATATAAATCAATATTTACCTGAGATATTTACATGTGAGGCATTTATGGATCAATACTAAAATATGTTTTTCAAAAATCTAGCATAATCCAGTGCAAGGTCAGGGGAGGGGGAAGATTGTATAGCCTCAATATTCCAATTGCAGAAGACCTCTGTTACGGAAAGAAAAAAAAACAGTGAGAAGGAGTTAAATCAAGATTATTATACTTTTTTACATATTGATCTATTTAGCAATAGCTCTTAAGTAAACATATCAAACGTTGTAATAATTCAATTATCATACTGTGGTATATCCACAGGTTCTGCTAGTCAAGATTATTATACTTTTACATATTGAACTATTTAGCATTCTTAAGTAAACATATCAAACGTTGTAATAATTCAATTATCATACTGTGGTATATCCACAGGTTCTGCTAGTCAAGATTATTATACTTTTTACATATTGAACTATTTAGCAATAGCTCTTAAGTAAACATATCAAACGTTGTAATAATTCAATTATCATACTGTGGTATATCCACAGGTTCTGCTAGTCAAGATTATTATACTTTTTACATATTGAACTATTTAGCAATAGCTCTTAAGTAAACATATCAAACGTTGTAATAATTCAATTATCATACTGTGGTATATCCACAGGTTCTGTAGTCAAGATCATATTGAACTATTTTAGAAGTGTTCTGTAACTATTTAGCAATAGCTCTTAAGTAAACATCAATGTTGTAATAATAAATTATCATACTGTGGTATATATCCACAGGTCCTGCAAGTTATCTATGATTTTGATGGCACCCCCGGTGTAATGCTTATTGTCCAAGGAAATGGGCCCAGTGTCATGTGTTCAAATCCTAGGCAAGGCTGTTTGCATCTAACATAGCACTAATATCTTTAGGAAAGGGATGCATCCAACTATTCTCCCCCCAGCTAGGGGTAAATAGAAGGGAAGACTGGGCTCTTTAACCTTGGTGTGGCAGATGGTGAAAGGTCAACTAATGTCTCCCCATCAGTGCTCTACCAGGAAATTTTGGGAGCATATATTTACTATCTCATTCTCTAGGACAGATTTCAGTTTGTGGATATATATATATATATATATATATAGATATATATATGCTTTTTTCCTGGTAGTTAGGATCTTTCCATGTGTGGTTTTATCCAAAGTGATGCAGGAAAAACGTAGTGAGAGCTCAATGTTCCTAGTGCAAGTCAGTGGATGGACAGAGCAAAATATCATTTGAAAGCGGTTGAAATAAATTATTGTAATGGAGCAAATTTTAAGTTTTTTCCTTCATTTATTGAATTATATATATATATTATATAATATATATTATATATATATATATATAAGGTATAATAACAATTTTTTTTGTGATGAAGCAAAGAAACACAGTGCTCATCACAATTGTGAGAGGTAATATGTTATTTCGAATGTCTGTGAGTTTTTTATGAGATACATGTTTATTATAAACAGCTACGGCAGGTTTCAAATGCCAAGGGGCATATTATCATAGTCGTTGAGTTAGAGTCGCCATGGTGTTTATTTGAAGATCTTTCTATAAAAAAAGATGCTTTTCTTAAGATAAAGATCTCAATAAACAGTCCATGGGTGACTAACTCAACAAGTTTTGATATGATTGCCCTTGGCATAAACCTGGGTAGGCTGTTTAACTAATAAAGCATTGTTATCATTTAAAACTCAGGGGCAGAGATTAAGATATATAGTTTACTATTATAATATATTAGTAGTATAATAAATATATAGTAGTAAGTTAATAATAGACAAAAAGATCTTTAGGATTAATGAGCTTTAAATAGTTCTATTCCAGGAGCCTTAGACTAAAGTGTCATACTTCATCGGTATCGTACTGCTATACAGATGCAATGATGTAATATCTTATTACATATTATAAGGCTGTATTGAAACAAGATATTTTATTGTTTTTTATTTGTTGAAATTTTTGAATTCATAATAGTCCATGTGATATGAATAGCCAAAGTGAATAGACTATATTTATGCCAATATTCGTCATAATGAGTGTACATCGCGAGATGATCATCAACAGCTATTCAATGCCAATTATGAAATACTGTTGACAGGAAGCCCCCAGCCAACTGGAAATTAGAGAGAGGATTTTTTTTTTTTTTTTTTAATTTTTTGGGGGGTTTAAAAATAAAAATTATAATATAGCTTATATAATATGTTTTTATTTTATATAAAGTAAAGAGATTTAAGCATGGCATGAAAATTCCTCTATGAAGACTTGGATCTCCTAATCCGTCAATAGCTATGGCTAGAACCTAGACGATGCAAAACAAAATTAGTAATCTTATATTGTCTCTACTGGTAGTAGTCCTCTCTGGCAATGCGTAGGGTTGTAAGTTAACACGGTAAATGGGTATTAGATCAAGGGCAAGTCCCTCTTGTAGTGTGAATGGTTAGGCAAGGTTAGACTTGGCGTAAGCCTTATGCCCTAAGTGTAGTTTAGGAGCTTTGGCACTGGTGCCCAGCTGTAGTAGTTCAGCTTTGTGCGGCTACATCTAAGATATAATTGCAGAAGCCTGAGGCTATTGTTATGCGCTTAGGGCATTATCTATGGCAATATATTCTGTAAAATATTAAAAGTGTAGATCCAATAGTTGTCTTGCATCATATGTTATCTTAGATGTAAGACTGATTGTATTAATGAAGGTTCTTGCTGCACAAGCATCACAAGACAGTCAGCTCGACATGCACACACCGACACAGCAATATCATGGAATTATATAGGATGCTAACGTGTCGATACGTCTTAGGCTAGTATTGTTAGTAATGAATTGGTCTGGAGGGCCATGATATGAAAATGCATAATTAACATTGTTTAGGAATGAGATTTTTACAGTTTAGAGAGAATTTGTTTTTAACTGCCAAGGCAAAACAATTTTATTAGATGCAACATCGACTATCTCTATAATGTTCTTAAGCTTATCAAATAGTTAAGCATTGACTCAGTTTTAAATAAAAATACGTTCTTACTATCTATTGCTCTTACTGCTACTTCGTTTCTCTTCTTGCTTCTTGTCTTGTCTTCTACTCCTTGAGGCTAACTTTTCTTTCGATATTTTTCTTTCTGTGTGCTTTTTTTCTGCTTCCTATCTGATCTGCTCTTCGGTTCTTTTTACTCGTTTCTCCATTTACACATATTTTCCTGTCATTAATTTTTCTTTCTGTTCTTTCTGGCTTCTCTTCATTCGTTCTTAGACTTCTTGCTTCTTCATTCTTTTGCTTCTTTACCGCGACTTACTTCCTCTGTCTTCTCTTGTCTGCTTTCCCTTGTTGCTAGCTTTACTTACTAATTTTTCTTTCAAATGTATCTTTACTTTCTTAATCGGTTCTTTTGTGCTATTTCTTCTTACTTCTTTCTTCCTTACTTGCTCTTCTGTTACGTCTGATTTGCTTTTCCGACTACAATTTTCCTTAAGTAATTTTTCGAATTCATGTGCATAGTCTGATATATATGCAGTATTCATCCATAATGCGGTCACAGTTTTCTATTTTCTACTAGGTTTTGCCTATTTTGCTTTCATCTTAATTTATCTTTCGGCTTGCTTGATCACTTTATGTTGTCATTTCGTGCATTTCTTTAAGTTGGCATATTATTTCGTAAGTTCTGTTTTGGCTTTTGCTATTGCTATATTTCTATCTGTTATCATTTCGTTATAAGTTACGAATAATGTGAGAACATTAATGGGAATGAATAAGGATATTATTATTGTCAGCAGTAGATACGCTGACTTCATCGACTCAGGCTATGGCAGACGACTGTGTCTGCTGATATAGGGCTGAGTCTGAGGGCTGGGCTAGGCAAGTAGCTTAATATAAAGAAGAGCAGATCAACGATGCCATAAGACCGGAGGCTGCTTTTTAAGCAAGCATAGTCCGTCTATAGAAGTAAGTAACATCGTAGGGCATGGCAAGGATTTGTGTTGCCTGTTCATTGGATGCAGTGTTGTTGCGTTGGTAGGGGGTAATTTGTAACTCCGCGTGCAGCATCACTTGTGTCGCATGCGATACCAATAATCTTCTATATGTCATTATAAGATGTGGCAATTTGTAGCAACTTTTTACTCTTATGACGCTAATGCTTAGTATATTAGGCTCAATGAGCTTTCTGCTAACTACTTAATCTTTTCGCATCACTTAGGATCCATTTCATACTTGTTTTCTATCTTGAATGAAAAGCACTATACTTATCATTTACCAAAAATTCAGACAGAAATAGAATAAGGCATTATGTTAACAGTGTAAGGTAGGTCTTTAGATCTTTTTATCTTTGGACACAGTGCATAATGAATAGTTAGGAGCTCAAGACTATCATGGCTACATTTAGAGTCAAGCATAAGTCAGAAGAGTATAGAAATGACGATTGATTATCTGCTGATATTCAATATTTGTATTATCTCTGTTAAGTTTGATGAGCAGGAGCTTATATAAAAGGAAGTGTTGGTAGTTAAGTGATAATGTCCTATAGAGAAAGTAAAGAAAAAATAGAGTCTTTGTAGTTGGAGATAAGTGCTTGAGTGCTATAGTTAGGTATTGAAAAGAGTAAAGTGAAAAGACTAATAACATGTTTAAGCATGTATGACAATGCTCAGATGTAAAGGCTTTGTGATTGTATTTATGTTCATATGTAGAAGATTGAATAACCAAAGTGAAATCGGTCAATGATAGTGTATAAAGCTGTCAGGCTAGTGACAAAGTCCATAACTCGTTGAAACATTAAGCAGCACACTACTGGCTGACAGCATTTCATGAGTAGCAAAACAATTGTATAATAACTGTGAGCATGCATGAATTAAAGCTGAATAGATACTATAATCAATAGAAAGATAGTATAGTGTTACCATTGAACAGCATGACAGTACATAAATGAGCAACATGGACAGATAATCATTAAATAAGTAACAGCATATTATAAAGGTACAGAACATGAGACTTAAGTAATGATGTCGGGGCATTACTGTGACCTAAATGCAGTGCGTTACAGCTGACACTTTAGTGCCGGTGGTTGAGTGAGCCGGGTGCTTAAGCCCAGATCAAAACGAGTAAGAATGAATCTGAATTGTGCTACGTCATGTGAGTTCTCTGTAGCGAGGAAAGGTAGGAAGAGAATTCGAATCAGCTTATCGCTTATTATATAATCATAGCGGTCCCGGTGTGAGTAAAGCTGACAGACTAAGTCGGGCGGATAACATCCTCAGGTCCAAGGGAAGAGATATATCGCCCAATACAATAAGGAAAGGAGGTTCATTAGGTAAGAGAAAGTCTTGTAGTCGCTATTGACTATTTGGCTGGTAAAGAAATGATAAAGTGTAAAGACTTACAATGTTGAAATATTGTTATCATTGTTCTCTTGTGATTTTGTTGATACGTGTTTGTTATACAAGGTTGAAACCAAAGATTGAAAAATGTCGTAATTATGGAAATGGTGGACTCTAAGAAGATAAGTCTTGTGTCCAGTTCTTAATATTGCTAGTGGTAGAAAGAGAGAAAGGTGGTAAAGATAGCTTATTATGTTAAAGTAAGAGTTATTGTTACTTGTATGCATGCCACACTAGGATGCAGCGGGTACAAAGGACCCCGCGTTGTCCAGACAGGTAACACATCTGATATTGATGCTTGTACTGTCTTCTAGGACTGTCTGAGGATAAAAAGCGAGGGTTTGATGTTTGTGTGTTGGGCCTGCTTCTTCTTTATAAGCTAGCTTGTCTAGCGCGGTGCTAGCGCTAGTGCCGTGAGCTGCAGACTGCACAGTTGTTGAAAGTGAGTAGAGTCTAGTAATAGCGCTAGTTAGCATAGTAGTCATAATATCGTTCTTATTTAATACATTTGCCCATTTAATTGTTGCTCCAGCATATTATTTAGGGCGGCTAATAGCACGAAAATGAATTGAAGCTAGTAGAGAAAACGTAGAAAAGCACAAGAAAGAGATACTTAAAAATTGAAAAAAGAAAAGAGGGAGTTTGTGTTACAGGTATGGAAATGAACGATGTAGAGTAAGTAAAAGCAAAGTGAGTGCATACTGGTTAGCGGACCAGTATGGAATGAAGGAAGCATTTATATGATATCAGAGAGCCAGTGTTACTTGCTGCTGAAGCGCGCAGAATGTGCAGACGCTGGCTTAGGAAAAGCTAATTTAATTTGTATATATTAATTTTATATTTAATTTTATTTATTTAGATATCCCACATGTCTAAGTAAATCGAATAATAGTTGGGTACTTCATTGCTTGTAGGTATGGTTTAAGTCCATGACAGAGGAATTTAGGAATAGAAGTCGTAAGTAAGCAAAGATAAGGAAATAACTTTAGGGTAAGTGACTTATTGTAGATTCAAGGGGCACTAATTTAACTAGTGAGAGTTGCATTGCTTGCTTGTAGTCGGTAAAGCTGATAGGGCATGTTCCGGATAAGAAGTGTAAACGGAAGCAAAGATAAGGAAATAACTTTAGGTATGAAAGGGATTACTTTATTTGTAGATTGCTAACGTGTTTCTAGGTTTCGCTTGCCTTCATTGTGGGCTGGTAACTGTACTTGGGATTTTATGGGATAAAAGAAGTGAAAGTGAAGCAGATGAGAAAGGTGAATTATAGGGTAGACTTTGTGAATTGTTGATTCACTACATTTTTGCTTTGGAGGGGAAGATATTTCGCCAGAGTAGTGCAAAGTGCTTAATATGGTGTTTCGATTCGAGACTCATGAAGTGCTTGAGTAAGAAAGAGAGGATGAAAGTCCTTTTTGCGCTATAGATATTATAGGGTAAATTTTCTGGCATCAATGCGGACGCGAGGGTTTCTTCCGGTCTAGAGGCTCTGGGAGATGTTATTTTGTTGTGGCTTTTAATATTATTTTTTTTTATGTTAATTTAATTTTGTTTTATTTCGTTCAAGTTTATTTTTATGCTGATTTTGAATTTCATTGTTTTTTATCCCAGCAGTATCGAATGCAGGAACTCGATTCAGATACAGTAATGAAATCTGCAAGATTCGCTGTGTTAAGCTCTTACAACAACATGGATGATATTGACATGCCAATAACGCAACTGCGATAACCAACGCATGCACAGATGTCAAGGTAGGAGGAGAGCTTTTATGGGGATATATGAGTGCTTCGTTGTTAAATTAAAAGACACTTAATGTATAGCATTATTTATTTGTTTTTGAAAATTGAAAGCTAAGCTCGATAGTGATCCATCAATTTCGGCAATGAAGTAACTTGCACAATGATGAGGAGAATTATTTTTTAATGGTAGAAAAAACGAAAAAATAACCCAAAAAAGCACCCACATAATACATAAAAAAGGAAAGAAAAGGCATAAAATTGTAAGAATTTGAAAAGAAAAGAAAAAAAAAAGAGATTTTTGAGTAGATGCTAGTTTTGCTGTTACTGCATTTCTGCCATCTCTGTTTCGAAAGAAGTGAGTCAGAGGTAGTGTACTGCTACTGCGGCATGCTAATGTTTTCTTTTTAGCAAGGGATATGCAATTGGTTTGCGTTATTATTATTGATTTTTATTATTTATTGTATTACGCTCGGATTTTGCTTCTTGTCTTATTATTTTCTTCTTATTATTATACTGATTTATTATTTTGCTTTTCTCTTCTACTTGCTTTGCTTGCCATTCCTATACTTGCTTACTGTCTTATTATTATTATTATTATTATTATTATTATTATTATTTTATGTATTATCCATTGCTCTCTGCTCTTATTATAATTATGTATTATTACTTTATTCATTAATTGTGCTTATCATCATTCTTATTTTTCATTCATTATGTATTATTATCATGGCATCATCTATTGCAAAATCATCATGCTCTTTGCTTCTGGCGCTTGCTACTTCATTCTGGCTTCATCTTTCTTGATTGCTGCTGATCTCTTCTATTATTTTATTATGTTATTATTATTACTATTATTATTATATTCGTTCATCTCTTTTGTTATTCATTATTTATTCATCATATCATTCATATCTTGTCTTCTTCTCCTTTCTTTCTTCTTCTTCTTTCCTTCTTTCTTCTTCCTATTATTATTATATTATATTTATTATTATCTTTTCTCTTTCTTCTTCTCTTTCTTCTCTTTTTCTCGATATTATTATATTATTATATTATTATTATTATTATTATTTTTGCTTTCGCTCTTCTGCGTTCTTCTCTTATTAATTACGTATTATTATTATTATTTATTATTATCTTCATTGCTTCTTCTTCTCTCTGTCTGCCATCCTCGGAGCGTTCTCGCTTCATCCTTCTTCTCATATCTCTCTATTATTATTAATTATTATTATCATGCATCTTTTGTTGTATGTTGTTGTTGTGCTCCTGTTCTTACTTCTTATTATTATTATTATTATTTTATTTATGTTATGGTCTATTTTCTCTTTCTTTTATTATTTATTTAATTTATCCATTTTATAAATGTTTTTTTTTTTCCTTCTTTTGTTTTTCCTACTTAGCAGCATTTAAAAATCTTCCGAACACCACGGAATTCGCCTTGAGTCCGTGTTCTACTTCCTGTTTTCTGTTGCCATTTAGAAGGTAAAAAGAAAAAGAGAAAGAACAGAGCAATATAAGAAAAGAAAGAGAAAAAGAAAGAAAGAAAATTTCCACTCCTACTGCATTTTCATGCTGTAATGCATATCGTCGTATTAGTTGCGGATGCATCGCAGCGTTGAAAGTGTTTAGTCACTTTTTTTGTATTTTGTGTGATCTAGCCGTAAAGTTAAGCAACATTAGCCTTCTAGGAGCGGATTGACAAATAGATTTTGAGAGTCACATAGTCAAACACACATCACAAACCAATAAATGCACATACTCGCACACACATACACAGTACACACACACACACACACATGCACCTTGTTAATGCAAGCAAACATAGAAATGTACACGTGCAAATGTACATAATATAAAGTAACGCATACATATGTCGTATATAGCAACCATACACACATATATCACACAACACATACCCACGTACACACACACGTGCAAATTGTATATGCAAAACACACAGGATTACGCATACATGTAAAAGTATATATAGCAACATACACACGTATTACACACACACATACACACGTACACACACACACACATGTGCAAATTGTTATGCAAAACACACATGTGTAAATGTATACACCTCATAAAGGATACACAATACATATAAAAAGTGTATATGTGCACATACACACACACACACACATGCAAATTGTATATGCAAAGCAGACATAGAAATGTACACGTGCAATGTAACATAATCATAAAGGTTACACATACATATAAACGTGTATAGAGCAACATATTAACACATATACACACCCATGCACACGTTACCACACATAGCAACACTGTCACATGCACATTGGGTATATGCAAAACACACACGTGTAATGTAACACATTAATTAAAGAGGATACACATACAATGTAAAGTGTATATAGCAAACATAACACCACACATATACCACACGTAACACAATGCAACAACTGTACACATGCAGATGTATATGCAACACAACACAAATAGATAATAAAAAGCACATACACACACATACACACGTACACACACACACACCACATACACACACACACACGTGCAAATTGATATTATGCAAACACACATACGCAGTGTACAGACAACCCACACGTGCAAATGTACACAATTATAAAGGATTACACATACATGTTAACAAGTGTAAAGTTATAGCAACATACACAACAATACACACATACACATGGCAAATTGTATATGCAGAAACACAACATGGCAAATACACCACATTTTATAAAAGATTACAACATCCTTAGAGCGGTTTTCGACTGAAACCACAAGGTTCCTTAGTGCTGATACGTCCGTCCTGCCCAACTCAACATTTGGAGTGCACAGGGATCTGTGCGGAAGTAAGGAGCTGTGGGTAGGTGTGGCGCTCCACCTCAGACGCCCCAAAACACTCTCCTTGGTCTAGCGCTAGTGAAAGGGGGATAGCTCCCCTCGCTGACTGGCTGATACCGACTTTAGCCGCCCGACGACTTTAACTTTTTACACATACATATAAAAGTGTGTAAGCACACACACACACATATGCCACACTGCGTGTGCTTATTGTATATGTAAAAACACACAAGATAAACTTTCTCTCTCTTTCTCATCTCTCTCTCATTCTCTTTCTCTCATTCCCTTCTTCTCTTCTCTCCTCTCTCTCTTTCTCTATCTCTCTCTTTCTCTCTCTTTTTCTCTCTCTCTCTTCTCTCTCTCTTCTATCTCTTTCTCTCTCTCTCCTTTCTCTTCTCTCTCTTCTCTTTCTCCTCTATTCTCTCTCTTTCTCTCTTCTCCTCTTCTCTTTCCTCTTTCTCCCTTTCTTTCCTCTCTCTCTCTTTCCCTCTCTTTTCCCTCTCTATCTCTCTCATTCTCTTTTCTTCTCTTTCTCTTCTTTCTCTCTCTCTCTATTTTCTCTCTCCTCTTTTGTCTCTAATCTTTCTCTACTCCTCTATGTCTTTTCTCTTACTCTCTTTCTCATTCTCCTCTCAGTCTTTTCTTTCTTTCTCTCTCTCTCTCTCTCATCTCTCTCTCTCTCTCTCTCCTTCTTCACCCTCTTATTTAAAGAGTTGAGAGTAACAGTAATGAAAGGGTACTCCCCAAACTAGAACTGGAAGCCTCACATCAGAACTGCAATTAGTATCATACTCAGCCCCCACCCCACCCTTGTGTGTGGGGGTGGAAGTTGGGGTTAATGGATTATCTCTGTTCTGTCTGTCTATCCTCCTCTTTTCTTTATCCTCTTCCTCTCCCCCCCTCTCTCTCTCTCTTCTCTCTCTCTCTCGTCTTTCTCTCTCTCTCTCCTTCACACCTCTCTCTATTAAAGAGTTGAGAGTAACAGTAAGAAAGGGTACTCCCCCAAACTAGAACTGGAGCCTCACCATCAGATACAATTTAGTATCATACCCAGCACCCCTCCCCCCTGTGTGTGTGTTTGGGGAGTGAGGGGGGTTAATAAAATCCAATTAGCAAAAGACCAAGTCTCGATACATTTGCCATCCATAATCAATAATTTTCAAAGACATAAATAAATATTTTATTTATAGCCCAACCTCAATATTTACCAAGAGAATCGTCAATCCGAATCTGTCGTATTAAAGTGCTTCCATTAATTCGGGGCGTTAGAGTGGTGTATACGCAAAAGCAGTAAGCGTACAGTTGTTGCCTAAGACACAAGGATTCAACTCGTTACTTACAACCCCAGGTAATTCCATGCCAAATCATCCAGGAAAAAAAATAGAATTGTCACCCGACTCCTTCAGATTTTTCTGAAACTTCTGGACTATGTTAATGTTAATTTTACAGACGAAAATAGGTTACAAAGTCGCTATTTTTCACGAAAACCCCATCAAATATGGAGAGCTAAAAATCAACATAATCTGCCAATTTTTGGAATTGGAAGCTCAAAGTTTTGGGGATTGTATAACTTTATCATAATCTAAAAATAGGTTACAGTCGCCAATTTTTTGCGAACTGTCTCAAATTTGGAGAGCTAAAAATCGACATAACTCTGCCAATTTTTGGAATTGGAAGCTCAACTTTTGGGGATTGTATAACTTTATGCATAATCTAAAAATAGGTTACGAAAAAAGTCGCCATTTTTTGCGAACTGTCTCAAATATGGAGAGGCTAAAAATCACATAACTCTGCAATTTTTTGGAAATTAGAAGCTCAAATTTTGGGGATTGTATAACTTTAATCATAATCTAAAAATAGGTTACAAAAAGTTCGCCAATTTTTTGCGAACTGTCTCAAATTTGGAGGCTAAAAATCGACATAACTCTGGCCAATTATTGGAATTGGAAGCTCAAATTTTGGGGATTGTATAACTTTTATCATAATCTAAAATAAGGTTACAAAAAGTCGCCATTTTTGCGAACTGTCTCAATTTTGGGAGACTTAAAATCAACAAACTCTGCCAATTTTTGTAATTAGAAGCTCCAATTTGGGATTGTCCCTAACACTTAGACAGGCGGGTTGAGAGGCTCCTCTGAATCAAACGGCTGGTCATATCAAGCCTAGCCACTATATGATTGTCCCAACCTATTGCTTTTATGACAAACTCCCACACTTTTTATCCTATATGTGCTAGAAGGTGGCAGCTGAGGGTCTTAGTGTCCTAGAAGTGACGTGTAATACATTTTAGGGTCTCATCGATTAGGGTAATTAGAAAATAAAAATAGAGTTTTGGAAAATGTGTTTAAAAAAATAAGTTTAAAAAAAAATGAGTACCCATCAAAAAATGAATAAAACAAAAACGTCTTCGGCATAAAAATACCAACAAGAGTTGACATGCCGTAAAATCAAAAAAAATTGAGTGCCCAACAAGAATAAATAAAACAAAAATGTCTTCGCAATATAATACCCAACAAGAGTTGAGATGCTCGTAAAATCAAAAAAACATTGAGTGCCCACATGATGAATAAAACAAAAAACATCTTCGCATATATAACCCACAAAGAGTTGACATGCCGTAAATAAAAAAAAATTGAGTGCCCAACACGAATGAATAAAACAAAACACGTCTTCGGATATAATAACCCAACAAAGAGTTGAATGCGCGTAAATTAAACAAAAAAAATTGGGTGCCCCACACGAATGAATAAAACAAAACGTCTTCGGCATATAATAACCCAACAAGAGTTGACATGCCGTAAAATAAAAAAAAAATTGACTGCCCAACAGGAATGAATAAAACAAAAAAGTCTTCGGCATAAAACAACCCAACAAGAGTTGACATGCCGTAAAAATCCACCAACCAGTCAACCAACCAAATTAACCGGCCAGCCCAAATTAGAATAGATATCCAGCAAGCCTAAGACGGAAGATAGTAGGATAGAAAAAAACAGAGGCTAAGTAGTCAAGCCAAAGAAGATAATGGGGTGGTGTGTAGACATCCCGTCGGCGTCACCCACTTATTGTTGGGTTCAAGGTTATAAATAATCAATTATAATTGGTTGAACCAAACAATTCCCGACCCAAAGGTGTTACATACACAAGGATTTACTACAAGCACGTGGAAAATGATACATATATATATATATATCTACCAACCCTCCACACACGAGCAGGATGCCGACACAAGTCAATTTCTTAAGTGGAGTTTAACAGGTTGAATTCAGAGTTTTCCTTCTCCTAGACCCGTGTTGCCTAAACAAGGTTAAGAGCCCAGTCTGCCCTACTTTATTTACCCATAGCTGGAAGGAGAGTAGGTTCATACCTTTCCAAGGGTATTAGCGCAAAGTGAAGGCAATTGCCACGTCCAGGATTTGAACTCGGGGCGACGTGTCCATTTCCATGACTTGTAACCATTACAAATCAAACACAGCTTCCTATATATACATATAACAGAATACTAAAGAGAGATATAATGAAGAACACATTCATACAATAAGTAGGTATACAAGAGATACATAAATGTACATATAGAAGTAATGAAGAGTCCATAAAGCAATGTCACTTACTAACGTTGTGTGGGGGATTCAGCCCCAACACAACGTTAGTAAGTGACATTGCAAAGAAGATATAATGAAGAAACACATTCATACAATAAGTAAGTATACAAGAGATACATAAATGTACATATAGAAGTAATGAAAGAGTCCATAAAGTAATGTCACTTACTAACGTTGTGTGGGGGGATTCAGCCCCAACACAACGTTAGTAAGTGGACATTGCAAAGAAGATATAATGAAGAACACATTCATACATTCAATACAAAGTAGGTATACAAGAGGATACATAAATGTACATAATAGAAGTAATAAGAAGATCATAAAGCAATGTCCACTTACTAACGTTGTGTGGGGGGATTCAGCCCCAACACAACGTTAGTAAGTGACATTGCAAAGAAGATATAATGAAGAACACATTCATACAAATAATAGTAGGTATACACAGAGATACATAAATGTACATATAGAAGTAATGAAGAGTCCATAAGGCAATGTCACTTACTAACGTTGTGTGGGGGATTCAGCCCAACACAAACGTTAGTAAGTGACATTGCAAAGAAGTATAATGAAGAACACATTCATACAATAAGTAGGTATACAAGAGAAACATAAATGTACATATAGAAAGTTAATGAAGAGTCCATAAAAGCAATGTCACTTACTAACGTTGTGGTGGGGATTCAGCCCCCAACACAACGTTAGTAAGTGACATTGCAAGAAGATAATAATGAAGAACACATTCATACAATAAAGGAAGTATCAGAGAGATCATAAATGTACATATAAAAGTAATGAAAGAGTCATAAAGCAATGTCCACTTACTAACGTTGTGTGGGGGGATTCAGCCCCAACACAACGTAGTAAGTGACATTGCAAAGAAGATATAATGAAGAAGCACATTCATACATAAGCGAAGTATACAAGAGATACAATAAATGTACATATAGAAGTAATGAAGAGTCCATAAAGTAATGTCACTTACTAACGTTGTGTGGGGGATTCAGCCCCCAACACAACGTTAGTAAAGTGACATTGCAAAGAAGATATAATGAAGAACACATTCATACATAAGTAGGGTATACAAGAGATACATAAGATGTACATATAGAAGTAATGAAGAGTCCATAAAGCAATGTCACTTACTAACGTTGTGTGGGGGGATTCAGCCGCCACACAACGTTAGTAAGTGACATTGCAAAAGAGAGTATAAATGAGAGAACACATTCATACAATAAGTAAGTATACCAAGAGATCATAAATGTACATATAGAAGTATGAAGGAGTCCATAAAGCAATGTCACTTACTAACGTTGTGTGGGGGGGATTCAGCCCCCAACACAACGTTAGTAGTGACATTGCAAAGAAGTATAATGAAGAACCATTCATACAATAAGTAAGTATACAAGAGATACATAAATGTACATATAGAAGTAATGAAAGAAAGTCCATGAAGTAATGTCACTTACTAACGTTGTGTTGGGGGCTGAATCCCCCACACAAGAAGGGTGTAGACATAGATGTCTAACCCTGTGTGTGAGGTGCACAGAAAGAAGAAGAAGAGGCCGAGAGTTCCAAACAGGCGCTTAAATAATACAAAAAAAACCCTGGTGGTCAAAAAACAGGAACCAAGAGGGAACAAAACTCTTCAGGCAAAAGGGAAAGACAACCCAACAATAAGTATACCTGTATACAACCATGGGTATGCAGGTATACTCTACGGGTACGGAAGATGGTATACAACATTTATAAATAAAGTAAAAGTTGTCAGGGTGGCCTAAGGTTGTATCAGCAAGACTGCCCTATTATTTACCCATCACTGGAGGGAGAAATAGTTGGATTCATACCTTTATACACCATGATGTGAAATGCAGAGAGGTCCAGAATTTGACTAATGCTCTTCTCAAAGGATGGCTTTGGCATTAAATAACCCACAAAGGTTGATATGTCGTAAAATCCAACCAACTGGTGGATCCATGTGTAACTATATGATTAGATACCTAAATGATTATGACAATAGTGTAGAAGATCATATTAGTGGCAGCTGATGGCCTTGAGAGTGAGTGACAGCGTTTGACCTCACTCTGACCTTGCGTTCTGGGGATGATCCTGAAATCGAAAGCTGATAGAAGCCCCTTCCGGTTTAAGGAGTAAAGCAACTCAGTCAGTTAGAGTTAGGACTTAGAAGCGAAGGCTAGCAGATGTGAGTCTCAACTGCGTGATTGTCTGGTCTGGGGTTCTACCAAATAAAGTAACATCCTCGTAATCGAAGTCTTTGTTGTTATTACTAAAAGCTAACAAATGAACACAAGGAGTGCTCTCCAACAGAAACCAGACACGGAATCCTCAATAGAAGAGACCAGACGAGACCTTAGAAGATATACCAGATTCGGCCAGATGAATAGAGACAGAGTAAGAAGTAAGACGAAATATATAACATTAGATATTTAGTACCGGTAAAAGAAGGTATGGCAACATTATCTATTTAGTACCGTGATGCGCCGTTACGTTAACACATGTTGAAAAATGAATCCGGGGTAAACCGAGTTCTGGCAAATATGTAAAAGGTAAGTAAATCGTCGGGGTGGCCTAAAGTTGGTATAACTGGACAGCAAGGGAGTCTATCCCTTTTCAAATAGCGCTAGACCAAGGAGATTGTTTTTGCATCTGAGGCGGAGCGCCACACCCACCATCAGCTCTTCACTTTACTGCACAAATCCCTGTGCTACTCATACACTGAGTTGGCGAGGGCCGGTATCAAACCCGGAACCTTGCAGTTCCTAGGTGTACGCTCTACCGACAGATCCAAACCGGCCTAGGTGTTAATCAGATAAATCAAGTGCTCTAGAAAAAGGCCTTGTGGCATTCATAGCGCAAGAAATACGGATTACAAATATCCATTAAAAAAGTCCTGACCATTCTTAGAGGTCATTTCCATCTTTCCAAGGACGTCGGAGTTTTCTCGTTTTTTTTCCTACCCCCCCCCCTTTTTCTGTGCAAGACGTGACATACACAATAGATGAAAGAATCTCAATTCCGTTTTTTCTTTCAATAAGGCGGCTTTTCTCCTTTCAAATAAATACAACGTCTATGACTCACATTTTTAAAAAGTTTTCTATTCTCGGGAAATGAATGGAATCAACACTGGCCAGAAATGGGGGATCACTTTATAAACAGACTTCATAGACCTGTTGGGTTCTTGTTATAATAGGCATCCTTGATGATAATGATGCTTCTATTTACAAAGGAGTGAAAGATTTTAATTAGCATCTCATTATTAACAGCTGTCCTTGATGATATTGATGCTTCTATTTAGGAAGGATTCTAAAATAGGATTTCATTGTTAACATCTATCCATGATGATATTGAGGTTTCTATTTAGGAAGGATTTAAGGATTTTAATTGGCACTTTATTATTAACAGCTGTCCTTGATGATATTGATGCTTCTATTTAGGAAGGGGTGAAGGATTCTAAGCATTTTATAGTTAACAGCTGTCCATGATGATATTGATGCTTCTATTTATGAAGGAGTGAAGGATTTTAGTTAGCATTTTATAGTTAACAGCTGTCCATGATGATATTCGTGCTTCTATTTAGGGAGGAGTGAAGGATTTTAATTAGCATTTCATAGTTAAAAATAATCCTTGATGATATTGATGCTTCTATTTAAGGAGTGAAGGATTTTAATTAGCATTTTATAGTTAACAGCTGTCCATGATGATATTGATGCTTCTATTTAGGAAGGAGTGAAGGTTTCTTATTAGCATTTCATAGTTAACAGCTGTCCATGATGATATTGATGCTTCTATTTAGGAAGAAGTGAAGGATTTTAATTAGCATTTCATAGTTAAAAATAATCCTTGATGATATTGATGCTTCTATTTAGGAAGGAGAGAATGATTTTAATTAGCATTTTATAGTTAACAGCTGTCCATGATGATATTGATGCTTCTATTTAGGAAGGAGTGAAGGTTTCTTTTAGCATTTCATAGTTAACAGCTGTCCATGATGATATTGATGCTTCTATTTAGGAAGGAGTGAAGGATTCTAATTAGCATTTCATAGTTTATAGCAGACTATTATTGGTATCAGGCGTAAAACAAGGGAGTCTATCCCTTTTCACTAGTAGCCCACGATGATACAGATGCTTTTAAAGAGTAGTCCATGATGATATTGATGCTTCTATTTTGGAGGAGTGAAGGATTTTAATTAGCGTTTCTAGTTAACAATAATCCTTGATGATATTCGTGCTTCTATTTAAGGAGTGAAGGATTCGAATTAGCATTTTATAGTTAACATCTATCCATGATGATATTGGTGCTTCTATTTAAGAAGGAGTGAAGGATTCTTATTAGCATTTCATAGTTAACAGCTGTCCATGATGATATTGATGCTTCTTTTTAGGAAGGAGTGAAGGATTCTAATTATCATTTCATAGTTAACAGCCGTCCTTGATGATATTGATGCTTCTATTTAGGAAGGAGTGAAGGATTCTAATTTCATTTCATAGTTAACAGCTGTCCATGATGTATTGATGCTTCTATTTAGGAAGAGTGAAGGTTTTAATTATCATTTCATAGTTAACAGCCGTCCATGATGATATTGATGCTTCTATTTAGGAAGGAGTGAAGGATTCTAATTATCATTTCATAGTTAACAGCTGTCCATGATGATATTGATGCTTCTATTTAGGAAGGAGTGAAGGATTCTAATTAGCACTTTATTATTAACAGCTGTCCATGATGATATTGATGCTTCTATTTAGGAAGGATTGAAGGATTTTAATTAGCACTTTATTATTAACAGCTGTCCTTGATGATATTGATGCTTCTATTTAGGAAGGAGTGAAGGATTCTAATTAGCATTTCATAATTAACAGCTGTCCATGATGATATTGATGCTTCTATTTAAGAAGGACAGAAGGATTCTAATTTGCATTTCATAGTTAACATCTATCCATGATGATATTGATGCTTCTATTTAGGAAGGAGTGAAGGTTTCTTATTAGCATTTCATAGTTAACAGCTGTCCATGATGACACTGATGCTTCTATTTAGGAAGGAGTGAAGCATTCTAAATTATTTTAACACCAACTTTTGAGGTGGGTGGGGGTATCTTGATTTTTAAGAAAAAATTTTGCACAATTTTCATTCATTACTGAAACTCGCGTTCAATATAAATATTGTTGTTATATTTTCTCTCTTTTTAGCAAATTCCATGGATAAATATTTCCCTTTCATCCCCCCCATAATATTATCCCACCCGCCTCTCTCTCCCTTATACCCACCTCACCACCCCGGGGTGTTCCTATATGCGTCATATCCCCGGCTTCAAATTAGAAAAGCTACCCAGAAATCTTTCTGATAATGTAGACGTGTGTAGATGTTGATGAAAGAGTTGAAACAACACCGAGCTAAGATTAAACAGCCTACTCTGCCCTATTATTTACCCATTATGTAATGGTTATCATTGTAGAAATTGGACATGTCAATACAAGTTCAATCCTGGATGAAGCTGTTGTCATTTCACCTAGTGCTAATGCCATTCGGAAATTCAACTATTTTCCCTCCAACTATGGGTAAATAGTAGGGCAGAGTAGGCTGTTTAATCTTGGTTAGGTAACCAGCCTGTTACATAATCTATGCATAGATTATTGTCAACCCCCTGTATTTCTGAAGGGATGGCCCCTTTTCATATCACGGGCGGGACTTTCCATGGAATATTACAGAAAGCCCACAAAGTACATGAAGTCACGTGGGACCATGTTAACCCGTCAGTTCCAGCTTGGACGTCAGGCAGAAAAGATGTCTGCCTTAGCTGGGCTCAAATGCACATGCGCGTTGTGTTAGTTAGAAGAAGAATTTTATTAAGTAAATAAAAGTTTAAAGAAATAATATGGTGTTCTTGATTGATGAATGTCTTGGCATAAAGACTGACCAAGAAGAAGGAATGCATCAAAGACGAACAGCCAACAAGAATTAGAAATAGAATTCAACATGGAGAGAAAGAATAGAAATGACTAGAGATCACCAATGGCCAAAGAAGTAAGTTATGCATCTCTCTATCTACCTGTGTCTATCTCTCCCTCTCTCTCCAGTAAGAGAACACTTGTGTATATACCCAACACGGGTATATGTGTATGAGTATGTAACACAGCCTAGGGGAAGGAAAACTCGGCATAAAATAACCCTAGAGGGTTGATATGCCATTAAAATCAATCAATCAACTTAGATATCATTGGAATTTTTAAAAATGACTCTTTAGTATATATCATCTAAAAAACATTTATACCCACTTCACCACCCCGGGGGGCGGGGGGGGGTGTTCCTATATGCATCATATCCCCGGCTTTAAAATTGGAAAAGCTACCCCAGAAGTCTTTCTGATAATGTAGATGTGCGTAGATACTGACCAAGGAGTTGAGACTACACTGAGCTAAGGAGAGCGTGACTTTATTCGTGGCTCGACATACAGGAAACAAGGGTCCTCCTCTGTGAAGAGTTATCCCTGCTAAGGGTGTTAATATGGAAAAGGGAGTGCATTAGTGTCTATTGCTTATACACATAACAGATGTAGGAAGCGCGTGGTGTAATGGTTAAAGTCATGGGAAATGGACTCGTCGCCCCGAGTTCAAATCCTGGACGTGGTAATTGCATTTCACTTAGCGCTAATACCCTTGGGAAAGGTATGAATCCTACTCTCCCTCCAGCTATGGATAAATAGTGGGGCAGACTGGGCTCTTTAACCTAGGTTAGACAACCGGTCTAGGAGAAGGAAAACTCTGAATTCAAATCTGCTGAACTCCGCTTAAGAAATTGACCTTGTGTCGCATCCTGCTTGTGCGGAGGGGTTGGTCAATATATATATATATATACACATAACAGATTTGAACCCATGTTGTAGATTCCATTTCTGACTGGTTGTTTAACAAAGGCTAAAGAACCCAAACTGACCTATTTACCCATAGCTGGGGGGAGAACAGATAGCTTCATCCTTTCCCAATGACATTTACACATTGCTTCACTGAGAAAATGGTAATGATAAACAACGAGAGTGTCGTTTGTCGCACATCTTTTCTCGGTGCTCATCGGTTTCATTTGTTCGATCGAGCCAGCGAGCAAATGAAGAAACGGTCGGGGAACGTGTAATTGGCAGGAACTGCGGACAGAAAGCGACGACAAGAATACAACGACTGCTACGACTGAACGGTGGTTGTTGGCGACCGTCGGAGACCGTGAGCAACGCGTTGGCGGATGAGTAGGGGCATCGCGGCAAGGAGACTGTATGCGAACATAAAGAACCCAAACTGTCCTATTTACCCATAGCTGGGGGGAGAACAGATGAAGTGAAATGCTAAATAGCTTTGTCCAGGATTTGAACTCAGGTTTTCATTCCTTTTTCTAACGACGATAACCATTGTTGCATAGCGCCTTCTTCACTGGCACTAAATAACTATAATGTTGCATACCTCTTTCTTTAAATCTATTTCTTGGTCGTCTTTAGTATTCTGATCGTCTTTGGTATTTCTTCTATCATCTTGACTTGGTCTGGAATCTTCTAAGGTCTGGACTTTCTATTGCTATGTTCCTGCTGGCTGGTCGTCCTGGATTCATTTCTTAGTCTTGTTACCAAGACATTCATCAACCACAAGAACATATTAATTATACAAACTTTTATTTCCTTAACTATACATTTCACGTAACTAAATATCTGACTAACATAGCACGCGTGAGTTCCAGTTTTAGGTAGGACCTAAAATGTCCGACTTCTCTGCCTGACGCCTAACTGAAAACTGGCGACCGAACAGGTCCCACGTGACTTCATGTATTTTGGCGGCTTCTGTAATTTTCCATGGAAGGACCCGGCCATGGTATGAAAAGGGTCATCCCCTCAGAATTACAGGGATTGACAATAATCTTATGCAACAGCATAGATTATGTAACACCATTACGCAAGGTGCACCACCGAATTATTGTAATGCGAATTTTTGACATGGGTGGGTATCTTCATTTTAAAAAAAATATTTTGCACAATTTTCATTCATTACTGAAACATGCATTCAACAGAAATATTGTTGTTATATTTTCTCTCCTTTCGGCAAATTACACGGGGAAATATTTCGCTTTCATTTTCTCCTACCCACAGTATTGTACCCCCGCCCCCCGCCGCTGCTTCCCTCTAGCACCCACCTCACCACCCCCCAAGGGGGTGTTCCTATATGCGTCATATCCCCGGCTTCAAATTGGAAAAGCTACCCCAGAAGTCTTTTCTGATAATGGCTCGAGGAATTATTTACACTAGATCTGTCACTGCGAAATGAAAACGTTTGCGGTACGCAGAAAAAGAAATTCATGGGGGAGGGGTATTTAGGGTTTGGTTGGGTTTTTTGTTTTTTTTTATATATATTTATTTATATTTTATATATATTTTATTTATATTTTTTGCAGAAAATTACGTCAGGTGTAAAAAGAAAAAAAAAAATTAAGGAAGGAAAGTAGAAAAAATTGCTCACACGTGTTTTCTCCCCTTCGACACCCCTCTCCCACCCTCGGCACCCCTCTCCCCACTCTCAGCACCCCCTCTCCCCCTCCGCCCCCCCCCCACTAAATTTCCCGGAAAATAAACGTAAATTGTTAAAGATGGTAATGGGTGGAATTGTTACTAATAATCTGGAGAATGCCCAAAGGAATTTTAGAAAATTCAAAATAAAATTGATAATAAATAAAAAATAAAATAGAATAAAGATTTAAGAAAAAAAAGAAAGAAAATGATTATTATATGAATTATTATTTCTTTCATCTTATTTCTGTTGCTTTTTATCACAATCCCCTATTTGCCAGTCAGTAGGTTTTTACCTAACATGTTTGCCGCATTTAGGATGTGACACAAGGCTGCAAGGACTCTCTAATCCAGTAATAATTGATCTGTGAGACTAGCTTGCTAACCATTACACCAGGATGATAAGCTCTAGATGTTTAGCCAACCTGTTTGCCATGGGTAGGATGTGACACAAGGTTGTACGTATGGGGCATCCAGTGAGGATCAAAATCTCTAATTCAGTAATAATGGATCTGTGAGACTAGCTTGCTAACCATTACACCATGATGAGAAGCTCTAGATATTTAGCCAACCTTTTTGACACAGTTAGGATGTGACATAAGGCCGCAAGTATGGGGCATCCAGTGAGGATTGAAATCTATATGCAGTGGTAATGGATCTGTGAGACTAGTTTGCTAACCATTACACCATGATGGAAGCCCTAGATATTTAGCCAACCAGTTTGCCATGGGTAGGATGTGACACAAGGTTGTACATATGGGGCATCCAGTGAGGATTGAACTCTCTGATTTAGTAATAATGGATCTGTGAGACTAGCTTGCTAACCATTACACCATGATGGGAAGCCCTAGATAATTACCTAACCTTTTTTGCCACAGTTGGGATGTGACATGATATTAAGAATTCTAAGGTAGGGGTTATCATCCTTGTCTACGAGCCTCTGTATCGAACCAACCAATCATGAGCCAGCATACTTTGGCGGCAAAGCCGAAGAGACAAATTCTTTCACCCTCTTTCTGATTCAGCCTTCAATGGAGACAGACCTAAAAAAATGGTCGCTCTCTCCCTCTTTCTGATCAACCAGCACCAGAGTCAGACGTCAAAATAGAACGTCTATCATATTCAATGAACTATCAGATAGCCATAGCTAAGGGGCTTCGATAATACCCTACCTCAGGATTTCAGCTAAGTGGACAAATTATAAACATTTGTGCAGATAAACCCAAAAGTCTGGAAACCTATTGTTTTATGTATGTAATACAAGTCTTTTATTCCAATTCTAGTTGTTTGGTTATCCTTTAACTCTTAACCTGTCTGCCACACTCGTGGTTATCTTCATATTTGCAAACTTTGAGAATTCTCTGTCTCGTCTTTATAATAAGGCCGCAAGTATGGGGCATCCAGTGAGGATTAAAATCTATATGCAGTAGTAATGGATCTGTGAGAATAGCTTGCTAAATAATACACCATGATGGGACACCCTGTATTTACCAAAACCGTTCACAACAGGTAGGATGTAGCTCAAGTATATTCAGTAGTAATGGATCTGCGGGACTAGTTTCACCCAATCTGTTTGCCACAGGTAGAATGTGACACAAGGTTGCAAGTATGGGGCATCCACCGAGGATCAAGCTCGATATTCTGTTACATAATTATTAGATTCCTAACACTTATGTACCATTAGTGTAGAAACCAAAATGGCTGTTATAATTTGCAGCCGGCGGCCATGAAGGATTGAGTGACTTGGCTTGACCTCAGTCTGATCCTCCTTCTGGGGGATACCGTGAGAATCGGTGGAGAAGACCCTCTTCCAGTTTAGATTAGAAAGAGAGTTTAGTTCAGTATCGGCCAAACCACGAAGTTGGTAAGTCGTGTTAAGCGCACTGCTGATTCAATCTGCGCAGGTAGTCTGGTGGGGATTTTGGAATAAAATATGATCTAAAGCAAATCGAAGTCTTGGGTTATTATCTTAAAAATACCAATGACACAGGGCTTCTAATAAAAAGAAATCCCCAATGGACGACCAGACACAAAGTCCCCAAGACAAAGTCCAGACGCAAGAAGAAAGAATATTCAACAATTCAGTAATAAGGGATCTGTGGGATTAGCTTGCTAACCATTACACCAGGATGTGGAAAACAGATCCAGGGTTTTTCAAAAAAGTTTTTTTTATATCCTAGCAGAAAATTATTTCATGCGCAAAAAAAAAAGAAAAAAAAAAAACATGTAAGGAAAAGAGGAAAAAAATACTCACACGTGTTTTCTCCCCACTCCTCGCTCCTCCATCCTCCGCACCAAATTTCCTGGAAAATAAACGTAAATTGTTAAAGATGATAATTGTTACTAATAGTCTCGAGAATGCCCCAGAGGAATTTTAGGAAATTCAAAAACAAAATTCACAATAAATAAAAATTGAAAAAATAAAAGATAAAAAAAAGAAAGAAAATGATTATTATATAAACTAGCAAAATAAAAAACACCCTCCGGGCGATGTAAAATAGATTTTTGAAACATATTGCCTGAGGGGTGGGAGTTAAAAATTCAATGTCAGCGAGTTTGTATCCTAAGTAAGTAAAATCATCAAATTCATTAAAGATTAAAAAATAAAACAATTTGAAATGTAAACTTTAAATATGTATTAAAATAAAACAAACTATATATAGATATATAATACCAGTCATGTATTTATTAAAACTTGTTTTAAAAAACAACGAGGACTGTCTAATGTTGCATGTTCAAATTTTGAGTGTATTTATTCTATGTTATGATGATTTTGGGTAATGTGATGTAAGCAGTGACGTAGTTTTTGTTACAGACAAAAACCGGAAGCGAATCTCCATTATTAATAGATTGTTATTTCTTTCATTTTATTTCGGTTGCTTTTTATCACAATTCCATGTTTGCCATTCCATAGATGTCAGTCTGTAGGTTTTTACCAAATCTGTTCACCACAGTTAGGATGTGACACAGGGCTGCAAGTATCATATATGTGCTAGAAGGCAGTGGCTGAGGGTCTTAGTGTCCTGGGTATGACGTTAAACTGTATCTAATGTTGAAGTTCCAATTTTTGGGGAGTCTGGAGTATAAGAGGAGTAATATGAGTCGACTGTCTCATGCGACGTGCGTGGTCTAGAATCCAAATGGCGGCGTCCACCCGTCTTTAAGTAGTGCCCTATCGATGGCCTGCCACTAACATCTGCATAATACTACGGACGGTCACTCCGAGCTACTTATAATAAAGGGAGGTTACTCTAACCTACCCACACATGGAGTACCCCTTCATTGCTATTATTTCCAGTTCCACTCTGACCCGGAGTGGTAGTACCTGAGAGGGTCCCATCTATGGGTTAAAAAAAAGAAATGAGTTATAAACAATGAGTTTTAAAAGAAAGTTTTAAAAAATTAAATACCCAACTAGAATGAATAGAACAAGAATGTCTTCAGCATGAAATAACCCAGCAATGGTTGACATGCCGTAAAAACCAACCAACCAATCAACCTCTGATACTGACAGGCCATACAATCTACTTTACTACAACTGTTGTTCTACAAGGAAGGCTTCAGCATTAAATAACCCATGAAGGTTGATATGTCATTAAACAAAGCTGGTTAGGCGGTTTTCTTTTCTGGAAGTCAGGGCCCTATATAATCAAGACAGCAGTTGCACTCTTTTATGAGGACACATGATGCTTAAGGATGGAATCCTCATGACTAACTAGTCCATGACATGCAACACTCTACTTTGGCCCTTACTGAGGTGAGACAGATGGTTAGAGAGACCCCTCCAATCAATCGGCTAATCATGTCAAGCCCTAGCACCTATAGGATTGTCCCAACCCTATTGCCCTTATAGCAGTTGGACACCATCTTTTTTATGAGGACACATGATGCTTAAGAATGGAATCCTCATGACTGACTAGTCCATGACATGCAACACTCTACTTTGGCCCTTACTGAGGTGAGCAGATGGTTAAAGAGACCCCTCCAATCAATCGACTTATCATGTCAAACCCTAGCACCGATAGGATTGTCCCAACCCTATTGCCCTTATAGCAAACGCAAACCCTTATAATATGTGCTAGAAGGCAGTGGCTGAGGGTCTTAGTGTCCTGGGTATGAAGGTTGATATGCCATTGAACAAATCTGGGTGGCGGTTTTCTTTTCTGGAAGTCAGGGCCCTATATAATGAAGACAGCAATTAAGAGTTATACTATTTGTTTGACTATTAATTTGAATATTTGTGAAGTAAAGTTACTTGTTTTTTTGCTCTTCACCTGGAAGAAAGTCTTGAAAAACCGAGGGAAGAATATTTAAATTATTTAGAAGAATTTTGGATTCCAATGTGTCGTCAAAAGCTGGCCGTGGATAGCAGATGGAATACTAGGAATCTTGCCAAAAATACCAGCAAATCTCGAAAATAACTAGGCATATTTGCTAAAGAAATTTTGGCAGCGGTTGCCCATGTTAATGAATGTTTTCTTTCTTATTTTACATTAACCACCATACGATTTTTTTTTCTATAGTAAAAATCATTTCTAATGCATTTCTATAGAAAAAATAATTTCCAATGCTTTTTTTTATAGTAAAAATCATTTCCAATGCATTTTTATAGTAAAAATAATTTCCAATGCTTTTTTATAGTAAAAATAATTTCCAATGCTTTTTTATAGTAAAAATCATTTACAATGCATTTTCATAGTAAAAAGCATTTCCAATGCATTTTTAACATAAAAATCATTTCCAGTGCATTTTTATAGTAAAAATCATTGTCCAATGCATTTTTATAGTAAAAATCATTGTCCAATTCATTTTTATAATAAAAATCATTTCCAATGCATTTTCATAGTAAAAATCATTGTCCAATGCATTTTTATGATAAAATCATTTCCAATCTATTTCTATAGTAAAAATCATTTCCAATGCATTTTCATAGTAAAAATCATTTCCAATCCATTTATATAATAAAAAGCATTTCCAATGCATTTTCATAGTAAAAATCATTTCCAATGCATTTTATAGTAAAAAACATTTCTTCTTCTTCTTCTTCTTCTCTCTCTTCTCTCTCTCTCTCTCTCTCTTCTCTCTCTCTCTCTCTCTCTCTCTCTCTCTCTTTCAGAAGAAGAAGAAGAAGAAGAAGAAGAAGAAGAAGAAATGCTGTTTGGTTTTTAACCTTTTGAAAGAATTCTGCCCCACTGAACGAGAAGTGGTCGCTTTGGTAAGAATCAAAGTTCACCAATGATTGTAAAGACTATAACAAAAAAAGATGCCATTTTGATCACGTGACTATGTTAGATTGAACATAAACTGGTTTAAGTATGGATACCATAACTGAGGTATTGATTAATTGATTGGTCGCGGTTTAATGGCATATCAAACTTCATGGGTTATTCAATGACAAATCTTCTCAACACAAAAGCCATAATTCATTAATGTATTATTAAGAATAACACCCTCTCTTAACATATAATAAAACACTGAATACAACAAAATAGATTGCATAATATTTTGAATTTTCATTGTATAATATTTTAAACTTTCATTGTATAATATCTAAAATTTTATTGTATGTATAATTTTAAATTTTCATTGTATAATGTTTTAAATTTCATTGTATAATTTTCATTGTATATATTTTAAACTTTCATAATTATATATTTTTGAATTTTCATTGTATAATTTAAATTTCATTGTAATTTTCAAACTTTCATTGTATAATATCTAAAATTTTCATTGTATGATATTTAAACTATATATTTTGAATTTTCATTGTATAATGTTTTATTTTCATGTTTCAAACTTTCATTGTATAATATCTAAATTTTCATTGTATGATATTTTAACTTTCATAGTATAATATTTTGAATTTTCATGTATAATGTTTCAAAAACTTTCATTGTAATTTTTTCATTGTATATATTATTTTATATTGTTTTAAATTTTCATTGTATAATGTTTTAAATTTTCATTGTATTTCAAATTTTCATTTTGAATTTTCATTGTATATATTTTGAATTTCATTGTTAATTTTAAATTTTCATATGATATTGTATGATATGTATTTTAAATTTTCATTGTATAATATTGTATAATATTTAAATTTTCATTGTAAAATATTCTAAATTTTCATTGTATAATACTTTAAATTTCCATTGTATAATATTCTAAATCTTCATAGTATAATACTTTAAATTTTCATTGTATAATGTTTGATCCCTGTGATGTACGATATCGAAATACTGGATGTATATAAGTGCATTTACAAAGAAGGAATTTATATATTTAAAATGTGTGTCAGAATTGTAAATCACATCTTTAAGAAGAGAGCACTGTCTCC
>CM042181.1:20440353-20450353 GCA_023376005.1 Doryteuthis pealeii | reverse complement strand
TTAATTAATTTCCAAAAATTAGGTACGACTTCAATTAAGCACATATTCTCCCATATATATATATATATATATATATATAAGTAAAAAGAAAGGAAATGAATCCGACGAAATTTATCCATACTCATATATATATATATATATATATATATATATATATATATATATATATATATATATATAATATAATATGATATAATGGAGAATGAATGTGAAAAGTATTAGCATGTGAAGGTGCTCAATGCTAAAATAGCAGAGCAGGTTTCAATCAGAGATTAACTATTATGGATTTAATATCCCGTAACTAAAGGATATATATATATATATATATATATATATATACATATATATATATATATATACAAGAAAAATAATATATATATATATATTATATATATATATTCGTAAGACATGTGTTATTGAATACCACAGAGTATTCTTTTTTCATTTTTTGTATGGATATTTTTTCCAGTCTTCTGGCTATCCTTTTTGAATCTGGATCGAGTTGATTCATCATATTTTTCATACTAATTTCCCGAGCGCTTTCGACTGCTGCTCCAGTCGTATTCATGGGGTTATGTAATTTGGTTTTTAGTTGATTTTAGTTTTATTATCTATGCTTTTATCTAATTCAGAGAGTCTATTATTTAAAAAAAAAAATAAAAAAAAAAAAAAAAATATATATATATATATATATATATACAGGTTTTTGTGATATCCGTCTGAAGAGGCCAGCCTCTTATGGAATTTAAACATTTTTTAAAGGCCTTTTAAGCTTTTGGTCAAAATAAATTTATTACGGAATGACGGTTTGTTAAGTTTTTTTCTTTCTTTGAAAGTTAAATATTGCTCTGTATATAATCTAATTTATTGATTATTATACATTGAGCTCTCTTTAGGGATTTATAAAAATCCTTGTATGAGTCTATATGTTTGCACCTACAAGAGCATACGGGATGGTTATACAGTGAGATTTCGAGGATCCCAAATAGACTCATCCCTTACTTACCAGTCTTTTGGATTACACACACACACACACACACACACACACACACATATATATATCTTTGTGTGCGGAACATTTCTACATTTTTTCTATTATTATTATTTCATTTCATTTGGTTATTTAAAAATAATAATAGTTTGAATAATGTACACATGGATAAACTCCTGACCGAAACACGTGTAAGTAAAATTGATTAAAATATCCTATTTTATCCATTCTATATTTCTTTCCTTTATTTCTCTTTTCAACATACCGTCGGATTCACTTCCAGTTTCATTTTACATATATATATATAAAAAGTAAAGTTGTCGGGGCGGCCTAAAGTCGGTATCAACCAATCAGCGAGGGAGTCTATCCCCTTTTCACTAGCGCTAGATCAAGGAGATTGTTTTGGCGTCTGAGGTGGAGCGCCACACCTACCATCAGCTCCTTACTTTACCGCACAGATCTCTGTGCTACTCAGATCTCTGTGCTACTCATACGCTGAGTTGGCGAGGACCGGTATTGAATTAGGAACCTTGTGGTTTATAGCCGAACGCTCTACCGACTGAGCTAACCCGGCCCTATTATATATATATATATATATATATATATATATTGGTATAGTTATTTACTAAACTTAGCTTAGAAGTGGCACAAAGCCAGATGTATGGGGCACCCAGTGAGAATCGAACTCACTAACAATGGCCTGCGAATCTAGCTTGCTAACCATTACACCATGTGGAGGTGCCCAACCAAAATAGATATGAAACGTTGGAAATAGATCCTCTCTTATTATTTTGTGGATTTTTTTTTTTTTTTGTCCGCCAAGAACTTCTTGCCATAAAGCTCATTGTTCGGTGTTTGTGAAACAGAAGAAAAAAAAGATTCTGGTCCGTCTTATTCTGAATCCAACAACAACAAAATAAATAAAAATAAACAAAAAAACTACCCCCTCCTAAACCCACTTCCCACCGAAAAAATAAACCCATCCCGAAAACGCTTTTCTCATTGGCATCTCAGCAGTCAATCGAAAAAAAAAAATAAAAATAAAAAAAAAATAATAAAGCTATCTGTTTTTGTCATTTGCCAATACACAACCGAGCAAATTCATATTGATGCATTTCTATAGTAAAATCTTAAGTAATGCATTTCTATAGTAAGATAATTAACAGTTCATTTCTATAGTAAAATCTTAAGTAATGCATTTCTATAGTAAGATAATTAACAGTTCATTTCTATAGTAAAATCTTAAGTAATGCATTTCTATAGTAAGATAATTAACAGTTCATTTCTATAGTAAAATCTTAAGTAATGCATTTCTATAGTAAGATAATTAACAATTCATTTCTATAGTAAAATCTTAAATAATGCATTTCTATAGTAAGATAATTAACAATTCATTTCTATAGTAAAATCATTAGCAATTTATTTCTGTAGTAAAATCTTAAGTAATGCATTTCTATAGTAAGATAATTAACAATTTATTTCTATAGTAAAATCTTAAGTAATGCATTTCTATAGTAAGATAATTAACAATTCATTTCTATAGGATTTCTATAGTAAAATCTTAAGTAATGCATTTCTATAGTAAGATAATTAACAATTCATTTCTATAGTAAAATCGTAAGCAATGCATTTCTGTAATAAAAATCACAAGTTATACATTTCTATTGTAAAATCATTAGTCATTTATTTTTATAGTAAAATCTTAAACAATGCATTTCTATAGTAAGATAATTAGCAATACATTTCTATAGTAAAAATCACAAGTCATACATTTCTATTGTAAAATCATTAGTCATTTATTTGTATAGTAAAAATCGTAAGCAATGCATTTCTGTAATAAGATAATTAGCATTACATTTCTATAGTAAAAATCACAAGTCATACATTTCTATTGTAAAATCATTAGTCATTTATTTCTATAGTAAAATCGTAAGCAATGCATTTCTATAGTAAAAATCATAAGCTATACATTTATATAGTAACATCATTGATAATTAATTTCTACAATAAATTCGTAAGTAATGCTTTTCTATACTAAAGTCATTAGCAACCTACTTATATTGTAAAATAATTACCATACATTTCTATAGTAAAACATTGGCAATGCATCTCTATTGTAAAATCATTAGTAATCCTTTTACATTGTAGATCATAGCCCCATTATATATATATATATATATATATATATATATATATATATATATATATATATATGAAGAAAAAGTGGAAGTGAATCCGACAGTATGTGATATTATGAAAAAATTGAAAAAACATAAGTTCATAAACGAGTAATGTTTATTTCGCCTACGCAGCAGTGTTTCGATCTGTTTCGATAGATCTCCATCAGGGCTTTCCTTAGTTTGACGAAAAATAATTTAGCACAGAAAATAAGAAGTCTGCGAGCCTCTGTTGCTTTATGGTCGGTAAATTTATTTAAAATTGTGTATATATATATATATGATAATGTAAACAAATATGGCTATTTTCAGCCGACAATATTTGGGAGAATATGTGCTTAATAGAAGTCAAACCTAATTTTTTGAAAGTTAATTCATTAATGATTAATTAGGCGGGATTTAACTACTTAAATGTAAGGCTAAACAAATCGAGAAAAATGTACATACAGAGATTGATTTTTCTCGATTTGTTTAGCCTTACATTTAAGTAGTTAAATCCCGCCTAATTAATCATTAATGAATTAACTTTCAAAAAATTAGGTTTGACTTCAATTAAGCACATATTCTCCAAATGTATATATATATATATATATATATATATATATATATATATATATATATAGAGAGAGAGAGAGAGAGAGAGAGAGAGATAAACAGACTGGGATAAATAGATAGATAGATAGATAGATATAAACAGACTGGGATTGATAGATAGATAGATAGATATGAACAGACTGAGATAGATAGATATACATGAATACACTGAGATAGAGAGATATGAATAGACTAAGCTAACTAGTTAGCTAGCAAGCTTGATAGATAGACAGATAAACAGACCGGGGGATATATATATATATATATATATATATATATATATATATATATATATATATATATATATACACACAATGGTAGATAGATAAATAAATAGATAGATATGAACAAACTGATAGATAGATATGAAAGAAAGAAAGAAAGAAAGAAAGAAATATGTTTATTTTCATACATTTAAAAAAAACACACACAACAAATGATTAATGTGTGGAGGATGATCACTAATTAGGACTGAGCCTATTCTAGTAGTTAACACCTCAGCTATTTCATAAGTTTTCAGGTTTAAAATATTTTAACAGATATAATTTTTTAAAGAACAAATCTTATTATTATAATGGAGATTGTAGGTTTGTCTGTCTGTAACCGAAACTATATTACTATACAAGTCACAATTCCTTTTGTCATTTACATCACATTCTCCATGATTTTATTTTTATTTAAACCTCAGTTATTAATAAAATTGTTTTACATTATTAATACTGTTGACCATATCTACATGCTAATAACATGCAATTGTATTTATATATACAACAAAATATCAGTTTACAGTGTGAACGGGAAGGCTAATTTGCATATTGATCTTAAAAATTTGATTGTAATAAATATATGCTTAGTATTATTGATTTCTAATTGTTTGGTTTTATCTTATTGAATATGAACAAAAATCTCGGCGATAAATCTTAAAAGAAATCTCTGAACAAGAAGAAATAACTGTAATATTATTCTTTACTTCCTATTTTAACTAAATAGTAAAATTAGGAAAATTTACGTATGAAAGACGGGAGTAACGGAAGATGATGGAAGAGTTAGTTTCAAAGTTGTTCTATTTTTCAATCATACCCCCTCTATTCCAAATCTTTTTATCTGCATTCTTAGTCAGTTTCATTAGCCTTTCTAATTTAATATGATATTTTATTATATTAAAACTTAAATACTTGCACCCGGAGGGTGCATATATATGCTAGTAGTATTAATTTTAAATATATAGTATTTTTCGTTGGTATTTGATTACTTCTCTCTCTTTTAAACCAACCAATAATAATTCCTCCATTAAAATGAAACAAGTCTCTTTCGAGTTGTGGTCGATTTCGTCTTCTTCTATGTGACGATGGTCTGCATTCTGGACGTCTGTGTCCACTAATTAGGACTGAGCCTATTCTAGTAGTGACCACCTCTGCTATTTCATAGGTTTTCAGGTTTGAATAGGTTTAAAATATTTTAACATAAGTAATTTTTTAAAGAAGAAGAAAGGTTATTAATTTTAAATATACAGTAGAGATTTGGTCTCTTTTTCGTTGGAATTTGATTACTTCTCTATCTTTTAAAACCAACCAATAATAATTCCTCCATTATATGAACCGAGCAAGATAAATATAAATCTATTCTCTTTGGCATCCCGGCAGTCGGTCCTCCAAAAAAAGATGCCGTTGATATAAACCGTTGCCTGTTTTTTTCATTTGCCAATACGAAAAAACTGGAGCAATGGTGGAAACCGTTGCTTCTTGGCCCGCCAATTCTTTCGTTCATTTCAACAATGGCGTCATCGTTCCTTGCACATCTGTAACACGTTTGATACCAGTTTATTATTATGTTGTAGACATTTCTAACGTTTATTCTTTGATTGTTAAAGAAAAGGAATTCCTTATCTTTTTGAGAAGATTCAACAACCATGAAACACTAAATTCTTCTCCACTTCTTCTTCTTCTTCTTCTTCTTCTTCTTCTTGTTTCCATTCTTCTTCTTCTTCTTCTTCTTCTTCTTCTTCTTCTTCTTCTTCTTCTTCTTCTTTTTTCCATTCTTCTTCTTCTTCTTCTTCTTCTTCTTTTCTTCTTCTTCTTCTTCTTCTTCTTCTTCTTCTTCTTTCTTCTTCTTCTTCTTCTTCTTCTTCTTCTTCTTCTTCTTCTTCTTCTCTTCTTCTTCTTCTCTTCTTTTCTACCCCCCATTCTGCCCCCCCCCCTCCCGGATCTACGTTGTTTATTGAATGTGACGTATTTCAGCCAATCAGGACTCACTTATTGGCGTCTCATCTTTCTATACATTCGACCAAATATAATACCGCAAAGTCCTGGTGTTTTTTTGTTTGTTTTTTTTTTCGTTTTTTTTTTCCTTTGTTTTTTAGTTTTCTTTTTTTCTTCTTCTTTTTCATTTTCACCTCTTCTTTTCTTCTTCTTCTTCTTCTTCTTCTTCTTCTTCTTTAGGCTTTCTTTTTCCTTCTCATCTTCTTTTTTCTTCCTTATCTTCTTCTTCTTTTTCTTCCTTCTTCTTCTCTCTTCTTCTTCTCCCTCTTTCTCTCTTTCCTTCTCTTCTTCTCCTTAATTCTTCCTTTCTTTTCTTCTTCTTCTTCTTCTTCTTCTTTTCTTCTTCTTTCTTCTTTCTTCTTCTTCTTCTTCTTCTTCTTCACTGACACATTCGGGACGGATTCCAAACTGGTTATTTCTCTTTTGATTAATCAAAAGATAATCAAAAGTGAACATGTGTTTCTGTATTCATTCCTGACCATTGACAATCCCTTTCTCCGCGAGCTTCAATCTATTTATATTGGAAATTCATTAGCAATGCAATTCTATAATAAAGGACATTTCTAAGATAAAAATTTAGGATATTTTTAAGACAGAGGTTTGGGATATTTTTAAGACAGAAGTTTAGGATATTTTTAAGACAGAAATTCAGGATATTTTTTATGATAGAATTTTAGGATGTTTTTAATCAAAGATTTAAGATATTTTTTTCATGATTAGAATGAATGTTTGCCAAGAAAAATGCTCAGAATCACTGAAATGTCAAGATGGTTTTTATTGAAATGTCAGAAAGTTTCAACATCTTCAACATTTTAACCGGAGATTTTTATTGAAGTTTCTTTTCCATTAAAAACATCTTATTCATTATTGAGCTTATTTCGAATAGACTCTCCACTCAGAGAAGGTAAAATTCTAGACACACACTCACGCGCATGCGCGTACATATATTATGACCTTTTTGCCGGGCATCATTTATTTTCCCAGTTTAAAAGGTAGGCAATTAAATTCTGATGAAGAAGACAACAAAAATTAAAGATAAAAAACTGTTATATACACAAATATAGATATCTCAAGATTCACTAATTCAACAATCCAATTCACCCACACACCGCAATAAAAGAGAATGCCAACCGGATGTAAACAGGCCGAAGCGTTAAATCAAATGACGAAATTTCGTCTTTGCGCACCCAGGCTCTGCGCATGCGGCAATCTTAGAATTAAAAAAATATATAAATAAAACTCGCATTTTCGTCCACTTTAAATCATTCCCAGTAGAAAAAAAAAAAAAAAAACGATTTCGGATCACGACAACCTATATAAGTCGGCTTTGACGAGTCGACAGTAGAGATATCCTGGCGACAGCACCGAGAACATCAATGTAGTGAGAGAGGAGACCTACCTCGTGCAACACGGTGTGACAGAGAGAGTGGCGGGCGTGAAGACTTGCCGTATTCTTGAAGGAAGCGGGCTAGGCTTTGCCTGGCGTGTAGGACTGACCTAGAGTCGAACCCGCTTCCTTCAGAATGTGAGAGCTGTGGACGATCAGTGAAATAAGAAATAGCATAGTGCCGGATGTAGGTGGTCGCGCCGTGCTGACGAGTGTCGCACGTGCTGCACGGACAGGTTATGAGTGAGGAGCCGGATGTGGTGAAACTGAGGTGTATTTAAAGGACTTATTCTCACAGACCGGGAGAACGACTGCAGTAAAGTATTTGTTGTCGAGACGAGCGGGAAAAAGAAATAATTTTGGATATTGGATTTTGGAGCGAGATACAGTTGGGAGTATTTAGACTGTCGATTGGAACCTTGAGTCAGACTTGACTGTGACCCCCCCACTGAGATAGAATCAACAAGGGCCGACTTCGCAAAACGAAACATACATCACAAGGCGCAGACTTACATATATCACCTACCCTCTACCCTGACCGACCGAGAGTTAAAGGGGCGAACAATTCACAGCATACTACAAGACCTACGCCAACCATCACCCTTCAACGACTACTAAAACATCGGATCTTCTAACCCACTAACCAACATCTGACTACTATCACTAGTTCATCTGCCCACATCACCACTCCACTACAACTGATTCGACACCGGACTTTCCACTGACTTTGATATTCACGTCACAACTGACTATCACCAATATCAGACTTTCTCTTTTAAAAATTCGTTTCCAACTTTACAACCCTTTCATGTTCCTTTTTTAATACAATTGATGAAACTTAAAATCTGTGTTTGTTTTTCCTTGCCAACTTCGGCACCACATCCGTGTTACTTGAAAGAAAACAACCAACTTAGGGCGTTAAATGTATTTTAGGGGGGGTCTCTTTTTGTCTTAATTCTTGTTTATTTATAGAAATTTAAAATCGAATGACGAAAAGCTCGTCTTTGCGCACCAGGCTCCACACATAAGGCAATCTTGAAAATTAAAAATAAAATGAAATCAGAATTCGTATTTTTCGTCCAATCTGAATCATTCCCGGTAGAAATAAGAAAAAAAAAGGTTTGAGTTGATCCGATTTCGGATCACGACAACCTATATAAGTTCAGCTTTGAAGAACCGCCAGCTGAGATATCGTGGCGACAGGACAGCTCACATCACAAACGACGGCTGCAAAACGAACATAACACTGCAAGTCAGCCGACCTAAATCTCTCACCTACCCCTAACCATATGATCCTGACGACCGCAGTCTTAAGGGGCGAACAAAACCCGATTCTATATTATCAATCTACACAAATCACGCCAACTATCACCCTTCAACGACTACTAAAACATCTGGATCTTTCTACCAACATACCCAACATCTCTGACTACTATCACTGGTTCAATCTCCACATCACCACCTCCACTACTGAACTGACTCAGCCACCGGAACTTTTCCCTGACTTTGCTATTCATGTCACAACTGACTCTCACCACATATCAGAAGACTTTCTCTATTTAAAAATTCGTTGGTAATTTTATGAGGAAGTGCGTCCCGGTCTCCTGCTCAGAAATTGCTACAAACCGGAGACTATTAAAATAATGTCCCAGCTATGGGTCTCGGCAGTGTTTTGTGAAAGAAAACAACCAACTTAGGGGGTTAAATGTATTTGGGGGGGGGGTTTCCCTTTTTTTTTTTTGTCGTAATTCCTTCTTTATTTATTTATCGTAATTTGTCGTAATCTTGTTCATTTTATAGAAATTTGTCGTAATTCTTGTTTATTTATTGTAATTTGGGGTCGTAATTTTCTTGTTTATTATTGTAATTTGGTGTCGGTAATTCTTGTTAGTATGAAGAAATGGATATTAGTTGGGGGATAGATAGGCTGGAGGATTAGATAGATAGAGGATTATAACAACAAAATAATATAGATAGATTATGAACAAATTGGAGACGACATTAGCTGGGGACGTTTTTTAATAGCACCGGTAGCCAATTTCTGAGCAGAGAACCGGGACGCGGGCGGGGGGCACTTTCTTATTCCTCATAAATTAACCAATTCGTTTCAACTTAACAACAGTTGTATCCAGAGATGTAGGATATACAGATAGAATAATGATAAAACAGGGATAATGTTAACAATGTGCGTAAACTTAACTTAAAAAACTTGATAACTAAACCTTACAACTTTCGTATTTTGCCTGAAGTTTGTCTGGCCCGTTTTAGTTCGCTGGTTCCCAGCGAATATTTGAAGCGCGGTTTGAACGTCTCTCCCCTCCATCTTTCCGGTTGCTCGACTTACGCGACACATTGGTTAGATAAGGTTTACCCTTCTCGTTGGGGCTCGGACCCCGGCCTTACATTACTTAAGTGATTCAACATCAGAATGGATATTTTTCCTAGTCTCATGTCTGTGGGACCTTTATGTTTATTTATTTATCCTTTTACCATTCATTGAATGTGTATTTATAATACTTTTTTTTGTATGTTTTATGTACTCCTTTAGAATTTATGTATTTCTCGTCGTGTATCATGTGCTGCACCATAATTT
>CM042181.1:20436132-20440253 GCA_023376005.1 Doryteuthis pealeii | reverse complement strand
CAAGTCCAGATATTTGTCATTTTACATTTTCCTTAGCCACTGGAGTCTGAAAGTGACAGCAAGTCTCCTTTTCAGGGTCCCAGGACTCTTTCTGGGTATTCTGGCAGATGCAGCAGTGCAGTGTTCTGGAATTCATGGTTTTCAACCCTTCCTCTGATTTTCAAACTCCCAGACCCTCTTTTTCCAATCCTTTGGGACTGTTTTTATTAAATAGTTGATATTTTAAAAAAAACTGCCAATGAATGGTTGAAAATATAAATTTCTATCAATTGGCTGCGTTTTCAAGGATCAAGCCCTAGCCACCTATAGATTGTCAACCCAAAATGCCTTATGGGCAAGTCCAACCATGTTTATCATTATATGTGCTAGAAGGGTGCTGCTGAGGGGGGGATGTGGGTCTTAAAATGTCCTGGGTTGAGATTAAGTCTACCGATGGTGACGTCCACAATTCTGAAGAGCTCTGAGGATTGTGGAGAGCACTTTTGTTGGACAAGTAAGGGTGATTGGATTTTACGGCCATGGCAACTCTTGTGGGTATTTAATGCCGAAGATGTTGTTTTATTCATTCTTGAAACAACCATGAATACGCAATTCTTTTTTTTTTATTTTTTTTTTTTCTTTTTTTTTTTTAAACTCAATTTTTTAACACAATTTTCTTCAAAATGGTTCCTGGTTCTCTATTTAACCCATAGATGCGGACCAGAACGAATATTACCACTCCAGGGTCAGAGTGGACCAGGGACGTAATTGGTGATTAAGAGGTACTCCACACTCCCCCAGAGCTTCATTCATTGATAGTAGCATCGGTCAACTGTGACTTAGTTGGAGAAAGAGAGAGGAAACAAAGAAAGAAGGAGAGATGAGAGGAGAGGAGAGATGATCCGATGAGAACAGAATCGAGGAGAGAGAGAAAGAAAGAAAGTAACGAGTAAGAGGCGTTTAGTGAAAAAGAAACAAGCAACAGAGACGAGAGAGCAGATCGGAGGAGACGAACGAGACGAGAGACAGACAGACAGGGACAGACGTAGACAGTGAATACAGGGAGATAAAGACCAGGAGAGAGAAAGGAAAGAGAGATATGATGAGATGAGAGAGAGAGAAGATGCGAAGAAGAGGCAGAAAGGAACAAAGAAGAGAGGCAGTTTTAAATTTTTTCCGTATGATCATACTTTCTTTCTCTCTCCCCCTCTCTTCTCCCCCCTCCTCCGCTTTCCTCTCTCTTTTATGTCTTCATCTCTGTCTTTTATCCCTTTCGGTTCTGTCTTCCCCCGGTCTCTTTTCTCTTCCCACACCCCCTTATACTTTACTTTTAATCTTTTTTCTTTCGTTTCTGCTCTCCTACCCCCCCGTCTCCTTCTCTCTCCTTTCCTTTCTCCTCTCTCTCTGCTCTCTCTCTCTTTTCCCTATTCTCTCCCTGGCTTTATTCTTGTATCACTGTCATCTGTCTCTCTCTCTCTCTCTCTCTCCTACTCTTTCTTTTTTCTTTCACACCCTCTTACTACGTTACTTCATTCTCTCTCTTCTTGCTCTCCTTCTCTCCTCTCTTTCCTTTCTTTTAACCCCTCTCCCCTTTCTTTCTCCATCCTCACTCTCGTCTCTCTTTGTTCTCTCTCGTCTCTCTGATCTCTTCTCCTCCTCGCTCTAACTCTCTCTCTCGGTCTGTCTGTCTGTCTCTCTCTCTCTCTCACTCTTTTACACTCTTCTTATCTATTTTGCTTTCACTCTCTAGTCTCTTTCTGTCTCCACCTCTCGGCTCTCTTTTCTTCATTTTCTTACCTGCTCTTTCTAAATTTACTTTTACTCCCCCTCTCATTTCCCATACATTCTCTCTCTCTCTCTGCTCTCTTTCTCTCTCTTCATGACAAAAAACAACCTCTTTTCTACGTTTACTTTCACTCCTGTATAGTCTCTCTCTCTCTCTCTTTCTCCTTCCCCCCTCTCTCTCTCTTGACACAACCTTTACTTTGAATGAGATGCTTCTTTCTCTTTTCTCTTTTTTTTCTTTCTTTCTCTCTGTCTGTCTGTCTCTCCCACTCTAACTCTCTTTTTTCATTTTCTTACACCCTCTTATCTACTTTACTTTCACTCCTCTCTCCTCTCTTCTCTCCCCCCCTCTCTCTCTCTCTTCTCCCTCTCTCTTTCTCTCTCTCTTTTCAGAGAACACCTCTATTCTACTTTCAAACTTTTCACCCCTCTCCTCTCTGTCTCTCTCTTCTTTCTTCCATCTTCTCTCTCTCTCTCTCTCTCCTCTCTCTTCTCTCTCTCTCTCTCTCTCTCTCTCTCTAGATACATACCTTTTACTGTACACCTCTTTCTTTTTTCCTTTCTCTCTTTCTTTTCTCTCTGTCTGCCTATCCTGTCATCTGTTTTCTGCTCTCACTCACCCTTTTTCATTTTCTTTACGCCTCTTTCTACTTTACTTCCCCCCCTTCTCTCCCTTCTCTCCTCTCTCTTTCCTACCACCCCCTTCACCGTTGTCCACCCCCACCAACCCCCACCCCACTGCCAAATGCCAAACAGATGAACTGACTAAATCGCCATCATCATCATTACCAATTCCTCCAAGAGTCGAGAAAATAATTGCAAATTCTTGTAATTGCTCAAAATTGATCCTTACATTTCGCAAGGAGAAAATCTTAGAAAGACATTTTTTTTTGGTTTTGCTTTTTTATCTATCCAATCTATTGATTTGGTTCATTCAACGAAATAAATGGCCTTGCCGCACTTGCAATAATATATATATATATATATATATATATAATATATATATATATATATAGATAGATAGATAGATAGATAGATAGATAGATATTTAAAAAAAATTTGTTTTGGGATGAAACAAAAGAAATCACAGTGCTCAACACAAATTTGGTAGGAGCTTATTTATTTGTTGAATTTTTTAATATAAAAAGTGTTTTCATTAAGCAACTACTCCAGGTTTCAGGTTATTTCACCATCATCAGGTTGCTACTGGTGTTTCTTTGAAGAAATTTTGTGTGTTATCTATAACAACACAAAATCTCTTCAAAGAAACACCAGTAGCAACCTGATGATGGTGAAATACCTAACCTGAAAACCTGGGTAGTTGCTTATGAAAAACACTTTTATATTAAAAAAATTCAGGCAAAATAGATATTATATATATATATATATGTGGTGTGTGTGGTGTGTGTGTGTGTGTATGTATGTATGTATGTATATGAAGGTGGGAGGGGTAAAATAGGGAATTAAATTCGACAGTAGAGTATATAGAAAAAATAAAATTAGGAAAAACATAAGTATTTTAAAAGATGAATTTATTCTTGATTGGTAATGTTGGAACTATAACGTTTCCGTTTTTTGCAGCCTTCATCAGGAACACTTGGATTCTCTGTGGGAGAATTTTTAATGAAGACATTTTTAATCTTCAATCTATATACTATAATATATATATATATATATATATATATATATATATATAGTATACTATATATATAATATATATAAAAGTAATTGCCGTAATTGTCTTGAAGCAGGTAAGTATGTTATAAGATTAATTGGAAAGCATTAACAATGCAAGGTTTAAAAAATAAAAACAAAAAGATGTTATTTTTTGTGTGCCTATCGATTTCAAAGTAAAACTTTATCTTCAGAGACTATTTCGCCGAAATCGTCTCTGAAGATAAAAGTTTTACTTTGAAATCGATAGACAAAAAATAACATCTTTTGTTTTTATTTTTTACTTGCATTGTAATTGCTTTTCAAATTAATACATTATATAGTATATTATATATATTATATATATATATATATATATATATATATATATATTAAAAAAAATATTATATTTAAAAAAAGATGTTTTTCATTCATTACCACAATTTGCTTCTCAACACCTAGTTTATTAATAGAATGTTCAAGAATCAGCGTCCAACTAAATTCAATTTGATCAAACTTTCCCTTTCTTAGAAATCTTACCAAAATGATTTTAATGATTTTTAAAAAGTTCTCCGGTTCTATTTCTTTTTAAAAAATTAATTCGCTTTGCAAACTCACTTCTTTTCTGATCACAATGGTGACCAAGGGGTTCACGTTTTCTAATATATTCAATATATTATATATATATATATATAATATATATA
>CM042181.1:20411132-20431132 GCA_023376005.1 Doryteuthis pealeii | reverse complement strand
GAAAACTCAAAAGAGTAAATAATAATAATAATAATAATAATAATAATAAGAAGAAGAAGAAGAAGAAGAAAGAGAAGAAGAAGAAGAAGAAGAATATACCTGGACCTTGCAGAGGTGCAGTCGGTGTATTCTAAAGCCCCGGTTGACAGGGATGAAAACTAGTTGTTTTTGGCACCAAACTTGACCCAATATTCTTTTTTAAAACCTGGGATACTGTAAAAGCGCCATATAAGAGCGCAGTCTGCGTGTGAGCCGCACCTGTATTTGCTGAGGGCCGAATGGCATTTCTCATTCCCTGACAACCTTGGCGTAATCCACGCCGTGCAGACACCGTTCTGCTGTTTCACGGATATTTTGCTTCATCTTTTGAGATGATTTCATTTCGTAGATTGTGAAAAACCATTTAAAAGAGGCGTCGATTCCCCCGTCGGTAATAACGATCAATTTAATCAGCCACCCGATAGGCAGTACCCCCACCCATAGTACCATTCTGAAATCTGAAAGATTCCCAATTCCAAAAAGTGTCTGGTCCCAACGGTTCGGAATGCGAAATTACAAACCTGCATATTAAGGAGATGCGTGGTGTAATGGTTAGAGTCGTAGGAAATGGACTCGCCGACTCGAGTTCAAATCCTGGATGAGGCTGTTTACATTTCTCATAGCGCAAATATCCTTGATAGTTATGAATCCTTATATTTTCTCCCTCCAGCTATGGGCAAATAGTAGGGCAGATTGGGCTCTTTAACCTTGGATAGGTAACCAGTCAAAGAGAAGGAAAACTCAGAATTCAAACCCCGCTTAAGAAAGTGACCTTGTGTCACATCCTGCTTGTGCGGAGGGGTTGGTAACTTGAAAAAAAAAACTTTCTAAAAAAGGTTTTTCACAAGAAATTTAATCCTGACGATGACCTAATGTCGAAACTTGTTGAAAATAATTCAAAAATAAATAACATTAAAGAAATATTCTTGTTTGTTCTATCACTTTTTGTTCGTCTTATATATATATATATATATATATATATATATATATATATATATATATATATACTAGCAAATATATGCACCCTCCGGGTGCAAGTATTTAAGTTTTAATGTAATAAAATATTGTATTAAATTAGAAAGGCTAATGAAACTAAATAAGAATACAGATAAAAAGATTTGAAACAGAGGGAGTATAATAAAAGATTTGAAACAGAGGGAGTATCATAAAAAAGGGAACAACTAAAACTTACTCTTCCGTCACTCTCGTCTTTCATTGTTATTTTTCTAATTTAAGTATTTAGTTATAAGAGAAAGTAAAGAATAAAATGACAGTTATTTTATATTGTTAATGGATTTCATTTAAGATTCATTGAAGAGATTTTTGCTTATATTCATTAAAATATAACCAAACAATTAGAAATCAATAATACTAAGCACATATTTATTAAATTCGATTTTTTAATATTAATATGCAAATTAGCCTTCCCGTTCACACTGTAAACCGCTATTTTGTTGTATATATAAATATAATTGCATGTTGTTAGTATGTAGACATAGTTAACAGTATTAATAATGTAAGACAATTTTATTAATAATTGAGGTTTAGATAAAAAATAAAATCATGGAGAATGTGATGTCAATAACTAAGAGAATTGTGACTTGAGTAGGAATATAGTTTCGGTTACAGACAGAAAAACACACAATCTCCCTTATAATAAGATATATATATATATATATATATATATATATAGTGGAGTTGAGAGGAACAAAAGAACAAAACTCAGACAAAAGTGTATAGGATATATTTCGCTAGAGCTTTGAGCTCGGTGTCATCAGTCGTTTTAATGAATTATCAGGTTATCATACAAGTGTTTTATAGAAGGGGTAGTGTGGCGGGAGGAGTTGGATAGGAGAGGAGGTCAAGTGGGTGGGTAACCTCTTCTCACTAACGCTTACCCATCTGTCAATATCAGCCGACTAAGTAGTCAACCAACCACATATTCGGGCTGTTGTTTGGCTGGGATTTTAACCACATGGCCTCGCTTAGTTTATAAATTTAAGTGGTGTATTGCAGCACACCTTATATATCCAAATATTCCAACAGCAACTTTTGTGACACTATCATTGCCAAACTGCATTGGTTTTTGTGCCTTTCGTTTGGACCACAAAGGCAGTATGGAGAGGGGAAAACTGCTGCTTGGGTGGCAGCTCATCCTCCATATTAACACGCCCAGGCTAAGTGGTTCCACATTTTTGGACACAACGCCATCGTCTCTAGTAGACGGATGGATGCCAACGATATATATTCTATACTCCTGAAAGAATCTGCAACCCTATACTCAAAGAATCTGGACCACAAAGGCAGTATAAAGAGGGGGAACCTGTTGCTTGGGCTGCAGCTCATCCTCCATATCAACACGCCCAGGCTAAGTGGTTCCGCATTTTTTGGACACTATGCCATCGTCTCTAGTAGACGGTGTTAAGTTTCTGACCGCCATCCTTGGCCAGTTGAAAAGGACTTAAAGTAAGTAAGTCCTGAGTTATAGAATCCTTTGGTAAGTGAATAAGTCCTGAGTTATGGAATCCTACGTAGTGTCAAAGGTCCAGTGATATAATCCTATGTTCCGTCATCCACGAAGGTTCAAAGCAATGTGCATAGGTATGACCAGAAGAGCCAGTATAAATAACAATATCAGCAGCAGAGTACTGCCAGTGATTGGCCAATAGGTTGGTCACATGGTTATCGGCGAGTCTATAAGTAGACGTGGACATCTTGCACACACCTTATAATCCCAAAAACGCCAACAGACGGATGGATGCCAACCAAGAATTTTTCATTTGAAAAAAAAAATTTTTTTTTTTTGGTGTAGAATTAAGCATCAATCATCTTGACTTGAAGATGTATGTTAAGAATCCGAAACGTTGGCAAATCTCTCAAATCTGGTTGAGTAGAGCGTAAGTTATTGTTTCAAAGACAGCCTTGACTCAACCTACGCCATGCAGATGTGTTTCTGCCGCTCACAGACATCAGCGGTGGGGGGGGGGGATATATTTTTGTTATCCTTATAATTATTTTTATTCTATTGAAAGTCTATTTACCATTTGGTGCTAGACTGGATACACGATACACCTGAGGAAAGTCAAAAAGAATATATCAGTTGGAAGGGTGTAATAAAAACAATAAAGATGAGGATAACTGTCTGGATAGTACACAGAAGAATAAAAAGTATTTAATCGTAGAACAGGTAATACAATTCTGTAGACCTATAGTCGCCAATGAGTTTGTGGCTCTATACTCCTCAAAGAATATGCCGGTTTTTATTCTTCAAAGAATCTGAAGCCCTATACCCCTGGAAAACTGTGCATCTCTGCACACCTCAAATAATATGAAGTCCTATACTCTTTAAAGAATCTTCGATCCTATACTCCTTCACAGAATCTGAAGTCCTATACTCCTCAAAGAATCTTCGACCCTATACTCCTTTAAAAAGTGTGCATCCCTGTACTGCCCAAAGAATCTGAAGCCCTACACCCCTCCAAGAATCTTCGATCCTATACTCCTTCAAAGAATCTGAGGCCCTATACTCCTGATAGAGTGTTTACAGCCTTATAATTCTCAAAGAATCTTCGACCCTATACTTCCTCAAAGAGTGTGCAGCCCTATAATCATTCAAAGAATTGTCGACCCTATACCCCTTCAAATAATCTGGAGCCCTATAATTCTCAAATAATCTGCAGCCCTATAATCATTCAAAGAATCTTCGACCCTATACTCCTTCAAAGAATCTGAAACCCTATACTTCTCAAAGAATCTGAAGCCTTATAATCATTCAAAGAATTTTCGTCCCTATACGCCTTCAAAGAATCGGGAGCCCTATACTTCTCGAAGAATCTGCAGCCCTATAATCATTCAAAGAATGTTCGACCCTCTAACCCTTCAAAGAATCGGGAGCCCTATACTTCTCGAAGAATCTGCAGCCCTATAATCATTCAAAGAATGTTCGACCCTCTACCCCTTCAAAGAATCGGGAGCCCTATAATCCTCAAAGAATCTTCGACCCTATACTTCCTCAAAGAGTGTCCAGCCCTATAATTATTCAAAGAATTTTTGACCCTATACCCCTTCAAAGAATCTGGAGCCCTATACTTCTCAAAAAATCTGCAGCCCTATAATCATTCAAAGAATTTTCGACCCTATACTTCTTCAAAGAGCTTGCAGCCCTATACTCCTTCAAAGAATCTTCGACCCTATACTTCCTAAAAGAGTGTGCAGCCCTATAATCATTCAAAGGGTTTTCGACTCTATAATCATTCAAAGAATCTTCGACCCTATACTAATGTATATGCTACAATTATACAATGTCTGGTGATGCTTTTAAAAAAAGCTTCACGTTCCGATAATTTTGGTTTGTGGCATTTCAACTTTTCTTGGGTCATTTAATGTCGAATCAAGTCATTTTGATATTCGGTTCGCATTGTTGTATTTTAAAATATATATTTAACTGTTTTATTATATTTTTTTTTTTCCTAAGATATTTGGATATTTTGGGTAGCAAGAGGTTTTGTGTTTTAAGGTTTAAAGGTTTGGATACTCTTGTGTGTTCTTAGGGTTTTCGCTTTCATTTAGTGGTCACTTTGAAAATGAAGGAACTCAAGGAACGAAAAAAGAAAGAAAGAAAGAGATAAAGGCAGAACTATACTCCTGTCGCGGTAGCCGATAAGTGCATCGACTCCGCGGACTTTTGTTTAAAAGGGATTGAATGACACACACCAGGTAAAGGAGGACAAACGAGGAGATTTGGTTAACAAGAAATAGAAATCTTTATTTACCGAAGTACAAAAGATGAAGGTTGAAAGCTGAAGGATATTGGTCAGGTCGTTGATATCTTAGGCCGGGAAGATGTTGGTTGCGTCAGATGAATCGGTTGTGTAGACGATCGGGAATGTGCGCGATGGGCACTGCTGGTCGAAGGTCGATGTAGATCATTGCTGAACGTGGTGTGTCTTACGGAGGCTGGAGATGTGTCGATGAACCAATGTGAAGTAATGCTGGTAGACGAAGAAGTAGCTAGTCGCTGAAGGAAGAGTCGAATGAGAAGCTGGTTCGAGGCTGGATCTGCGGTAGTCAGGGTCGTCGGTAGCGAGGTGCGAGAAGTAGAAACCTGGCGGGGCCGAGTCGAGGCAGGTCTGGTCATCGGTTAGCTGAGACGTGTGCAGTTTGCCAGTACGTGGGATACTGCAGGATGCGTCGGCATCGAGGGGCGAGAAACGGGATACCAAGGCGTAGTCGAGCCGAGGCAGGTCGGTAAGCTCGGATACTGCAGGAATCGTCGGCGGTGAGGGTCGAGAAGCGGAGCCAAGCGGTGGCAGCGGACTGGTCGGCGGTCGGTCGGAACGTGTACGGTTTGCCGGTATGTTAGGATACCGTAGGAACGTGTGTGCGCGGTTCGCCAGCGGGTCGGTGATACCGTGTGCGGTCGGCGATGAGACGGACGGGGAGCGTGGACCGAGACGAAGCCGAAACGAGAGAGCCGAGACCGAAGTAGTTACGAGCAGGTACCGAGAGACCTAGGCAGGGCCAAGGTGCAGGATCGAACCGGAGCCGAGGTTGACTAGAGAGAGGCCAGAGGAGAAGAGAAGTGAAACGACTAAGGTGGTCCTGAAAAGGACCGTTGTAGAAGAAGAGGCTGGCTCAGGAGATGGCTGAATGGAGTAGCGCTGGACGATTGGATCTGGGTCTGGAAGGACTGGAACGTCGGCGGGCAGGAACGGAATAGTGGCAGCTAGCTGGCTGGAGGCAGGAGACTGGAGGCGAAGTCCGAGAGGCGAAGTCCGAGAGGCGAGATGAGGGTGCGATGCCAAGCCGGGGCCGAGAAGTGGCCGAAGAGAGAAGAGAGCGAGAGCGAAGTGTTTGCCAATAATGGAGTCTTGCTCGAAAGCTCACCACACTGGACTTGTTATTTAGCGGCAACTTGGGTGGGTTTGATCAAGCCACCGAAGTGACGACCGCTGCGGCGATCCCAAGTGCGCATGCCTGGCGCAGGGTTGTCCGGACAGGATCCGGTACACCCGACCCCGTAGGGTTTATTTGTCTCATATCCCACCTGTATGGACTGGGCACAAGGCTCCGTTTTAACGTGGACCCACCCACAAGCCGAAGCTAATGGGTGGGAGAGAACAAAAATTGCGTCGATCCCATCGGCATTCCCCCTCAAGGGGGCGCCTCAGGCGCTGGGCAATAAACCCAGCCCTGCCCCCAAACGGGCAGGTAATACCTGGAGGGATGGCCCTCTGGGATCGACGCTATTAATTTGACGCCTGACCTGTCCAATGGCCGAAGCTCACCAGACCCCGTCGGGTCGCTGTCGTTGGCCTGGAACCCATTTCTTAACTGGAAATTTTGGCCGCTAACGCGTCGCGTTTCGTAATGAAAATGCGTTCGCAGGCAGAATTAATTATACGCAAGCGGTCAGACCCGGACTTTCGCAAGCCATGACCATTTATGACCTCTCGTTGAGGTCGTTACAGCCTGGTGCATGTCGTAATGCACCGAAAACGCACATTCGTGCAGGAATGTGGGTATTTCGGCCGGTTTAGCGACGGAAGTGGGAGTCGAAAGTCTTTGGGGCGAACTTGACCTTGTTTCGAAATTTGGCCTGGGTGCTGGCCGCTTGCCTGACCCAGTTAAGTTGGGAGTCTGAGAGAGGAAGGGAACGAGTAGTGAAGTGCATATTTTGGAGCGTTAGTTGTGAACGCGACACTCCTTTAAAAAGTGTGCAGTCCTGTACACCCCAAAAGAATCTGAAACTCTTTACCCTTCAAAGAATCTTCGACTCTATACTTCTCAAAGAATCCGCAGCCCTATAATCATTCAAAGAATTTTCGACCCTATACTCCTTCAAAGAATCTGAAGCCCTATACTTTCTCAAAGAATCTGCTGCCCTATACTCTTCGACCCTATACTAATGTACACTGCGTTTCAAATTATTAACGAGCTGACACTTTTTCATTTTGTACAAAAAATACCGATTGGAATTTAACGAAATTTTCACAGTATAATGGAAGTCATTTTAAAAAAGGATCACATATTTCATATTAACTAACTTCACTATCATTTTTTAATTCTTTTTACTTTTTGGGGTTATTTAATACTGAATTAACTCATTTTGATATTTGGTCTCTTACAGTACCCGCTATTGCTTAAATGGTCACCCATCCAGCGAGAACCGGTGCTTTCAACGTGATTTGAAGCTGGAGAAAATGACAGAGAGGCATTACTATCGGAAAATCCGATCTCCCCCTGCCGCTAGGGGGCGAATCGTCAACATACGATGTTGGTGGCAAAACCAAACCCCATCTTTTCTCAAGATTGTCGACCTGAGGAGTCACATTAACAAGGGCTCCGTGCACCGCCCACTTAAAGGGGCAGTTACCGAGGCGAGTCGCTCAAAAAAAAAAAGCACTCCCCAACACTATACTTATCCTTACAACTTTCACCAGGAGAAACGCGTCTCATCTGCACTCCAACGACGGCTAGTAGAAATCCTTTCTAGCTCTAATTCACCTACGAACTGTTAATTTCACCTCTCAAGATAAGTCTTGTAGCAAATGCCATCAAAATTTGCAACAATTTTCTACCTTTATGTGTGTGTAATTTTCATTTGTGTTGTTTTTCTTCTTTCGTCTGAAACAATAGTCGACCACCGCGAGATTAAGAGCTCCCTACGACCCCGTAATTCTTCTTATTACTTTCATTTGAAATACCGAGCTAAAAACAACAAGGGTGAAGATAATAGTCCAAAAATGCTTTGAAGAAAAGAGAGGAATCGGCCCAGATTGTAAAAGGGTTAAAAAAAAAAAAAAAGAATGTCTGCATCAGTTACTCGGGGGAATTTTGAAGACCTAAAAAAATGATTTTGCTCTTTATTTGATTAAAAACGAATAATAATAATAATAATATAAGAAGAAGAAGAAGAAGAAGAAGAAGAAGAAGAAGAAGAAAGATGTGATCTTAAAAGTAGGGTAGGACGAAAGAAAGATTGAGGAAGAGTGAAAGAGAGAGAGAGAGAGAGAGAGAGAGAGAGAGAGAGAGAGAGAGGGGGGGGAACAAGAACAAGAAGAACAAGAAGAACAAGAACAAGGACAAGAGATTGAATGATTTACAGATACAAGAAAGAAAGAAAGAAAGAAAGAAAGAAAGAAGAAAGAAATAATAATAATAATAATAATAATAATAATAATAATGATAATGATGGGAAGAAAAACAATTATATGGACGCTTCAAACGACAAATAGATGAGGTTGCACATCAAAAGACTTGGACATGGTTAAGAAAGGGAAACCTCAAAAGAGAAACAGAATCACTTATAATTGCTGCACAAAATAATGCCATAAGGACAAACTACATCAAAGCGAAAATTGATAAGACCCAACAAAATAGTAAATGTAGACTTTGCGGTAATAGAGATGAGACTGTTAACCATATACTCTGCGAATGTAGCAAACTAGCACAACGAGAATACAAAACTAGACACGACTGGGTTGGGAAGGTGATCCACTGGGAATTATGCAAGAAATTAAATTTTGACCACACAACAAAATGGTATATGCATAAACCGGAATCTGTTCTTGAGAACGAAACGCACAAAATTCTCTGGACTTTGAAATTAAAACGGATCACCTTATCCCAGCAAGAAGACCAGACCTAGTGTTGATTAACAAAAAAGAAAGAACTTGTCAACTGGTGGATTTTGCAGTGCCAGCAGATCACAGGGTGAAGCTAAAGGAAAATGAAAAATGGACAAATATCTGGACCTTGCCAGAGAACTGAAAAAGTTATGGAATATGAAAGTGAAAGTGATACCAATTGTGGTTGGTGCACTTGGAACAGTCCCAAAAGGATTAGAAAAGGGTTTGAAAAGTTTGGATATCAGAGGAAGGATTGAAACCATTCAGAACACTGCACTGCTGCAATCTGCCAGAATACTCAGAAGAGTCCTGGAGACCTGAGGAGACTTGCTGTCACTCAGACTCCAGTGAAAGACCATCAGCTAACACTGATGTGAAAACTCAAAAGGAGTAAATAATAATAATAATAATAATAATAATAATAATAAGAAGAGATAGTAATGTTAGAAGAAGAAGAAGAAGAAGAAGAAGAAGAAGAAGAAGAAGAAGAAGAAAGAAATAATAATAATAATAATAATAATAATAATAAGAGGAAGAAGAAGAAGAAGAAGAAGAAGAAGAAGAAGAAGAAGAAGAAGAAGAAATAAAAAGAGAAATTAAAAAGGAAAAAAAATTGATGAAAAACGAAAAACAAAAAGGAGAACATGGAGAAAAAAAACTAAAAAAAAATTTGAAAAACATTGAGAAGAAAAATAGAAAATGAAGATGAAGAAGAAAAAAATGAAAAAAAAGAGAATTTAAAAATGAAAAAAAAAAATGGAGGTCCGTCTTCTCGTTCAAATTCAACCGAGAATGTTATGATCGTTTGATTGTTAGAGTGGAAAGATTTCGCCGAGAAGTGTTTGGAATTAACTAAATAATTTCCTGGCGGATATGATCGCAGATTTGCGTCGATTTATTAAAAGAACATCTCCAAAAACTGTTCGACCTGAAGAAATATCAATAACATTTTTTTGACTGAATTTTTTTCTTTTTTCTTTAGAGAAAAAAAATAATTTAGTTTTCTGATTTTTTTTCGTTTCTTTCTTTTTTTTTTTTCAATTCTTAATGTATGGTTCATGCTCATTTGGGTTTTAAAGTTAATTTTTATTTAAAGTCGGCCATATTGGCTACTTTTTTTTTGTTCAACTTTGACTCTTTTAAAAAATCGCGAAGAAAAATATATAAAACAAGTAGGAATATATATATATATATATATATATATATATATATATATATATATATATGTGTGTGTGTGTGTGTGTGTGTGTAAGAAGTAAATACACAGCGATGTGTTTATGATATGGCTTCTTTTTTGTTTTTTAGCCGACAATTTATATATATATATATATATATATATATATATATATATATATATGGGAGAATATCTGCTTAATTGAAGTATGAAAATCAATTAGTTGATAATTAATGAATTAGGCGAATATATCTGTTCAAATGTAAAGCGTAAACAAATCGAGAAAAAGTCAATCTCTGTATTTACATTTCGGTCTATTATGCCTCATCAGCAGTTATAGACTGGTAGCTGCTTTGTGTGTGATTCGAACCTTAACTGCCTAGCTGACGTTATTATAATAATGTAGTTATCATAATATATTCATCTGGGAATAAATATCAGAAAACTCGGTTGTTGTTTTTTGTTTCTTTTTAGTTTCTTTTATTTGGTAGTAGTGAATTTTCGGGATTGTAATTTCTCCCTTCTTCATGACTCTATGAGAACAGTAATGATTTCTGGCTGCTGGTTGTTATTTTTATGTGGGAATGCTGGATGCTGATTGGTTAGTTGGTGATTAATGAGTTTGTACTGTGTGGCTCTAGTATTCTGTTAGGGGTCATGGAGTTGGTGGTAAGGGGGTATCTTGGAAATATGTGTAGGCTTTTAGTGTTCCTGTATCTGTGTTTAGCCCTATTCTGTGCGTGCCTAATCTAATTATCCATCTTAATTCAGCTAATTTCCTTGCTTGAGTGGATGGAAAACCTTGCTGGATCAAGATACATTTCAGGTTATCTAAATTGTGTGATGGGGTGTTGAAGTGGTGTGCGATTCTACTGCTTAAGTTTTATGGTAGATTTGTGGTTGTTTGGGCGTAGTCTCTCTCTCTCTCTCCTCTCTCTCTCTCTATATATATATATATATATATATATATATATATATATATATATATAATAAGATAAATGTATAAAGGTTTTACATATCTATTTATTAGGTGACAAAGGAACATTCACAACCATATGGGTTCCATGCGATGCAATCATTTGAAACATCTTCACCTGATGATTGCATCGCATGAAACCAATATGGTTGTGAATGTTCCTTTGTCACCTAATAAATAGACATGTAAAACCTTTATATATTTATCTTATTATATTATATAACAGCTCTATTTTATATTGAGCACTCTACCAATAATACTGCCTTTGGTACGCCATTCCAGCAAAAGCTGAAACAGTGACCATCTCACATATATATATATATATATATATATATATATATATATATATATATTTCCTTTACTTGTTTCATATTGTCTGAAGGAGGTTTCTATATAAACCGAAATGTTTTGAACATCGACACTACGACCAATAATAAACTTCCATCTACTTAACATCCCGTGTTTGTCTATAATTCTCCACATACACAAACACACACACGCACACCCACACCCACCCACACATATATATATATATATATATATGTGTGGTATATGTGTGTGTGTGTGTGAGAGAAGAGAGAGAGAGAGAGAGAGAGAGAGAGAGAGAGAGAGAGAAAAGAGAGAGAGAGAGAGAGAGAGAGAGAGAGAGAGTCCCGTGGTGTAGCGGCTAACGTGCTGGTTGGTTGGTTGGTTGGTTTTGTAAAGAGAGAAGCTCCTTCAATGTGATTTTTTTTCTTTTCTTTTTCTTTTTTCTTCTTATATTTACTTCATCCCACCATTTAACTACTACCCCCCCCCGTTTCTGGTCAGCCCTGATGTTCCATGGCATTAGATACCTAAAAGATCGACCATGTCCTTTTTTTATCAGCTATCATCAACACTGCTTGTATTCTGACATTCTATTGGTTAAAAAAACAAACAAATAAAATAAAAACATCGTCCCTCTCTTTTGCTCTAATTCTATTCGCTACAAAAAAAAAAAAAAAAAAAAAGAAAAAAAAGAAGAAAGAAGTGAAGGCCAAAAAAAAATGTCCTCGTTCCTGTCTTTTCATTGGCTGAAAAAAAAAAAAGAATCTATCCAATGAGATGTCAACAGTGCATTTCACCTATTTAATTGATGAAAAACGAAAAAAAAAAAAAATGAATGAATGAATAGATACCAAAATGTTGTGTTAAAATTTATTTTATATCCCCTCATTATCTGATAAAAAAAATTACCATACTTTTTTTTCTTGTTGGTCTTTTTAGAACCAATACCGACTTTGAAATGAGAGAAAAACGTTTTCGAAAGATTTGGTTGAATTGGGATCAAGTAACCAATAGGCACTCTATCTGTGATCAAGTAACCAATAGGCACCCCTAGCCGTGATCAAGTAACCAATAGGCACCTAGCTGTAATCAATAACCATAGGCCCCCTAGCTGTGATCAAGTAACCAATAGGCACCCCTCTGTGATCAAGTAACCAATAGGCACCTCTATCTGTGATCAAGTAACCATAGGCACCTCTATCTGTGATCAAGTAACCAATAGGCCTCTATCTGTGATCAAGTAACCAATAGGCACCCCTAGCTGTGATCAGTAACCAATAGGCACCCCTAGCTGTGATCAAGTAACCAATAGGCACCCTAGCTGTGATCAAGGTAACCAATAGGGGGCCTACTGTGATCAGTACACGGAAATGTGGTTTACGTGAAACAAAAGAAAAAAACATATTAAGATAAACTTTATATACAATATATATATTCCTTTACAATTCGAATTGTTCAAGTGTTTTTAAATGATACTAAACAAGGATCAGTCGGATGTGGGTACTGTGTGTGCGAGGGTGCGTAATGTTTCTTTTATGTGAATTAAATTATAATGCATATACATACATACATAATTGCATGGCAATATACATACATACATATATTGTATGCATATGCATACATAGCATATAATTGTATGGCATACACATACATACATATATGGTATGCATATACATATATATGCATATAATACATATATAACTATATGCATAATATATAGTGATCATATAAACATATATATTGCATATATATACTGCATATAATACATATATATATATGCATATATAATTGGCATATAAAATACATATATAATTGCATATATTATGCATATAAATACATATATATTAGTGCATATATAATATGGCATATAAATACATATATATATGCATATTATATGCATATAATACATAATATATATATATTGCATATATATATGCATATAAATACATATATTATAATGCATATATATATAGCATATATATAGTGCATAATAAATATAGTATATATGCATAGTATCATTAATATATATATTGCATTATTATATAGGCATATAAAGTCACGCGTGGCATATATATATATATGCATATATATGGCTAAGTATTATATGCATATTATGCATGTGCATAATAACATATTATGTCATAATTTTATATTTAATATATATATATATATATAGCATACAATGATGCATATCATTATGGCATATGCCATATACATATATGCTATCATATATATATGATTCAATATATATATATTATTCATACATATGCATACAGTATATATATATGGCTATACATACATACATATATGCATACATGTTATATATATTATATGTCATACATGATGCTATATTATAGTCATGCTACATATTATATGAAAATGCATGCATACATATATATATTGCATGCATAAAATAATATATACATATATCCATCCATGCATATATATGCATATATATTTATGCATATTATGCATATTATATATGCATTATATATATATGATAAGCATATATAATATATATATATAATTATATATATATAGTATATATATGCATACTATATATATATGCATACATAAAATATATATATGCACATATATATATATATATGGCATACATAAATATATATATGCCACATATATTATACATACTAATATATAATATGCATATATATACATACATGAAATATATATATATGCATAAATATATGCATATATATACAGTACATAATTATATATGCATATATAATGCATATATATACCATACATAATATATATATGCATATATATATGATTATATATTATTGCATACATACAATATATATATGCATAATACATACATATACATACTTATATATATGCATACATACATACTGATATATGTGTATAACATACATAAATACATATATGTTGCATATAACATATATGTACATATATATATAATATATATTATATATATGGTATAATGAATTACATATATATATATAAAGCTAATTGCCACTGATTTTATTAATGTTCTTAAATAAATTTCGTTGCATGCTGCAGTTATACATATAGGCAGTGTATCATATAGTAAATAAGAATCCGATAACATTTCTGGCCCTGGAGACTGCACCGCGTGATTATATGTTTGTGTGTTTGTGTGCTTATGCGTACATATACAAACATATATGCAAAGGTATTCCCAATCCAGTGTTAAGTGAAATACTAAGTTTTTTTTAGATAATTCAAATCTCGATATAATGAGATAATTACGAAAGCTATTATAATTATTTCTTTTTTTCATAGGAAATCTCAATATTATTCAAGAGTATTGTTTCAGGAAATCCAACGGCTTTTATGTGTCATCAGTTCAAAATTAAAAGCTTAGTAATTTTAAAGTTACATAATCTGACCTGATTCATATTACACATCTCATTCATGTTGTCATTACCAACACTGCACTGGATATCACGTGTCTAGACCACAGATTACCAAGAACAAAGCACACGTACACAATCACACATGAAACATAAGCACAACGGACACACACACACGAACATAAGCACACATACGTACAGACTTTAATGGTGAATGAAGTATTTACTTACACAGTTAGTTTTTTTCAATGTTATGTTTTTTCTCATCAATACACTTTACGACAACGCTTGCTCTCTCAATCACATAGAAAGTTATACAATAAAATCTTAAGGCAATGGTTAGGTTGTAGGAAATGGACTTGTCGACCTGATTTCAAAACTAGACGAAGGTTGTTTGCTTTTTACATAGCACTAATGCCTCTGGAAATGTATGCATCCACTACCCTCCTACAGCTTATGGGTAAATAGTGATCAAAACTGGGCTCTTTAACCTTGGCTAGGTAACGCATTATGGAAGAAGGGAAACTTGAATTAAAACCTGTTAAGTCCGCTTAAAGAAATTGACCTTGTGTGCATACGCGCTTTGTGCGGAGGGGTTGGTATATATATATATATATATAATTATTTTATTAGCTACTATATATATATATTATTAATTGGTGATGTGGCAGTCTGTAACCGACACAACGTCACTGTTTACACCACAGTACTCTTGGAATTTCTATGTTTATCAATGAGTTATTTAAATTTATAGTCAATTAATAAATACATAGATAACTTTATTTATTTCACTGTTTTTATTGAAAATCTGGTTAGAATTTGCTCGAACAACGCATGTTTGGTATTGTTTCTCTCATCCCTGGATAAGGTGCGTGACACAAGGACATTTTTATTGGGCCCACCTACAGCGAGCTCATGGGTGGATAGGCACAAAAAAATCGTTGATCCTCGGCATTGCGCTCAGGCGCTGGGCAATAAATTCAGCCCTGTTCCTTAAATAAGGGGGAAGGTGTTGCGGGGGGGGTTCCCTGGGATCAACGGCTGTTAATTTACATTAAAAATAAAGGGACAGAATTAAAGGCCCGTGGTTATGTTAGGTATTTGCCTTCTCATCACCGCACTTATGAGCGCTACACACAAGGGTCTCCGTTTTTATGTGGGCGCCGAAAAATTGCGTCGATCCCGTCGCACTCCCGCCTCAAGGGGCGCCTCAGGTGGCTGGGCCATAACAGCCGCTGCCCTCTTTAACTCAAGGGGGCAGGTTATTGCCTGGGGGGTAGCCCCTGGGATCGTTACGCTGTTAATCTTAAACAACCGGTCCAGTGGCCGAAGCAGCAAACGAACCCGCGCGGAGGTTAGTGCGTTTAAAATCTTTCAGATGTGTGGGTTATATATCATGTAAGAAATAAAATGTTTACATAGATTATGGGTTGTGAATAATTTGCATACCGGTTTTAACAACCCATGTTTTAATAAATTATTACTTGGTGTTATGATTTTAATATCATTGTTTTAATTTCAACACGTTATTAAAAGCAATCCTATGTATAGATTCGAATTGAACTCAATGGAGAATAAAGTAAAAATAAGGTAATCTTTTTTGAGTTCGTATTTAATTCTTTAGTTTTTTCTAATTTAATTAATAATATAATTATATTAAAACTTAAATACTTGACCGCGAGATGGTGCAATATTTTTTGGCTAGTATAAGAATTTTTAGATTACAAATCGAACGCCGTTTTGCATATATAGATAAGCAATTTATTGACAAAGTGTCATTTTTTTCCTTTTTTTATTTCTTTTTTATTTTTTTATTTTTTATTTTTTTGAAGTAAGAGATAAGTAAATCGGATGACTGGGCGCAGTAAGAGTAGAGACAAGTAAACTTGACATGGTTAGTGTGCTTTCAATCAATCATTCATGATGAACCAGTTACGACATTTTGTCAGGAATTTAACTTTGGGACAAGGTGCAATGAACTGGCGGATAGACCGATTTTCCAAAGGCATTCGATCGAAGAGAAGACACGTGACTTTTCAGACTTCCAGTTGGCAGGCAGAATGACCATAAACTGTTCCAAGCATCCTATTTATGCGATGAATAATACAACATATGTGTGTGTGAGAGTATATGGTGTATTGTGTGTTGTGAGTATATGGTGGTATGTGTGTGTGTGAGTATATGTGTATTGTTGTGTGTGTGAGTATATGGTGTAATGTGTGTGTGTGTGTGAGTATATGTGTTATGTGGGTAGAGTATATGTGTGGTGTGTGTGTGTGCGTATATAATATATATATGTGTGTGTGTGTATATATGTGTATGTATATATAATGTAATATTTTAACTATAATTTCAATATCAACATAAATGTAAATTCAATCATGACTTAAGTTTCATGTACCTAATCTTCAGGTAATTTTTATATTCCACAGTGCTAAAAGTCTGCTACTGAAAACCCAGAGTATTTAGGTATTTATGTTGATTTTAAGGTGTAAATATCGAAATATTTCTCTTAATTCTTGTGCATAGAGCCGATATTTGCCGGATTCATCTGCTTTAGGTTGTAGATTTTTTATATTCATATATATGTGTATTTTGTGTAATGGCGCGTGTTGTCACACACAACCGCGCTACCTCAACCAAGTCCCAGTATTTGACAATGAAAAACAAATACCATTTTGCGTCTGTTTGCGCAATGAGTCAAAAATGATAGTGTCGAATATCCGTACTACATTCTAATTTCTAGTTTACTATTCATATTCCAGTGAATCCTTGAAAAAAACTATATATATATCTATATATATATATATTATAGTATATATATATATATGTATTATATATATATATATATATATTGACACTTAATGAAAAAATTAAAAGAAGTAATGAAAGGACAAAAGAAAAAGGTGGAGGTTGAAATTAAGAATTTTAGATACTTTTTACCCAATTGAACTATTTAGGCAATCGGTCTAAGTAAACATCCAGTAGAGCAGCTGTTAAGAGAAACATGAAAATTGAAATTTCACAGTTTAGCGTAGGCATTTAACTCAACTGTTGTTTCAGCGCTTGAGTTCTCTAGTGATTGTAAAAACATATTCTTACGTAAGTATGTACCAATATTTGTTCTCCTGCTTACTGACAAGTTGCCGACGGCCGCGGGTGAGTAAGGAGCTTGGACAGGATGATCAGTCAGGTTTTGCTCCGCGGCTAGAAGTAGCGTTAAAAGTCGAGCGGGCACTGATGAGGACGTAACGTCGGAAAGACTATGCTGTGGATGTACTATATGTATATATAGTTGAAATAACCATAAACTTTCTAAGCGTTGCATTTTTATGACAATGAATGTATAACATACATGTATACAGCGCTTCCCTTCTCTTCCTCTCTCTCTCTCTCTCTCTCCTTCTCCTTCTCTCATCTCTCGTCTCTATGTCTCTCTCTCTCTAATGATATATATATTTATATATTATATATATTATGGACTCGCTGTCGATTTCGAACGCCATGAGGGTTCATACTTGTCGTGGGATTTTTGAATTCGGTGTTCGACCAAGATCCATTTCCGCACGACTCTAACCATTATGCACACCTTTCATCTCAACCCTCTCTCGCCTTTGTCTACGTCTGTCTCTCCTGTCTCTCTCATCTCATCTCTCTCTCTATATTAATCTATATATATATATATTTAATTAGTATATATTATATTATATATATTAATAATGAAATGCAATAACATTTTTAAAATAATTGTTCAGAGGAATAATTTTGATGGAGTAATTTTTTCCTTTTTTTTATTGTAACAGATAGACAATCTGAAAAAGAATGCAGTGTGGATTTTTGTTTTTGGGTTTTTTACGAAAATGCTTCATTGGCGCGTCATTGGTGACCTTTAAATTCCTTTAAAGGATCTCAATCATTAAGAAAGGGGAAATGCCTCTCTCCTTTTACTATTCGAAAACTCGGGGGGGACGCAAAATTATATTCCAGAGATCGAATTTATTCCCAATTCATCTCCGGTTAGATTACTCACCTAAACACAGTTTCTTGGATGTTTGGAAAAGGGTTGGTGGATGCCGACTGGTACCTGAAAGCGAGAGATCTAAATCTCGATATGCAGGAGATGAAGCCGAAAAAAAGGGGATGGTCAAGATGAAATTTTGCCTGGCTGGGTTTTCGGGGCAAAGGGCGGCTGGCCAGAATTTTTGAAATTTTAATCACTGGGATAGACTTCGGATTTAAACACAGTAGCAGATTGATGTTGGCATTTTGCAAAGAAGAATTTTTTACCAAGGTCGATTATGTACCTCGCATTTACCCTAGTTTTTTTCTAACATGGCTGGCCTGTTTCTATGGGAACAGATCCAGATAAATTGCATGTGCGAAAAATATACCTTTCTAGTCGATATTTACTGACTGCAACGTGAAATATTTTTTTTCATTTATATATTCGGATCTTTCTCGTCTGTTTGTGTTAAACCTACCCAGTAATAATTTAAAAACATATTTTTCTTTGTAATAGGTTTTGACATATACTAAAGCACTCTTTTCGTTGTCACAGAGCCTGAGAGCACAAAGAAAATACGAAAGGATGTCATACCGGGGTGCTCAATCTATTTCAGCATTACAAAAATTGTCAACTAAGACCATGAAATTTATCCAAATCGTCATGAATTTGTAATTTTTCTAGGAAGAAATGATCTATATTCGTTCTTTCATAAGCATGCCTTCTGTAATCTACATGATTTTTCATATACCTAAAATAATATGCTTCCTCCTACTGATAAGTTGAGCTCTCTGGATATGATTTCACGTCAGAACGTGCCGATTACGCTTAAATTGCAAGGCTCTTCTTAAAACCAGATCCGCATTCTCCCGGGAGCCGCTACAGCATGTACATCAGTTATCAGTAAAATCTCTCCCTTAAGTGTACAGCCTGAATAGCCCGGTGGTTAAAAACTCTAACTGGTGAAATATCGATCTAGTTTTGATCCAGGCTGGTGTTAGCCAGCTGGAGTCTAGCAGTAAAAGTACTCGTATGTGGTGACTACTACTATCATCAATATGTTTCACCAAATTACAAATGATATGCCGTCAACAGTACATTTTATGTCTCTTTTTTGTGTTTTTTTTTTTTTCTTATTGAACTTTTTGTGAATTTTACTAAAACAATGTCTTTATTAAAATATATTTTTCTCCTGACGATGAACCTGAGATAGAAATAGTTTGAGAACAATCAGAGATAATTACATAAAAGAATTTCCTGTTTGTCTTATCCCTTTTGTTCCGTCATTGTAAAGGTCATTTGTTAAAGATTTGAATTTAGACAATGGATTGGACGGTTATAGATTAAATAGGAAAGTGTAATTGTGTATGTATGAAGTATTTAAATAAAACATAAATTGGAAAATAAAGATAAAATAATACATGTACAGCACCCACAATTACACACACACACAGCACACACACATATATATATTATATTATATCATGTGTGTGTGTGTGTGTGTGTGTGTGTG
>CM042181.1:20408505-20411032 GCA_023376005.1 Doryteuthis pealeii | reverse complement strand
TGTTGTTAACATCGTTTGTTTTTCATTATATCTTTATTACATACTGTCGTTAATTCTTTTATTTTACATATAATATATATATATATATATATATATATATTTCTGTCTACTATCTATCTATCTATCTATCTATCTAATTGTATTCATATCTATCTATATATCTATCAATACAACTTTTAAAAAAAGAAAAAAAAGAAAGAAAAACTTAATAAACTACCGAACTAACAAATTTTGTAATAAAACTGTTAATTTTAACTAGGGGGTTTGGGTTAGGGTTTAGGGTTAGGGTTAGAGTTAGAGTTAGGGTTGGGGTTCAGGGTTAGTTTAATGAATAAATAAATAAATAATTTGGGTTCTGTTTTTTCTGGGTCACCCTGTAATATCATGGGATTTTGAGCATGATTTGCAAGTTTTACCCATTTTTGGAAAGGACAAACTCTATATTTTTAATATATATATATATATATATATATATATATATATATATATATAGACGAAGCTGTTGGCATTTCACATAGCGGGAAAGGTATGAATCCATATATTCCCCCTCCAGCTATGGGTTAAATAGTAGGGCAGACTGGGCCCTTTAACCTTGGGTAGGTAACCAGTCTAGGAGAGGGAAACTGTGAATTCAAAATTCCTGAGGTCGGTCGTTGATTGGGTTTGTGGCAACCGTTGATGCACCAATTCTTTCCTATCGACTGTGCCAAAAAGTGTGGATGGTCCAACACAAGCCTTCACCACTATAAACAAATCACTGTGTGGGTGTTCATTGTGTGTATGAACCCTCATACGTCGAAAATCAATGAGAGAGTCTATAATATATATATATATATATATATATATATATATATATATATATATATATAGATGTTAATAAAATTACAATTGACCAGAAAGTTTAATTTGAAGCGATCTGCTTTGAAAGAAATTATTGCGATTTAAAGTTAAAATTCACTGCATACATATTTTTCACAAAATTATTTATTTTATAAATTAATTTTGATTTAAAACCTCACCCAACATGGAAAGATAATTTTGTTTCACATTTTTTTTTCTCAGAGCTTTTGTTCTGGCTCGCAAGTATTGAACACAATAATAATGTGGCCCGCACTCGTTATTTTTTTCAATTATCCGGCCCACCGTGAAAAATGTTTGGTGATTCCTGGTTATTGGTTACGACGGTCTTGAGATTCGCAACTTGGGCTGTCGTATCAAACTCTTTCCAAGTTATTCCTCTCACCCGTCTCACCCGCCCCCACTGGAACAAGCACTTGCAGTTTTGCTACAAGTCTTAATTAAGATGTCTGTTCCATAGAGAGAGAGAGAGAGAGAGACAGAGAGACAGAGAGAGAGGAGGGAGAGAGAGGGGGATAGATAGATAGAGAGTTAGAAGAGATATAGATAGATAGAGAGAGGGAGAGAGAAAGGAGATAGATAGAGAGAGAGAGAGAGAGAGGGGGAGGGAGGGGGAGATAGATCGATAGATAGATAGATGAGCGAGTAAAGAGAGAGAGAGAGAGAGAGAGAGAGAGAGAGATAGAAGATAGATAAATAGATAAATAGATAGATAGATAGTAGAGAGATAAATAGATAGATAGATAGATAGATAGATAGATAATAGATGATAGAGAGATAGAGAGAGAGAGAGAGAGAGAGAGAGAGAGAGAGAGAGAGAGAGAGAGAGAGAGAGAGAGAGAGAGAGAGAGAGAGAGACTGACAAATCAAGATCGCAAAAAGGACAATGAATTCTTTATGAATTAATTGGCCATTGTTACGATGTGCTAGAACCCGCCAAAAAGTTTTCAATATGACCGCCGAACTTTCTGAGACTCTATCGACATTTTTCAATCGCCCGTTTCCCGTTGGCACTTCTCCCTTTTTAATTCACGTTTTATTATCACTCATGTTCAAGGCATATTGGGAGGAAATGAAATTTGTGATTGAGTCAATCATCACAAAGCAGCACCTAATCATAGTACACTTGCCGCCTTAAGGAGTGCCAGAAATAAAGCCCAGCAGACTTCTTGACACTGTGCCAACACCTACTGGCTAAACCTGTGTCGTGACATAGAGACAGCTGCCAACATGGGAAATGCAAAAGGCATGTACGAGGGCATAAAAAAACAACCGGCCAGCCCATCATAAAAACTGCACCACTGGGAAGGTGATCCACTGGGAATTATGCAAAAAAATTAATTTTGACCATACAACAAAATGGTATATGCATAAACCAGAATGTGTTCTTGAGAACGAAACGCATAAATTCTCTGGCACTTTGAAATAAAAACGGATCACCTTATCCCAGCAAAAAGACCAGACCTAGTTTTGATTAACAAAAAAGAAAGGACTTGTCAACTGGTGGATTTCGCAGTTCCAGTAGATCATAGGGTGAAGCTAAAGGAAAATGAAAAATGGACAAATATCTGAACCTTGCCAGAGAACTGAAAAAGTTATGGAATATGAAAGTGAAAGTTATACCAATTGTAGTTGGTGCACTTGGAACGGTCCCTTGTCCCAAAAGGAT
>CM042181.1:20396005-20401005 GCA_023376005.1 Doryteuthis pealeii | reverse complement strand
ATATTCATTAAAATAAAACCAAACAGTTAGAAATCAATAATACTAAGCACATATTTATTAAATTCGATTTTTTAATATTAATATATGCAAATTAGCCTTCCCGTTCACACTGTAAACCGCTATTTTGTTGTATATATAATATAATTGCATGTTGTCAGTATGTAGTAGACATAGTTAACAGTATTAATAATGTAAGACAATTTTATTAATAATTGAGGTTTAGATAAAAAAAAAATCATGGAGAATGTGATGTCAATAACTAAGAGAATTGTGACTTGAGTAGGAATATAGTTTCGGTTACAGACAGAAAAACACACAATCTCCCTTATAATAAGATATATATATATATATATATATATATATATATATTAATATATAGTGGAGTTGAGAGGAACAAAAGAACAAAACTCAGACAAAAGTGTATAGGATATATTTCGCTAGAGCTTTGAGCTCGGTGTCATCAGTCGTTTTAATGAATTATCAGGTTATCATACAAGTGTTTTATAGAAGGGGTAGTGTGGCGGGAGGAGTTGGATAGGAGAGGAGGTCAAGTGGGTGGGTAACCTCTTCTCACTAACGCTTACCCATCTGTCAATATCAGCCGACTAAGTAGTCAACCAGCCACATATTCGGGCTGTTGTTTGGCTGGGGGTTTTAACCACATGGCCTCGCTTAGTCTATAAATTTAAGTGGTGTATTGCAGCACACCTTATATATCCAAATATTCCAACAGCAACTCTTGTGACACTATCGTTGCCAAACTGCATTGGTTTTTGTGCCTTTCGTTTGGACCACAAAGGCAGTATGGAGAGGGGAAAACTGATGCTTGGGCGGCAGCTCATCCTCCATATCAACACGCCCAGGCTAAGTGGTTCCACATTTTTGGACACAACGCCATCGTCTCTAGTAGACGGATGGATGCCAACGATATATATTCTATACTCCTGAAAGAATCTGCAACCCTATACTCAAAGAATCTGGACCACAAAGGCAGTATAGAGAGGGGGAACCTGCTGCTTGAGCGGCAGCTTATCCTCCATATCAACACGCCCAGGCTAAGTGGTTCCGCATTTTTTGGACAATATTCCAATCGTCTCTAGTAGACGGTGTTAAGTTTCTGACCGCCATCCTTGGCCAGTTGAAAAGGACTAAAGTAAGTAAGTCCTGAACTATAGAATCCTTTGGTAAGTGAATAAGTCCTGAACTATGGAATCCTTTGGTAAGTGAATAAGTCCTGAACTATAGAATCCTTTGGTAAGTGAATAAGTCCTGGGTTATGGAATCCTACGGAGTACCAAAGGTCCAGTGATATAATCCTATGTCCCGTCGTCCACGAAGGTTCAAAGCAATGTGCGTAGGTATGACCAGAACAGCCAGTATAAATAACAATATCAGCAGCAGAGTACTGCCAGTGATTGGCCAATAGGTTGGTCACATGGTTCTCGGCGAGTCTATAAGTAGACGTGGACATCTTGCACACACCTTATAATCCCAAAAACGCCAACAGACGGATGGATACCAACCAAGAATTTTTCATTTGAAAAAAAACAAACATTTTTTTTTTGGTGTAGAATTAAGCATCAATCATCTTGACTTGAAGATGTATGTTAAGAATCCGAAACGTTGGCAAATTTCTCAAATCTGGTTGAGTAGAGCGTAAGTTATTGTTTCAAAGACAGCCTTGGCTCAACCTACGCCATGCAGATGTGTTTCTGCCGCTCACAGACATCAGCGGAGGGAGTGGCTTATATATTTTTTCATCCTTATGATTATTTTTATTCTATTGAAAGTCTATTTACCATTTGGTGCTAGACTGGATACACGATACACCTGAGGAAAGTCAAAAAGAATATATCAGTTGGAAGGGTGTAATAAAAACAATAAAGATGAGGATAACTGTCTGGATAGTACACAGAAGAATAAAAAGTATTTAATCGCAGAACAGGTAATACAATTTTGTAGACCTATAGTCGCCAATGAGTTTGTGGCTCTATACTCCTCAAAGAATCTGCCGGTTTTTATTCTTCAAAGAATCTGAAGCCCTATACTCCTGAAAAACTGTGCAGCTCTGCACACCTCAAATAATCTGAAGTCCTATACTCTTTAAAGAATCTTCGATCCTATACTCCTTCACAGAATCTGCAGCCCTATACTCCTCAAAGAATCTGAAGCCCTATACTCCTCAAAGAATCTTCGACCCTATACTCCTTTAAAAAGTGTGCATCCCTGTACTGCCCAAAGTATCTGAAGCCCTACACCCCTCCAAGAATCTTCGATCCTATAATCCTTCAAAGAATCTGAGGCCCTATACTCCTGATAGAGTGTTTACAGCCTTATAATTCTCTAAGAATCTTCGACCCTATACTTCCTCAAAGAGTGTGCAGCCCTATAATCATTCAAAGAATTGTCGACCCTATACCCCTTCAAATAATCTGGAGCCCTATAATTCTCAAATAATCTGCAGCCCTATAATCATTCAAAGAATCTTCGACCCTATACTCCTTCAAAGAATCTGAAACCCTATACTTCTCAAAGAATCTGAAGCCTTATAATCATTCAAAGAATTGTCGACCCTATACCCCTTCAAAAAGTCGGGAGCCCTATAATCCTCAAAGAATATTCGACCCTATACTTACTCAAAGAGTTTGCAGCCCTATAATTCTCAAAGAATCTTCGACCCTATACTTCTCAAAGAGTGTCCAGCCCTATAATCATTCAAAGAATTTCGACCCTCTACCCCTTCAAAGAATCGGGAGCCCTATAATCTCAAAGAATATTCGACCCCTATACTTACTCAAAGAGTTTGCAGCCCTATAATTCTCAAAGAATCTTCGACCCTATACTTCTCAAAGAGTGTCCAGCCCTATAATCATTCAAAATAATTTTCGACCCTATACCCCTTCAAAGAATCTGGAGCCCTACACTTCTCGAAGAATCTGCAGCTCTATAATCATTCAAAGAATTTTCGACCGTAGACTCCTTCAAAGAATCTTCGACCCTATACTAATGTATATGCTACAATTATACAATGTCTGGTGATGCTTTTAAAAAAAGCTTCACGTTCCGATAATTTTGGTTTGTGGCATTTCAACTTTTCTTGGGTCATTTAATGTCGAATCAAGTCATTTTGATATTCGGTTGGCATTGTTGTATTTTAAAATATATATTTAACTGTTTTATTATATTTTGTTTTTTTCCTAAGATATTTGCATATATAGGGTAGCAAGAGGTTTTGTGTTTTAAGGTTTAAAGGTTTGGATACTCTTGTGTGTTTTTAACGGTTTTCGCTTTCATTTAGTGGTCGCTTTGAAAATGAAGGAACCCAAGGAACAAAAAAATAAAGAAAGAAAGAAAGAGATAAAGGCAGAACTATACTCCTTTAAAAAGTGTGCAGTCCTGTACACCCCCAAAGAATCTGAAACCCTTTACCCTTCAAAGAATTTTCGACCCTATACTTCTCAAAGAATCCGCAGCCCTATAATTATTCAAAGAATTTTCGACCCTATACTCCTTCAAAGAATCTGAAGCCCTATACTTTCTCAAAGAATCTGCTGCCCTATACTTCGACCCTATACTAATGTACACTGCGTTTCAAATTATTAACGAGGTGACTTTTTCATTTTGTACAAAAAATACCGATTGGAATTTAACGAAATTTTCACAGTTAATGGAAGTCATTTTTAAAAAAGGATCACATATTTCATATTAACTAACTTCACTATCATTTTTTAATTCTTTTTACTTTTTGGGTTATTTAATACTGAATTAACTCATATTTGGTATTTGGTCTCTTACAGTACCCGCTATTGCTTAAATGGTCACACATCCAGCGAGAACCAGTGCTTTCAACGTGATTTGAAGCTGGAGAAAATGACAGAGAGGCATTACTATCGGAAAATCCTATCTCCCCCTGCCGCTAGGGGGCGAATCGCCAACATCGTATGTTGGTGGCAAAACCAAACCCCATCTTTTCTCAAGATTGTCGACCTGAGGAGTCACATTAACAAGGGCTCCGTCCACCGCCCACTTAAAGGGGCAGTTACCTAGGCGAGTCGCTCAAAAAAAGCACTCCCCAACACTATACTTATCCTTACAACTTTCACCAGGAGAAACGCGTCTCATCTGCACTCCAACGACAGCTAGTAGAATCCCTTTCTAGCGCTAATTCACCTACGAACTTTAATTTCACCTCTCAAGATAAGTCTCGTAGCAAATGCCATCAAAATTTGCAACAATTTTGTACCTTTGTTAATATTTGTGGGTAATTTTCATTTCTGTTGTTTTTCTTCTTTCGTCCGGAACAATTGCCGACCACCGGGAGATTAAGAGCTCCCTACGACCCCGTAATTCTTCTTATTACTTTCATTTGAAACACCGAGCTAAAAACAACAAGGATGAAGATAATAGTCCAAAAATGCTTTGAAGAAAAGAGAGGAATCGGCCCAGATTGTAAAAGAGTTAAAAAAGAATGTCTGCATCATTTACTCGGGGGAATTTTGAAAAACTAAAAAAAGGATTTTGCTTTTTATTTGATTAAAAACGAATAATAATAATAATAATAATAATAATAATAATAATAATAAGAAGAAGAAGAAGAAGAAGAAGAAGAAGAAGAACACGGAGAAGAAATAAAAAGAGAAATTAAAAAGGAAAAAAATGATGAAAAACGAAAAAAAAAAAAACATGGAGAAGAAAAACTAAAAAAAAATTTGAAAAACATTGAGAAGAAAAATAGAAAATGAAGAAGATGAAGAAGAAAATGAAAAAGGAGAGAATTTAAAAATGAAAAAAAAAATGGAGGTCCGTCTTCTCGTTGAAATTCAACCGAGAATGTTATGATCGTTTGATTGTTAGAGTGGAAAGATTTCGCCGAGAAGTGTTTGGAATTAACTAAATAATTTCCTGGCGGATATGATCGCAGATTTGCGTCGATTTATTAAAAGAACATCTCCAAAAACTGTTCGACCTGAAGAAATATCAATAACATTTTTTTGACGGAA
>CM042181.1:20391005-20393505 GCA_023376005.1 Doryteuthis pealeii | reverse complement strand
GACACTACGACCAATAATAAACTTCCATCTATTAACATCCCGTGTTTTTCTATAATTCTCCACATATACACACACACACACACACAGACACACACATATATATATATATATGTGTGTGTGTATGTGTGTGTGAGAGAGAGAGAGAGAGAGAGAAAGAAAGAAGAGAGAGAGAGAGAGAGAGAGTCCCGTGGTGTAGTGGCTAACGTGCTGGTTGGTTGGTTGTTTGGTTGGTTGGTTGGTTTTTGTAAAGAGAGAAGCTCCTTCAATGTGGATTATCTTTTCTTTTTCTTTTTTCTTCTTATATTTACTTCATCCCACCATTTAACTACACCCCCCCCCAGTTTCTGGGTCAGCCCTGATGTTCCATGACATTAGATACCTAAAAGATCGAACAATGTCCTTTTTTTATCAGCTATCATCAACACTGCTTGTATTCTGACATTCTATTGGTTAAAAAAACAAAAAAATAAAAATAAAAAAGTCGTCCCTCTCTTGTCAAATCATTCCTACATAAACAAAAAAAAAAAAAAAAAAAAAAAAAAAAAAAAAAGAAGAAATATCCTCGTTCCTGTTCTTTCATATGTGAATAAAAAAAAAGAATTATTCCAAGAGATGTAACAGTGCATTTCACCTATTTTTAATATTGATGAAAAACCGAAAAAAAACAAAAAATGACAATGAAGTAGATACCAAAATGTGTTTATAAATTATTTATATCCCCTATTACTGAATAAAAAAAAATTACCATTAACTTTTTCTAGTTGGTCTTTTTAGAACCAATACCCGACTTTGAAACTGAGAGCGAAAAACGTTTCGAAGACTTTGGTTGTAATTGGGATCAATAAACCAATAGCACTCTATCTGGGAATCAAGTAACCATATGGCACCCCTAGACTTGATAAGTAACCAATAGGCACCTCTCATCTGGATCAAAGTAACACAGTTAGAGCACCCCTACCGTGATCAAGTAAACAATAGGCACCCCTAGCTGTGAAACAGTAACCCAATAGGCCTTAGTTGTATCAAGGTAAACATAAGGCACCATAGCTGTGATAAATGTAACCAATAGGCACCTCTATATGGATCAAAAAAAAATAAAGACCCTAGCGTAATCAAAAACCAACAAATAGCACCCCTACTGTGGCTCACGATAACCGATAGGCACCCCGCGTGACTAAGATTTCAAAAAGGACATGTTTTACTCATCGCAAAATTCCGGGTTGTTTGTTACAGAAGATTTTAGACACCTTTTTTTTTAGTGTTATTTATGTTGTTGCTGTTACTTCAGTAGAATTTTATTAAATTATAGAAACTATAAGAACAAGGACACGTTTTTTATTATATAAATACAGGCCGTTTTTTTTATTACTATTTCAATTTAATATTATAAAGAAATGAATTATGACATACAACAGTACGGCCCTTAACCACGCGCTGAAAGAGACCCGCCCCCTTAGCATCGGGCTGATAAGACCTTGTGGCAATTCGCAACGAGCCATGTCGGCGACCAATCAAACACATAACTAGGCTTATATTAGCTGCAATTTCGAAGATGTGATACATTCAATCTATCTGCTTCGCTGGGGCGACAAGCACGTACTGTCTTTCCTGAGACCAAGCTTACCACCAGAAGTCCGATGACATCATAAAGTTAACTTCGAACTCAAAGCGAACCTCACTCTTCAACCAAGACATAAGTTCCAAGCATTATTTGCACCCTAAGCCTGCACTCACATTTTACATTAATCTACATTTTTATATCACAACTTAACATATTTATATTGCATTTCATGTGTGCAATACACCTTTGTCAAGCCTGACGTGTTCATTACCGCGTCCTTTATTATAGTGCTAACGTATACCATATAGATTATAAAACTTAATAACGAACCACGTTTAATCACGGAAGGGTAACATTTTTATGGGAAATCCTAATAAACGCACAATACACATTTTCTATCACAAATTATTATTAATAGTTGATAAACAACCTATACATCTAATTTATGATACATAAGCAAAACAAACTATCTGCTTTAATCAAAGTCAATGCTCACAACCACCGAGCTACAGAGTAGTCATCTATTACGGCACTAATAAGGTAACGGATGACAACAAAGACAAAAATCCGGCGATAATACCAAAAAAACGATATACATTCTGAAATTTCAACTTGACGAATGGACGGTAGCATAAAAATCAGAGGGCCCAAGACAACTAACCGCATATTAAGGAACATAGATTCTCAACAAAATACCGATACACACTCACTCACTACTAACCAATGGAGATTGAGTGTTGCTCGCTGCTAACCGAAACTAAGATATACTAGCCATCATCAAACCCACTATATTATTACACATACACTCACAATTTAATATAATTTAAAAAACACAAATCATTAATATAAATACATTTGAAATATGACAACATAACATCTGAAAACGCAGCATTACATCTATCGTAAACTAATACTAGTCAATCTGACTTATAAAAGACA
>CM042181.1:20356005-20381005 GCA_023376005.1 Doryteuthis pealeii | reverse complement strand
AATCACTACTCAAGTCACAATTCCCTTAGTTATTGACGTCACATTCTCCATGATTTTATTTATATCTAAACCTCAATTATTAATAAAAATGTCTTACATTATTAATACTGTTAACCATGTCTACACACTGACAACATGCAATTATATTTATATATACAACAAAATAGTGGTTTACAATGTGAACGGGAAGGCTAATTTGCATATCAATATTTAAAAATCGAATTTAATAAATATGTGCTTAGTATTATTGATTTCTAACTGTTTGGTTTTATTTTAATGAATATAAGCAAAAATCTCTTCAATGAATCTTAAATGAAATCCATTAACAAGAAAAAATAACTGTCATTTTATTATTTACTTCCTCTTTTAACTAAATGCTTAAATTAGGAAAAATAACAATGAAAGACGAGAGTAATGGAAGAGTAAGTTTCAGTTGTTCCATTTTTTATTATAGTCCCTCTGTTTCAAATCTTTTATTATATTCCCTCTGTTTCAAATCTTTTTATCTGTATTCTTATTTAGTTTCATTAGCCTTTCTAATTTAATACAATATTTTATTACATTAAAACTTAAATACTTGCACCCGGAGGGTGCATATATTTGCTAGTATATATATATATATATTCTCTGTGGAGAAGAGCTTTACAGGAGGGCACAAAAAAAGTTTGAGACCAACCGTATACAGCATGAGCAGTTGAAACGAGATATTCGCAAGAATAAAAAAGTAGACAACCAAGGGCTTCAAATCGGTCTACTATGTGACCAGTGGAAGGCTATGTATGAGCAAGGCTGGTCTGATCAGTCACCAATCTGTGCATCGGCGAGATGGACTAATAAAATACCCTGTACTCCCTGGAAATACCTGTAATTGTGGGAAGATGTGCAAGACTTTGGCAGGACTAAAGAGCCACTTTCGTGCAGCTCATTGTTGAACTTTTTTGAAGCTCACCATTATATTCTTTGAACTGTTGAACATTTTTTAATTTTTATATCAAAATATTTGTTTAATCTCAACTACGCGTTTGTTCTGACATGCATCCATAGTAATATATATATATATATATATATATATATATATATGATATACATGTATATATATATATATATATATATAATCCAAAAGTCCAGAGAAGAAATCTTCCTTACGACACAAGAGTTTTATTTAAACAAAACCTGTCGCAATTTGAGAGCTCAATGTGTGCTCTTAACGTTAGAGTCACAAGCAAATATATAAGTAAAGAAATAACAAAAGACTTAGAGATTTTGCATTATAGCCTATTTCGGGGAGCTTAGACAAAGTGACTAATTCTCCCGACTCATCTGATGAGCTGGGAGAATTAGACACTTTCTCTAAGCTCCCGAAATAGGCTATAATGCAAAATCTCTGTCTAAGGGGCCGGGTTAGCTCAGTCGGTAGAGCGTTCGGTTCCTAGTTCGATACCGGTCCCCGCCAACTCAGCGTATGAGTAGCACAGGGATCTGTGCGGTAAAGTAAGGAGCTGATGGTAGGTGTGGCGCTCCACCTCAAACAATCTCCTTGGTCTAGCGTTATTGAAAAAGGGATAGACTCCCTCGCTGACTGGCTGATACCGACTTTAGGCCACCCCGTCGACTTTACTTTTTACTTATATATATATATATATAAAGAGAGAGAGAGAGGGGGGGTAACATAGGTGAATAGAATGTGTGTGTGTGTTTTTGACACAGAGAGAGACAGAGAGAGTTACAGTGAGTTGAAGATGTGATATATATATATATATATATATATATATATATATATATATATATATATCAACGGACTTCCTCTCTCTCCGATAAAGACAGAACCGCTTGGAAGGAAGGAAGAAAAAAAATCACTTATCTTATCTAGTACTTTCTTATCCCCGTTTTCAATTTGAAAAGATTTCTATCACTGTTTAGACAACACATTATTCATCCTAATGTCCCGATGAAGGTTTTATAATAAACTGAAACGTTTTAACGTCGACTTCGAATCTACATCAAATTAATTAACCATTTTGGAATATTTTGCTTTTTCTTATTTCTACATACCGTCTTATTTATTTCCATATTTCGATGCCCATTTATTTCATATAAAAAATAAGCGTCACTATATGATTTTCATACCTTCTAATAAGCCGACGCTGCAGTGTTTCGGTTTATTTGACAAACCTTCCTCAGGGCCTTCGTTGGTTTAATGAAATATAAATTATTAATGAAAACTAAAGTCCGCGAGCCTCTGTTTTTGGTACGTGGCTGCTTTTGTTGAAATTCAAATGTGTAGAAAGAAAAGACAGACTTTAAAACACTGATTAACGTCGGCATCTTAATTTTTCCGAAAATTATTGTAAACTAATTTTTATGAATGAAAATCATTTTACGTCGGCATCCCGATTTTATATATATATATATTATATATATATATATATATATATATATATATTCCTTATCGTTTCTTATATAACCAGGCCAGAGTGATGAATTCCCCCCACATCCAGCAATCAGTGAAAATAATCTCCTAAAATTAACAGCGACACGATAAACTTAAACAGAAGAGGGTTTCCAGTTAAAGAATCTAAAAAAATGGTAATGAAAAAGAAATGATTTTTACTATAAAAACGCATTGGAGATGATTTTTACTATAAAAAAGCATTGGAAATGATTTTTACTATAAAAATGCATTAGAAATGATTTTTACTATAAAAATGCATTAGAAATGATTTTTACTATAAAAATGCATTGGAAATGATTTTTACTATAAAAATGCATTAGAAATGATTTTTACTATAAAAATGCATTGGAAATGATTTTTACTATAAAAATGCATTAGAAATGATTTTTACTATAAAAATGAATTGGAAATGATTTTTACTATAAAAATGCATTGGAAATGATTTTTACTATAAAAATGCATTGGAAATGATTTTTACTATAAAAATGCATTGGAAATGATTTTTACTATAAAAATGAATTGGAAATGATTTTTTCGAATACTTTATGTCTTATTTATATCCATATTTCACCGTCCGCTTTTAATATAAAAATAAGTGCCACCATTTTGTTTTCATACCTTCCAAACGATTCTTATACATACATATATATATATATATATATAATATATATATATATATATATATATATATATATATTCCATTTTGTCTTATCGTGTTCTTAATCTAAACAGGCCAGAGTGATGAATACCCCCAGATCTCGAGCAATCAGTCTAATCTGAAAATAACCATGACTCGATAACCTGACATTCCAGAGGAAAATTTCCAGTGAAAGAATTTTAAAAAAAATGGTAATGAAAAAACGAACTTATCTCATTTTGACAGCACCTGTGATGATAACGGCGAGACCCAGAGGCTGATTGCAAGAATACCCCCCCCCTCTCCCCCTTCTCTCTCTCTCTTCTCTCTCTCTCTCTCCCTCTCTCTCTCGATCACACACACACAACACACACACTCTCTCTCTCTTTCTCTCTCTCTCTCTCAGTCTATAAGCCTTTATTTCTCTTTCTCAATATCTACCATTTCTTAGCCTCTCTCTTTCTCTTTCTCTCTCTCTCTCTCTCTCTCTCTCTCTCTCTCTCTCTCTCTCTCTTTGTCTGTCTGCCTGCCTCTGCATCTGCCTATGTCTCTGTCTCTCTCTCTGTCTCTGTCTCTCTCTCTCTTTGTCTGTCTGTCTGTCTCTCTCTCTCCCACGGATGAAGAATAATTTCAAGACATTGAGCAATTAGATTTGAATAAAGACAAAATTAGTGGCCCTGATTAATTTTGATAACTTTTAATTGAATTTTAAACCGATTCAAGTCATCACTACGATATACATTTCTATAGTACTAGCAGGACCTGTGGATATACCACAGTGAGATAATTTAATTATTACAACATTTGATATATTTACTTAAGAGCTATTGCTAAATAGTTCAATATGATTGAAAGAAGATAGAAAAAAACAAACAAATGTTAATAGTACGCTGACAGATATCTGTTTCGACCTTTGATAAAAACGGTCTACTTCAAGAGCAACTATATTGATGAAAGAAAGGAGGAATAGTTAACTGTGCTTATAAAAGGTCGAAACAGATGACTGTCAGCGTACTAATAACATTTGTTTTTTCTATCTTTTTTCAATCATACTGTCGGATTTATTATATACTTATAGTTCAATATGTAAAAAGTATAATAATCTTGACTAGCAGGACCTGTGGATATACCACAGTATGATAATTTAATTATTACAACATTTGATATGTTTACTTAAGAGGTATTGCCAAATAGTTCAATATGTAAAAAGTATAATAATCTGTATTTAACTCTCTCTCTCTCTCTCTCTCTCTCTCTCTCTCTCTCTCTCTCTCCTCTCTCTCTCTCTCTCTTTCCTGCTTTTAATTTTCATTATGTTCGACTGAAACATCCGTGTCTCACCCCCTCTCTCTATCTTTCCCCTGCGTCCTCTCTCTCTCTTTTTTCTTTCGTTCGTTTTTTTTTCTTTTTTCTTATATTTTTTCTGTGTAGCATGTGCTTTTTCTTCCCTTTCTTTATAATAAAAACGGAATAGTCCATTATTTAACTGAACTGACGACACTCATAAGAAATAAGAATTCGACGTTATACCGACAGCACCAGATAATCAGGATTTACATTTTTGCATTTCATCTTGGACAATTTGGACGGCCTCATTTTTTAACCAGAGGGTGTTGCAAGATGATAACGGTCAGAAATTAAGGAACGCGAATATTATTTCTATAGTATGAAACGCCCCATTTTAAATTTCCTTGAGTATAGAATCAATCCAGCAGCCTATAACACGATAGTACACTTGTCCTCGACAACGACCGAAGTGGTATACCTGTTAGAGTATCATCGATAGGCCCTGTCTGCTGGGGCTTTAGAATATTCGACTGAATCTCCGCCCAATTGGGCCACCTGTTGGTCGTGATTGATGACCCGTATGCTTAAGGATGGGAAACATGGTAGCTGAGCAGTCAATGACAACAACACACCACTTTGGTCCTTACTTAGGCTAGGCAGGCGGTCGAAGAGGCCCCTTCCGATCAGTCGCTGGTCACGTCAATTTATTTATCGAGTATCGATTAAGAATGAATTTATTTCAAAACTGAGCCGTCAATGACAAGCAAAACTCCACATTGGCCCTTACTTAGGCTAGACAAGCAGTTGGAGAGGCTCCCCTCCGATCAATCGGCTGGTCATGTCAAGCCCTACCTAGTACCTATATGATTGTCCAACCCTATTGCCCATATGGCAAGACCAACCCTTTATCTCGGGTGCTAGAAGGTGGTGAGTGAGGAATTTCGTATCCTGAAAATGTTAAACTGCATCTAGTGGTGAGGTTTGGGGAATGTGGAGCACCTCTTTATCACCATTGTACTGACCTTATCACCTTTATGGCACCCCCAACCCTTTTTATCATATGGGTGCTAGAAGGCAGTGGCTGATAGTTTTCATGTCCTAGTAATGATGTAAAACTATCTGATGGTGAGTTCCATTTCTGGAGGTTTGGATGATGTGAAGCACCCCATCATCACCATTTGCTCCTGATCCACTCTGACCCAAAGTGGTAGTACCTGTTAGGGTCGCATCTATCAAAGATTTGAGTATCCATTAAGAATGAATTTTATCATATATGTACTTAGAAAGCAGTAGCTGAGGGTCTTAGTGTCCTGGGTATGACGTTAAACTACATCTAATGGTGAAGTTCCAATTTTTGGGCCCTGGGGAGTGTGGAGTACCCCTTCATCGCCATTACTCCCAGGTTCACCAATTTACCAATTAGGGTCTCATCTATGGATTAATAGAAAAAATGAGTTGCATTGGTAAGACCTCATTTGGAATTTGCTAATGTGGTTTGGATTCTAAGTCTAATCAAGGACATACACCTCATTGAGGGAGTTCAAAGGAGACCTACTAAATTAATGAATGACTTAAAACTTTTATAAAGCAAATGCACAATTATTTTAGTAACAGAGTGGTGAATACATGGAATAAACTACCATCATCAATAGTGAATGCCCCATCTTCTAAACTCCTTTAAGCCAATGTTATAATCATTCTACAGATTATCTAAATATTCTGTGGAATTAAAATGAATATTTATAAGGAACGCTGACAGGTCTCAGACCTAATATACTAGCTGAAAGGATATTATTATTATTATTATTATTATTATTATTATTATTATTATAAAAAATATGTTTAAAAAAATTGAGTTTGAAAAAAATTGAACACCCAACTAAAATAAATAAAACGGAGAACGTCTTTCGGCATAAAATAACCCAGCAAGGGTTGACATGCCGCAAAATCCAACCAACCAACCATTTCATACCACGATAACCGTTACGCTCAGATCGTATAGGTGTGTATGTGTGTGTGCGTGAATGAGTGTGTGTGTGTATGTGTGCGTGTGCATGAGTGTGTGTGTGTATGTGTGTTGCATGAGTGTGTGTATGTTGTGTGGCATGGGTGCGTATGTCTGTCTGTGTTTGTGTATGCATGAGTGAGTGTGTGTGCATGTATGTGTGCATGAGTGTGGTGTGTGTGTGTGTGTGTGCATGAGAGAGAGGGTGTATGTGTGTGTGTGTGCATGAGTGTGTGTGTGTGTGTGTGTGTATATGTGTGTATATGTGTGTGTACATGAGAGTGTATGTGCATGAGTGTGTGTGTGTGTGTGCGTGAAAGAGTGTGTGTGTGCGTGTGTGTGCGTGATATATTTTGGAATGACGTGGAAAACCTTTCACGCGAAGTTAAAAATAAACCTATGCGGTTTTTTTTGTTTTGTTTTAGTTTTTGGTTTTTTACTTACGGAGGAGTCTATGAGGAAGTGCTGTGCCTCAAACTCGTGGAGGTCACGTCACACGTGAATAAGGACGAGACTTGAAAGTCTTGAAAACGCGCCAAATATTTTTGCTAAAAACAATATCAGAATTTGTGATGGGATGTCAGATTAAATAAATTTCTGAAAAAATCTGAATAAATCAGATCTCTCTNGTATAGGTGTATATATATATATATATATATATATATATATATATATATAATATATAATCTTCATACAATGACTGCTATTTACATAGTAGCATTGCAACCAACAAAGCCTTCATCAGATGATGACTCTGGGTTCAGTCATGGTTTCGGGGCCGAAGCATCATTACCACTAACCCAGAGCGCTCCAGCAGTATCTCACGATACCACCAGACTTGATGTCGGTTTGATGTCACAATATTGGACTGCCATATCCACGCTGATGTGGTTAGAGCTTTCTCCTGAATCTTTTTTAAGTATTTCCTCTTGTCTGGTAGAGAAAGTCCAAGTTTAGACAAAAATGCCGAGGTTGAGTTGGTAATAAATCCCCAGCATCCAACTTCGATGGGAAATACATTTGTTATCCATCTGTTTCTGACGCAATGTTCACTTATATAACCCCTTTACATATCAGGTATATAATAGTGAGAGGAGAGAGTAGGAGAGAGATGGGCTCTCACTGGCTCTGCAGTCTTTCTGGTCAGATTCTTCTCTCTGCTGGTTTGGGTGTCTAGTCATTTCTTGGTTAATATAATTAAGCAAGACTTATTTGTTTTTCATATTCTTTATTTAAAAAAAACAACAACAACAGTCAAAAGGGTTTAAACCGTGCGGTGAGAAGCTGGCATCTTTTGGAGCAACGTCTGCTCCCTTCAGCTAATGGCAAGAATCTGACTAACTAACCGTTGTGGGGTTTTAAGAGTCAAAAAATAAGACAAACGACTGTAACAATGTATACAATGTATTGAACAAAAGGAGTAGAAATTTACAGCAAGAGAAAGTGGAGATTGCGTCCGACCAATACAGTTACGAGCTGACTCGCATTTGCTTCGTCTCAAACCACAATTGTTCCTGCTACTTATAATAGCCGTCGGCGCATTCCATTTATGTCCATAGGTTATATCACCTATAACACTAATTTAATTCCTGTTCTTACACCTTCCCATTAGCAGTAGTCGGAGGGGGGGGGGCTCAACTAAAGGTCATTACCTATCAATAATATAACCCCTTCTGATTTTGAATCTTCAACGAATTTTAATTCAAAATCTAACTACACTTACATACATAATTCGTAGGCTACCCACGAATTATGTAACAAATGCTTATTTCTTTTGTCTGACTGCTGCTCTCAACTAGGGTTTATTTTAAGGGGAGGGCTTTATCTTCCTGAAAAATCACATATTGATACATTTGACATAAAATATATATGTAAAACATGAAAACATGTTTAATGAAAAAAGTAAATAAGAAGTCAAGAGAACTGAAAGAATCTAAAAATGCTCTATTCAGTTGAGAGGACACTGTATCTTTTAATAGATAAAACGTGGCTTCATTTTGGGGTTAAACTTGCAAATCGTCGTCAAAATTAAAAACGGAAACTTATTTAGTGATGACCCATGACAGTTTAACTACAATCTATGAATGAAATTTTTTGCGAATTGGGTTACTGTTTAAAGGGTTTGGGGATTAAGGTTGTTTTTGATTGCTTTTAGTTGTTTTTAATTGCTTAAAAAACGACAACAAAAAACCCCAAATTACTATACATTTAATGTTGAAAAATATTTTTTTTAAATCAAGTTTAATTGAAATTATACATTGCAATACTAACACAAATAACTGAGACTAATGTGTCGACCGTTGGATTCAATAATTAATTTCAATGGTTAATTAAATGTATTGTAATTTAATAATAAAATCACACTAGGTCTTATTTTGCTGGTAGGTCTTATTTTCGGGGAAATACAGTATGTTCGTAAATGTTAATGTCAATATAAATCAGTTAAGTCAATCTTTGTTTCTTGGACTTCACACTGCCTCTTGGGCCCTGTCGGTGGGGCATTAGAATGCACCTCTGCAGAGACTCTCCAAATGGGGCCACCTATTGGCCGTGGGTGGCGACCCGTGATGCTTAAGGATAGAGCCCAGGTGGATGAGCAGTTCATGACTTGCAATATTCCACTTTAGGCTTTTCTTGGGCTAGACGGGCGGTCGGATAGGCTGGTCACGTCAAGCCCTAGCACCTATATGATTTTCCCAACCCTATTGCCCTTATGGCAAGCCCCAACCCCTTTTTTATCATAGGGTGCTAGAAGGCGGTGGCTGCGGGTCTACATGTCCTAGGATTGACGTTAAACTCTATCTGATGGTGAGGTTCCAGTTTTGGAGGTTTGGGGAATGTGGAGCACCCTTCATCACCATTTTCCCTGGTCCACTGACCGGAGTGGTAGTACCTGTTAGGGTCCATCTATAGGTTAAATAGAAAAACATGAGTTTATAAACAAAATTGTATTATCCATAAGAATTGATTTATTTCAAAACTTTATCGGCATTAAATGACCATTGAGGTTGATATGCCGTAAAACAAACCCAAATCAACCAAACACTGCCTCTTCTCTCGTCAGTTGTTTTGTTTCTCCATTGAGGAATTACCGATGCCACAAGACCCTTGTTTACCAAAATTGCGAAAGTGTGCCATTATTTGACACTGGAATTTCTGCTGAGACCACCAACATCATCCCCACAATTTTTTTCTCTTTTTTTCCTTCTTTCTTCTTTCTTTCTCTCTCTTCTCTCTCTCTCTCTCTTCTCTCTCTCTCTCTCTCTCTCTCGCACACACACTCTTCTCTTCTTTCTTTTTTTTTTATCAATTTCTTTCTCTCTTTCCTTCTTTCTTTCTTTCCTTCTCTTTTCTTTCTTTCTTTCTTTCTTCTCTCTCTCTCTCTCTCTCTCTCACACACACACTCTTTCTCTTCTTCTTTTTTATTTATCAATTTCTTTCTCTTCTTTTTTTTTCTGTCTTTCTTTCTGTCTTTCTCTCTCTCTCTCTCTTTTCTTTTTTCTTTCTGACTCTCTCTCTTTCTCTCTCTCTCTCTCTCTCTCTCTCCTCTCTCTCACACACAATACACACACAGACACACTCTTTCTTTCTTCTTTTGTTTTTCTTTTTCTTTTTTTTTTTACAAATTCCTGTTAGTCACAACATCCGGGTACTAATTTGCCTTCTCCCTTTCCTCCTCTCTCTCCTCTCTTCTTCCCCCTCCCTCTCACCCCCTCTCCCTTTTCATGTCTGGTTTAAATTTACCCCCCCCCCCCCCATTACTTCGACCCAATTTTTCACTTGGCGGGTGATGGAAGAAAACAAAGAGATGAGAACCCCGTTTAGTTCCCCCCGAAAGAAATGTTCTTTGTCGGTCTTCGCCTTCCATTACAGTAACCCCAGCACCGCCCCCCCCGTCACCCCCCCTTCACCTCCGATTCCTAATTTGACTAAGACGTGCGTTTTCCCTCCTCCTCCTCCTCCTCCTCCTGCTACCCTCCACCCCTACATTTTTAAGGGTGGGCTCCTCTCTCTCTCTTGGGAAACTCCTGCAACGATCCCTGTTGTCTATAGTTAATTAAACTTTTCAAGACAAATCTACGGGGGGGCGAGAGGGGGGAGGAGGAAAGACGATTGGCCGAAGATACTCGTGTATAGGTCGATTCTCGGTTATTTCCTATAAGTTCTAACATGATCAAAAGGGGAACCACTCTTGACTGATAAATTATTTATTTATTTATTGATCTACTAGGAAAAAAGAAGACGGGGTTAGGGTTAAGGCTAGGGGTTAGGGTTAGTTTAATGGGAAAATAAATAAATAATTTATCAGTCAAGAGTGGTTCCCCTTTGATCATATTAATAAAGTAAGTAAAAGTAAAGTCGTCGTCGGGGCGGCCTAATGTCGGTATCAGCCAGTCAGCGATGGAGTCTATCCCCTTTTCAATAGCGCTAGACCAAAGAGATTGTTTTAGCGTCTGAGTTGGAGCGCCACACCTATCATCAGCTCCTTACTTTACTGCACAGATCCCTGTGCTACTCATACGCTGAGTTGGCGAGGGCCGGTAACCCGACTCTCTATATGGTGGGGTCTGCCAAAATGTTTACTCGTTTTCATTTTAAAAACGAATTAAAATTAATTAAATCGATTATTTAAGGTTAAATTTTTGTCTAAGTCGAAAAGTAGTAACATAATGAGCATCATTAAAATAACTAATGCATTATAAAATCCATTCATTGATAAATCAGCACTGAAAATTTCATTAAAATCGGATAATTGCCTGATTTTTGGTAATTTTTTTTTTCAATCGGAGGTGTGTGGGTAAATTGTGCCTACGCATTTTTCATCAAAGAAATTCCCACAACTTGACATACCCCGAAACTAAGCCCTAGTGTTATATTTTCGGAAATAGAATTAATATAATTCATGTCTTATTTTCAGGGAAACACGGTACAATTGTATAAGTCGATCTCGTGTATTGGTCGACCCTTGATTTATGGTCACGAAATCATTAATTTTTGAAGACAAGGATTACACCTAAGCCATTGTGTTTGAATACTGTACACTAGGTACCACCAATTTTCTACACAATGAAACTTGCATAAAGGTTAATATTATTTTGAAAATTTTTTGTCCATTCGAAAGAAGAAAAACATTTTTAAACTCCTGATGATTTTTTTTTAAATTTCAGCTCACGGAAATAATGAAAATTATGAACCAAAAACAATGTTTACATTTTTGTACCGTTAAATCAATTGAAATTTAACGTAGCCAAACCGGCTTTTTTAAACATTCTATGAAAAATAAATTAATGGCCCGATTTTTACGAAAATTTCCATAATCACTTACCTTTTGATGACAATATGTCTGAAATAGTTTTTTTCCTAAAATTTATTAGGGAAATTCTTTACGAGGTATACCCAGCCCCTATTTTATTTTATAAAATATGAAAAAATGAACCGACAAAAAACGATTTTTTTATTTTTTTCTATAAAGATAAGAGTCTGAATAATTATATCCGAAGATTTTTATGAGTTTCGATGCGAGAGTTTTTTTTAATAAAAGAACCATGAATACAGAATTCTGCTAAAAAATATCAATAAAGAAATTTACACTGTTGTAAAAAAAAAAAACGGACTGTTTTACTTAATTTTCAAAATAGCGGTGAGTAATTTTTCCCCAATTGGATAATTTGATCTAAACCTAAACTGATCACGCGTGACATATTTTGGTGGTACCTACTGTACACACTAGTGTACAAGTTGATATCGTGTATAGGTCGAACCTTGATTTATGGTCACAAAATCATTCATTTATGAAGACAATGATTGCTCCTAGCCTATTGTGTTTAAATACCGTACACATTTCGTGTACAAGTCGATATCGTGTATAGGTCGACCCTTGATTTATGGTCACAAACACTATCGGAAATCTGATAGAGAATTATCTCCCCCTGCCGCTAGAGGGCGGATAGCCAACATGCGATGTTGTCGCCAGAACCAAAACCTTCACTTATCAGGGAGAAGTTACCGAGGAGAGACGCAAAAATAAGCGCTCCCATCAGCTTGCCCTTAACCAGCCTACTTTCTAAGGCTGTCTCATAGCATACTACTGAAGGCCGTTTCGACAGCATACTTATCAGAAGGCTGAGGACCTAAATAGTCAACTTAAAAAGGGCCCCATCCACTACTTAGGCGAGTAGCTTCCAAAAGGCATTCCCGACACTTTTTTACCTATCATACGAGAACTGACCAAAACGGACGCGTCTCAACCGCATTCTACAACCACAGCGACCAGAATTCCCTTTCTAGAGCCACTTCTGCAACGAACAGTATTTCACCTCACAGATAAGTCTCGTAGCAAATGCCATTAAAATTTGCAACATATTCTTGTAATATTTGTCAATATATGTATTAAATTTCCATTGTGTGTTTGTCTTCTTTCGTCCGAACAATTTGCCAACAACTGGGAGAATTAAGAGGCTCTCCACTTTAAACCCGTAATTTTCCTCTTAACACATTAATATATGAAATAGTTTTTTTTTTAATTAAGATTTGCTCCTAGTTTTTCTCTTTATATGATATACCGTATATATTTGTCCACAAGTTGATCTTGTGTATTGGTCGACTCTTTATTTATGCTCACAAAATCATTACTTTAAGAATTTCTAAAACCAAGGGTTGCTCCTTTGTATGTCTGAAATATTAGGCATGTACAAAAAACACGCACTTTTGTATACAATGTGCCCTTTCTTCTAAAATATAAATGATCAAAAGTGTAATAATCCGTGTTTTTTTATTTTATCTTTTTTTTATGTTAATAAATGTTCAGAAAAGTGTTATTACTCATGTAACTCTTTTTATATTGCTTCTCTTGCGGAACTCACTGGGAAAAAATATCGTCCAATGAAAAACCACACACACACACTGTTATATAGTAAGGTCACGTGAGTATTAGGAGGTGGTATTAGGTGAGGGATTTGCATCTACCCCACTTGTATGTGCTGGCACAAGGCTTCATTTTACGTGGTGGGTCTACCCACAAGCGAAGCTCATGGGTGGGAAAGAACAAAAATTGCGTCAATCCCTTCGGTATCCCCCTCAAGAGGGCGCCTCAGGCGCTGGGCAATGTACTTTACCGGTCCAGTGGCCGAAGCACACTGGAGCCCCCCGAGGGGAAGGTAAGTATTAGGATGTGAGTATTTAGATGGAGAGTCCATCGTCTAAGTACCTCAAGGGAGTTCTGCACAGAGTATATGCGTGTGTCTTTAATAGTGGCTAGAACATCACACTGTTGAGGTACGGGAAGATGGGTCATTCCATATATATCACACACACACTAAAAAGACAAAAAAACCCAACATTTTATCTAATAATATTTTTAAATCTAATCATTCAAATTTTTTATTCAGTATATGTACGTTTTATTAACAAATCCTTGGTTACGAAATCATTTTGGTAATTAAGAACCTTATTACTCGTGTATAGGTCGACCCATTTTTTTAGGGGGGGGAAATTTACACATTCAAAATTCAAACGAGTATTGACGAGGTACGTTGTGTGACAACACCCAATCATAATTGGATGACGAGAAACAATTTAGCAATAACGCGCCACGTGGGGTGGGAGTGACTGATGTAAAAATCTCGCTGACCATGTTCGTATTAATATGAATAGGAACGAGGGGTGATGAGTGATAGGGACTGTTGGTGAGAGATTGTCATGGTAATCCGTGCTGCTAGCGTGCCTAATGATGATGATGATGATGGTATTGTAGGATTCAAAGTTAATAAGTTGAACACAAACAACTCCGACACGAGTGTTAAACAAACATGGACTTTTCATACAGGCACATGGAGAATGATACTTATAACAGAAATAAAAGAAAATAAAAAAGGACACATTCATGAATAGAGATACAATAAGGAAGTATACAAGAGAGATACCTAAATGTACATATAGAAGTAATGGACAGCTATGGAGGATACATAGGGTAATGTCACTGACTAGCGTTGCGTTTGGGGGACAGAAGTCCCCACGAGAAGGTGTAGACATAAAAGTCTAACCCATGTGCGTGATGCTACAGAAGAAGAAGAGGACGAGAATTCGAACAGGCGCTTAAATACAAAAAAACCCTGGTGGTCAAAAACGGGGAACAGAGGGAAGACAACTCTTCAGTCAAAAGGGAGACAATCCACAGTATGTATGTAGATTTTCTAACGAATATTTTTGTTCATTATTTTTTGTATTTGTTGTTTTTACTTATATATTTAAATTTGTTGTCCACTCCTTTTCTATTATCTAGCCCACTCCTCTCGACTCTTGGGAATAGGGTGGGTTGGGCCTCTGGGCACCCCAGTTCCTGGTTGTCTGTTGTTAAATAAACTTGATTTGCAGCTGAGAGTGAGCTGATGTTTATCTAAGATTCCGTATCAGTCGCTGACTTGAAGGATCCGGAATTTGGAATGTTTCCTTCCTTGGGGTATCGCTAAAGTCCGTACAACAGAAAACACGCAAAGGAAGGCCGTTCCCAATTTTTTTTTGTTCCTTCCCTCTTTGGTAAAACTGGAAATTTCCAAAGTTCCTGCAAGTGTTTAAATACAATCTTTCTTTAGAATTAATTGAATCACATATTCTTGTTTTGGGGGTTTTTGGGTTTTTTTTTTGTTTTTTTTTTGGCTTTTTTTAGTTTTAGCTCAGTCGGTAGAGCGTTCGGCTAGAAACCACAAGGTTCCTAGTTCGATACCGGTCATCGCCAACTCAGCGTATGAGTATAAGTAGCGTATGAGTAGCACGGGGATCTGTGCGGTAAAGTAAGGAGCTGATGGTAGGTGTGGCGCTCCACCTCAGATGCTAAAATAATCTCCTTGGTCTTAGCGCTAGTGAAAAGGGATAGACACCCTCGCTGATTGGCTGATACCGACTTTAGGCCGCCCGTCGACTTTATATATCTTACTTTCCACGGTTCTCCCGTTAACCGCTAGGTGGCATTGCAAGCATTCTTGTAAAAGTGAAAGGGCCAACGCGAATGTCCCTTGACACGGATATGATGAAATCTTCAAATTATTAAAAATAATACTAAAAGAGACAAAAAATTATCGAAATAAATTTATATCTGAGCTACGGTGTATATAATATATATATATATATATATATATATATGATGAATGCTTTTAGCAGGAAACCATTGGTTGTAATATCGTTCCAAATAAATGAATAAAAGCTAAATCTTTATTTGTCACTTCATTCAACTATATATATATATATATATATATATATATATATGTGTGTGTGTGTGTGTGTGTGTGTGTGTGTGTGTGTGTGTGTGTGGTTTATGTGTGTGTGTGTGTGTTATTTAGGCAGGGATTGTTAAAGACCACAGAATATTTATTCTTTATGATCTTCTGTTATTCAGTTATAGACGTTCAAGTCTTTCTAGTAGTTTTTCATAGATCAGGACCAGATTGAGAAGAAATGGCCCATAGTTTTTAACCAAGCGCTTTCAACCATTTCGCTAAGCGAGCCCAGAGGATTGTTGGTTGTGTAAGAAGAGTAACATGAATCGACCGTCTCATACGACGTACAAAGTTCAGAATGCAAATGGCGCGCCCACCAGTCATTAATCAGAGACTTACCGACGGCCTGCCACTAATATTTGCATAACACCACGAACGGTCACTCTAAGTTACTATTTAATAAAGGGAGGTTACTCTAACCTACCCACACACCAACCACCAGAATAAATAAAACAAAACATCTTCAGCATAAAAATATCCCAACATGGGTTGACATATCCTAAAACCCAACCAACCAACCAACTATAAGAAGAGTAACATGAATCGACCGTCTCATACGACGTACAAAGTCCAGAATGCAAATGGCGGCGCCCACCAGTCTCATTAATTAGAGACTTACCGACGGCCTGCCACTGTATCTCTTGTATACTTCCTTATTGTATCTCTATTCATGAATATTTGCACATAACACCACGAACGGTCACTCTAAGTTAACTATCAATAAAGGGAGGTTACTCTAATCTACCCACACACATTGTAGTGTTTGTTTAGTTTTATCTATTTAGATTTACTCATTCATTTATTCATTGTTTATTCAGTTAGGATCTACTAGAAAACTTGAACGTCTACAACTGAAGATCATAAAGAAGAAATATTATTGAGGCAAGTATTGTTAAAGACCAAGGGATAACTTGCTGCCAAAACACGCCCAATGTATATATATATATATTATCAATCAAAGCCAGAAGAAGATACCAGAAGATCTGAAACACGTGTTGCATATGTAAAACAAAAAGAATTTTTAAAATTTTTCTTGAGAACAAAATACATTTTGCGGACCTTCCTTTTTTTTTTTTAAAATATTGAATTTTCTCCCGTTGGAACCAGAACAACATTTTATATATATATATATATATATATATATATATATATATATATAATATATATATATTAGGCATATCCAATTTGTTGAAAAAATTTGCATTAAATAGATATTTATTTCTAGAATCTAAAAATATAACATTTTAAACTGAACATCAGGCTTTTCACATTTTAAATGAATTTTATATATTAATTTTTCATAGTAAAAATACTAAATTAAAGTTTTGAAATAAAATAACTGATGCATTATAAAATCCCTTCATTGATAAATCAATACTGAAAATTTCATTAAAATCGGATAATTACCTGATTTTTGTTAATAAAATTTTCAATTGCGAATGTTACATTTATTTTGTAAACACGGATTTTACGCCAGCTTGAAAAAGCGTTTACGGCCATACGCGATCAAAATTAACCGAAAAAAATCGTTTTAAATGTATCATGGTTAGAGCTATGATTTCGTTGGTGTGTGTATCATGTTTTTTCTGTGCTGCAAGTAGTGGGTTTTTTGGGGTGTGATGTTGTCGGTGGGACTCTGTACGTTGTTTTTCGAACGCTGGGCCAGAGCTCGAACCCCAGCGCAACGCACATCTTTTATGATAGCAGGAGGTACAATGCTGCAGGATTCTTTGACTTTTTGTCATGATTGGTTTGGATTGGTTCGGTGTCATAGATATATATCGGTGGCTGTTTAGATATTTCATCAATAGGCGCTAAACTTAAAGATGAACAGTAGTAGTTACCCTACTGGACTGTTTGATCCTAACCGTTGACCCATTTTGGCATCTTGTGAGCTACACCGTTGTGTTACATAATTGTTAGTACCCTAACACTTATGTACAATTAGTGTAGAAACCAAAATGGCTGAATAAGTTACGGCTAGCAGCCCTGAGTACGATGTCATAGAGGATTGAGTGACACGTCTTGATCCCTCTTTCCGGTGGATACCGTGAGAATCAGTGGAGAAGGCCCTCTTCCGGTTTAGATTAGAAAGATCTAGTTTTAGTCAGATTGGCCAAAACCACGGAGCGAGTAAGTCGCGGTAAGCGTGCTGCTGACTCAATCTGTGTAGTAAGTCTGGTGGGGATTTCGGAATAAAATATGATCTTAAGCAAATTGAAGTCTTGGGTTATTATCTAAAAACTACCAATGACCCAGGGCTTATGATAGATGAAAAATGCCCAATGGAAGACCAGACATGAAGTCCCCAAGACGAAGTCCAGACATTTGAAGAAGAACATAAGATACCAAAGAAGATGCAGAAGAAGAATAGAAATAAAGAGAGTATACAACATATACGTTTATTGGTATACAACAGTTGGCCCATTTTGGGTTCTTCCACCGCCTCTCACACCCACCATGCTGCTACCCATGGTTTGTTTTACATACATACGGGTGCCTTCTACTAATTCATCATATATATATATATATATATATATATATATATATATAATTCATATATATGTTTTAATACACACATCGCCATCATATATATATATATATATATTATATATAATATATATATTATATATTCCATCAGGCTCTCTATTATTTACGGATTTGAGCTCTCTAGTGACCGTGACATATATATCTATGTATGAATTTATCAGTTAAAATTCTGCTTCTTACTGGTAGCTGGTGACGGCCGAGTGGTTGAGAAATCGGACCGATGAAAATTCAGCCAGATTACACTCCTGGCTAGAAGTAGTTGCTAAGTCTAGCCACATTGAAGAGTGTTTATGAGTGAAGACGGCTTGATGAGCGAAGTGTGTTGTTGTTGTTGTTGTGGATTGGCTGTGTAAAAGTCCATGTGTTCTAAATTCTTCCAAAAGTGCTGATGACTCCCACCCCCCACTCAGAAGAAGAAGAAGAAGAAGAAGAAGAAGAAGAAAAAGAAGAAGAAGAAGAAGAAAGTGAAAGAGACTTGACGATAAGAAAAACAAATCTCTCTGTGAATGAAGCTGAAGATAACTTTATTTTATCTTCATCTTTGCTGTTTTTTTAATTTATCATTACGAAAAGAAAAAAAATCGTTTAAAAAACGTTCGAGGTTAAGGGTTCTTCAAGGCCCCCTAAAGCTTGAGGGGGAGGGGAGATATCATTTAAAGCTCGGCTGATTCTAAGAAGATCTTTAAAAAACGTTTTGGTATATCTATCTCTATCTGTCCATCTGTCTGTCTGTCTGTATGTCTCTGTCTCTCTCTAATATATATATATATATATATATATATATATATATATATATTATATATATATATATTAAATTTGTTTTTTAATAATAATAAGACCATTGAAATGGTAAAATACAACCCCCATGTGTGTATACATATATACACATTCTATTGGCTTTAACCAAAATAAATTACTTTATACATACATTAATAAAACCACATTTAATCACTACAGACTCTATAATAATATAGACAATCCTCATCATTGTCGTAAACCTTTAAAACAATAGCACAAAGCGGATTTCTAACAATGTTTATATTTTGATCCTTTGAAAAAAATGCAACTTCTGCCCTTTTTGAATTTTTGAATTTTAAACCCGCGTTCTTCGACCGCGGATCTATAATCAACCGTTTATCGCGGAAAAAAACACCCGTGAAATCGACTGCAATTAATCAATATCTTGATTAATCCAGTGGATTTAACCCTGAAGATCCTCAACGTGAAACTCGAGTAGGTTAATACCGTGCACCTTTATGTTAATATGTTAAGAGTAAGGAAATGAATCCGACTGTATATGTATAGATAAAATGTTATGAAAAATACATATGTTATTGAATTGAATTTATTTTTACAACTTTTTCATTGCTAATATTGTCCATATTTCAATTTCATCAAAAAATCTTCATCAGAGCAGAATGATAATGATGACCGTTTTAAGATGCGAATGTTTTTAATCCGGATTCTTCAAGAGAACATTCACATCTTAAAACTGTCACAATTATCATTATGCTCCGATGAAGATTTTTTTTGATGATATCGAAATATTGGCAATATTAGCAATGAAAAAATTATTTTGTTAAAGATGAATCAGCGTTTTGGTTCGTGCTACTAGATTATTTTTGAATTTGTGAGCAAATGGCTAAAGGCACGCATTGGTTACCCCCTCTTCAGTATGACATTCTTGCGTTCTCTATCGTAGTTCTTTTTGTTCCTGTGGTAATCCTCTGATGAGGCTCAGATGAAAACAAACATTTTTTGTATGGTTGTTATTCTCAAATTTAGTACCCACAAAAAATGTTTAGATCTTAACAACTTCTAATTTTGCTTTCTCTATAGTAGTTTTTCTTCTTGTGGTAATCCTCTGATGAGACTTGGGTGAAAACAAAGACTTCTTATTAAAAATGAATCCGCTTATGGTTGCTATTATCAAATGTTGTACTCCAATTTTGCTTTCTCTATAGTAGTTCTTCTTCTTGTGGTAATCCTCTGATGAGACTTGGGTGAAAACAAAGAATTCTTGTTAAGGATGAATCCGCTTATGGTTGTAATTCTATAATTCTGTACCCACAAAAAACACATTTTTCTTTTTCGTTCGTGATCAGGATTGAACCTGAAACCTCCAGATCATTAGTCACTTAGAAATCTATTATGCTCAACCCTTATAACCGTTGCGCCATTGGAGCAAACTCCGACGCGAAGAACACAAGAATAAGTCCAATCCTTTTGGCACCGATCCAACCCCCCAATTCCGCGCAGTTCCTGCAGCAAAATTCCCCGATTCATGTGCACGACAGATGTAGATATCTGTTAAAAGAATGACGTTTCATTTTTTTTCCCCACAAATCTTTCTTTTTTTTCTTTTTTAGATCTCTTGACAGCACATGCCGACAAGAAACGCTTGTCACGAACAGACGCTTCCTGTTTATTCACCACGAAAGCGCCTGTTTCTTTTGGGGTTGATAAAAAGAAAGATGAGGATGTTAGTCTTTGGTATTACCTAACTTCTTGCTCAAGAATATACAATGTTATACATCCCGATTAGTAGGAGAGATTCTGGTTCGTGCGTATAAAATTTGTCAGTTTGGTCAAATATTAATCACTTGCATAGTTCCTAGTGGTTACCGATCCCACCCAGTCATGCCTACCATTGTATTTCTTATGTGACATTATTTTCAGTACTCTGGTTGATAAAATGGAAAATGAGGATGTTAGTCATATAAAATTTGTCAACTTTTTGATTACATAATTCCTAGTGGTCACCGTTCCCACCCTGTCATGCCTACCCTTTGTGCCATTATTTCAATAACCTGGTTGAGAAAACAGAAGATGAGGATGTTAGTCCTTCCTATTACCTAACTAATTGCTCAACAATACAACCAATTTTTATGAATCTCACTAGTAAGGACAGATTCAGGTTTGTGCATATACGATTTGTCAGCATGGAGAAAGTTTAATTTATTGCATAGTTCCTAGTGGTTACCGATCCCACCCAGTCATGCCTACCTTTGTATTTCTTTAAGGCCATTATTTTTAGCATACTAGTTGATAAAAAGAAAGATGAAGATGTTAGTCCTTCCTATTACCTAGCTTATTACTCAACAATACAAACAATTTTTATGCATCTCACTAGTAAGTACATATTCTGGTTTGTGTTTATACAATTTAGCAGCATGACCAAATTTTAATCTCTTGTATAATTCCTAGTGGTTACCGATCCCACCCATTCATGCCTACATTTGTATTTCTTTTGTGTCATTATTTTCAGCATACTAGTTGATAAAAAGAAAGATGAGGATGTTAGTCGTACCTATTACCTATGTCAATGTTCAAGAATATATAATTTTATACATCCCATTTAGTAGGGCGGATTCAGGTTTGTGCTTAAAATTTTATCAGCATGGCCAATTTTTAATTTCTTGCATAATTCCTATTGGTTACTGTTCCTACCCAGTCATGCCTACCTTTGCATTTCTTTAATGTCATTACTTTCAGCACTCTGTTTTATAAACGGGAAGATTTGTGGTCTAAAACAGTTACTACGTTTTGATCTTCTTCTTCTTCTTCTTCTTCTTCTTCTTCTTCTTCTTCTTCTTCTTCTTTTTTCTTTTTCTTCTTCTTCTTTTTTTTTCTTCTTCTTCTTCTTCTTCTTCTTCTTCTTCTTCTCTATTCATTCTTCTTCTTCTTTCTTCTTCTTCTCTATTCATTCTTCTTCTTCTTCTTCTTCTTTCTTCTTCTTCTTCTTCTTCTTCTCTATTCATTCTTCTTCTTCTTCTTCTTTCTTCTTCTTCTTCTTCTTCTTTCTTCTCTATTCTTCTTTCTTCTTCTTCTTCTTCTTCTTCTTCTTCTTCTTCTTCTTCTTCTTCTCTTCTTCTTCTTCTTCTTCTTCTTTTCTTCTTCTTCTTCTTCTCTTCTTCTTCTTCTTCTTCTTCTTCTTCTTTCTTCTTTCTTCTTCTTCTTCTTCTTCTTCTTCTCTCTTTTCTTCTTCTTTCTATTCTTCTTCTTCTTCTTTTCTTCTTCTTCTTCTTCTTCTTCTTCTTCTTCTTTTCTTCTTCTTTCTTCTTCTTCTTCTTCTTCTTCTTCTTCTCTCTATTCATTCTTCTTCTTTTTCTTCTTCTTCTCTTCTCTCTTCTTCTTCTTCTTCTTCTTCTTCTTTCTTCTTCTTCTTCTCTTCTTTTCTTCTTCTTCTTCTTCTTCTTCTTCTTCTTCTTCTTCTTTTCTTCTTCTTTCTTCTCTATTCTTCTTCTTCTTCTTCTTCTTCTTCTTTCTTCTTCTTCTTCTTCTTCTTCTTCTTCTTCTCTATTCATTCTTCTTCTTCTTCTTCTTCTTCTTCTTCTCTATTCATTCTCTTCTTTTCTTCTTCTTCTTCTTCTTCTTCTTCTTCTTCTTCTTCTTCTTCTTCTTCTTCTTCTCTATTCTTCTTCTTCTTCTTCTTCTTCTTCTTCTTCTTCTTCTCTCTTCATTCTTCTTCTTCTTCTTCTTCTTTTCTTCTTTTTCTTTTCCTTAGTTCATTCTTCTTCTTCATCATCTTCTTCTTCTTCTTTTTCTTCTCCTTTTCATTCTTCTTCTTCTTCATCTTCTTCTTCTTCTTTTTCCTCCTTATTTCATTCTTCTCTTCTTCTTCTTCTTCTTCTTCTTCTTTAGAAGAAGAAGAAGAAGAAGAAGAACTCACCGTATTTTTGCACTCGAGTTGTATAAAATCTATGAATGAAGTTAAAAATTGCCACACCTTACCTCTGAGTTTTCCTGAGGGCAGGTTGATGTGGGGGGGGGAGGGATGGGTCAGGGATGCTGTTGATGTTGAAGGGCCTCCATCTTTTTAAGTCAGAAGCACTTTTGGTAAATAACACTATACTTATTGCAATTAAGACCGTATCAAATCGGCTGGATGATGCCGTCATTTACAAATCGTTGATGGGGGATGCAACATTGGCCCCTTCATTTTACCTTTTCCGTTTTTGTTTTTTTTCACTCGTTACAGCAGGCTGATCTTGTGGGTGCCTGACGGACATGTTGAGTCTGGGGTGGAAGGTTTTTCGCTTTCATGTGGGCTCCGATAACCCGTTCCTATATCTTGAAACAAAGAAAGGGTAACTAGATGGGGGGGGTTAGGGGTGAAGGGAATCGTGCGTAATTAGTATCTGTAACACAGAGGGAAATCCTGTACGAAGTGGGGCTCGGTTTTTTTTTTTTACGAGAGGACTGGCATACTTTTGCCAGAAGTTATTAAGGTAGATGTCGGAAAGCGGGTGTTACCGGTAGGAGGGGGGCACCTGACTATTTAATCAGCCAGGATTCAGGTAAATTGAACTCAGCCAAGTATGGCACAAGGCTAAATTAAGGATTGGGCGATTTTTATCCTAAGACCAGGCTTAGGAGGTTGGGAGACAATATATGAAAGGGGGTGTAAGGAAAAGAGGTTGGGTTCAATGGGAGATGGAAGGGGAATGAGTTAAGAGGGTGGGGAGAAAGAAAAGCGGGGGTGGGTAGGAATGGCTAGAGATGGCTATATATAAAGATTGGACCATAAATAGGTGAGAGATTCCGAGCTGAATGGCTTAGACTGCGACTTTGTTCACTAAAATTAAACTAAACTGCTGGTATAGCTATAATAGAAAGCATGCAGCGAACAATATTTTATTATCAGCAGCAGCTGGTATATAGACAGTTTTGCAAATCGGTTAATTTTGGTTTAATTAACTAAATATATCCCTTAATCAGTAAAAATCAATAACCAAATTTGACGTGTTTCTTAGTTAGAAGGATATTAAGGTGTATGCAAGATTTCAAATCTGAGAGACCTCCCGTTTCGGAGTTATACGTCGACACGTACATACCAAACTTGTTTTACTGCTAACAAACTTTGCTTATTTAAACAAAATAAAAATAAGACAATGTATTTCTGAAATATTATTTCATTCAAATCGGACAGTCATGTCGGCTAAGAGCCCCCCCCCAATCCCCCGCTAATAGAAAGAAAAAAGAAAAAAAAAAAAGTCCCAAGAAGGCACCATGACTTTTGTCAAATGTTAAAGTCGGCTCGAAGAGTTAAGATTTGCCCAGATAAGTAGTATTATTTTTTTAAATTTAGTGTTTTTAAAGACTAGAAATGCATATTAATTAACACATGTTTATTTCTTTTTACATATTGTTTTACTGCTAACAAACTTTGTCTTATTTTTATTTTGTTTAAATAAGCAATGTATTTCTGAAATATTATTTCATTCAAACCGGACAGTCACGCAGGTGTCCTTGAAAAGCATTAATTTGAACTAACTTACCGATTTTGCTTTTTGATAATCTAAAATGGTACATGTGGACTTATACTAAGTTAAAACTTAGTCTTTTTTTTTTTTCCGGTGTGGTGGACCCGTAGATCTCATCAGATCATCCACCTGCGTTCCCCAAAGTCTCCCAGTCATCTTGCCTCGGCTTGTCACTGATACTTGACTTTGGGGAAGGGAGAGCATGCGGTGTGTGTCGCACAAGCACGCAACATGTAAAACAAAAAACATGTGCAGATATTTCTACCAGTCCCCGAGTGATGTAGGAATGGTGTGGTATGCAGGCCTGACGGGATGGAAGCATGCAGATGTGAATCTACATACATACGGCGTGATTCGTGGTGCACTTAATGTCACAGCTTTGATTGAACAGCAACGTGCCTCGGCAAGGTTGTGGGTGAATGAGCAGCCCCTTGGTTAACACTGTTCACCCAGCCATTTGGAAAGTGTCTAGAAAAAGTGACCTAAACAAATGCCGGTTCACCTATCAAGCTGGCCAGAAACCAACATTTC
>CM042181.1:20340192-20353405 GCA_023376005.1 Doryteuthis pealeii | reverse complement strand
TTTAAAAACTCGTAAGTAATCCGATTTTTTTGCCAGTCCATATTGAATCTATTATTGAGACAGTTGTTTGTGTTAATATTGCAATGTATAATTTCAATTAAACTTAGTTTAAAAAAATATTTTTCAACATTAAATGTATAGTAATTTGTTGTTTTTTTTTTTGTTTTTTTTAAGCAATACGTAATTACAAACAACCTTAATCCCCTAAAACCGTAACCTTCTCGTCTATTTTTTTCTTTTGCAAAACAATACGCATTTAGAGATATTTCATTATACATCAACAATAACCTTGAATCTAACAATAGTAATAATAATTCCTTGTCTCAGAAAAAACAGAATTATTCCCCCGTTTTTCAAATGCCAAATTGCCGTCCCCTCTCTTCTGGTTGCATTCTGTCCCATTTTAAACTTGTATAGATAAAAAAAAATCCCACAGCCATTTTGAAACGGGAAAAAGCAAAGGTCGTGACAAGCGTAACATCTGATAAGAGAGATGCAATCGTAGAATATAATCAGATTTACAACTCGAAATAACCATTACGTCAATCGCGCCTCTTCGACGAGCCGAGTTCAAATATTCCAAATTATGATAATGATAATAATAATATGGAGATTCGGTGTCCGTCTGTCTGTAACCGAAACTACGTCACTGCTCACGTCACAATTGCTTTACGTTTGGTCAAGATCATTAACACATAGAATAAATCTCCCATGAAAATCTGAGTTACATTTACCTCAAAACAGACCATGCTACAATGTGTCTTATATATCACTAAACTAAGCGCGTGGTGTAATAGTTAAAGTCATGGGAAATGGACTCGTCGCCCCGAGTTCAAATCCTGGACGTGGTAATTGCATTTTATTTAGCGCTAATACCATTGGGAAAGGTATGAACCCTACCCTCCCCCTCCAGCTATGGGTAAATAGTAGGACAGACTGGGCTCTTTAACCTTGGTTAGACAACTGGTCTAGGAGAAGGAAAACTCTGAATTCAAACCTGTTAAACTTCGCTTAATAAATTGACCTTGTGTCACATCCTGCTCGTGCGGAGGGGTTGGTAAATATGATAACAATTCATTGTCTCAGAAAAAGCAGAATTGTTCCCCCGTTTTTCAAATGCCACATTGCCGTCCCTCTCTCTTCTGATTGCATTCTGTCCCATTTTAAACTTGTATAGATAAAAAAATCCCGCAGCCATTTTGAAACGGGAAAAAGCAAAGGTCGTGACAAGCGTAACATCTGATAAGAGAGATGCAATCGTAGAATATAATCAGATTTACAACTCGAAATAACCATTACGTCAATCGCGCCTCTTCGACGAGCCGAGTTCAAATCCTGGACGAGGCGGATTGCTTTTCACTTTGCTCTAAAGTCCTTGCAGAAGGCATGAACTCATCTCTTCTCTCTATATAGCTAAGGATAAAATTATTGGTTGGCTGGTTGGTTGGTTGGTTGGATTTTAAGACATATCAACTCTGATGTTATTTTATGCAAAAGACGTTTTTACTTCTCTGAATTTATGAGATGAGGCTTGATAATTAATATTATTTGTATTATTCGGACTATTGTCCTCATCTTCATTGTTATCTGTACAACATTTCGGTCGGTGTGCCCTCTGGCCTCCAATTGGACACGTAGCCGAGTGGATAAGGGAGTTAGGTTAAGACAGTTCTATGTGACAGTTATCTCTAGACTGCGGGTTCAATCCTGGTCAGGGGCAGCGGTAACATAGAATAATAATTAACACAGCTGAACACCTGTACACCAGCTATGGTTAGCGGAATGAGAACAGGGTGCCCCCGTGGACTGAATAAAGGGTTGAGTTCAAAGTTCCGTGATGGTTCCCGATTACGAATAGAAGGTTCCCGGTTAGGACAAGGTTCCCGAGTCCGACAAGAAATACATGAAGGCCGGATGAGGACAATAGTCCGAATAATACAAATAATACTAAAGACGTTTTTGTTTGGTCTATTCTTGCTGGTTTGGTTTAGTTTGTTTTGTTTTAGGGCATATCAACCTCAGTGGGTCATTTAATACCGATAAAGTTTTGAAATAAATCAATTCTTAATGGATAATACAATTTTGTTTATCAACTCATGTTTTTCTATTTAACCCATAGATGGGACCGTAACAGGTACTACCACTCCGGGTCAGAGTGGACCAGGAACCAATGGTGATGAAGGGGTGCTCCACATTCCCCAAACCTCCAAAACTGGAACCTCACCATCAGATAGAGTTTGACGTTTTTCCCAGGACATGTAGACCCTCAGCCACCGCCTTCTAGCACCCATATGATAAAAAGTGTTGGGGCTTGCTATAAGAACAATGGGGTTGGGAAAATCATATAGGTGCTAGGGCTTGACGTGACCAGCCGATTGATCGAAGGGTGCCTCTCCGACCCCCCGTCTAGCCTAAGTAAGATTCTAAGTGGAGTGTTGCATGGACTACTCATTCACCAAGACTCCGTCCTTAAGCATCACGGGTCGCCACCCATGGCCAACAGGTCGCCCCATTTGGGGGAGTCTTACCCCTCTACAGAGGTGCAGTCGGTGCATTCTAACGCCCCAGCTGACAGGGCGGCATTCTTGCTGGATATTCAACCTGTTTTTTTACTCATTATTTAAACACATTTGTATGTCTGCTGATAACTTCCTTCAAATTCGTTTATATATATATATATATATATATATATATATGGAAAGGGTGACTTACCGGTGAAATTGGTCACAATGGTTAGTTGATGCAAGATTCACAATAAGACAGCGATATAACAATATAATCGTCAATGCTAAAAATACACACGTACAATCGGCTGTAATTAATCAATATCTTGATTAATTCAGTGGATTTAACCCTGAAGATCCTTATGGTGAAACTCGAGTTGGTTATTACTGTGTACCATTATAATATATATATATATATATATATATATATATATTATATATCAAAAGGTTACTACCACGTTTTCATTGCAGTATACCTATGCAGTAGTTAAGCCAAAAGGGTCCAGTATATCTCGTAAAATATAGAGCATTTATAGTTGTAGAAAAGTTTTTCTCTCTACCACGGTTTCAGTGTTCAAGGTACACCTTCCTCAGAAGAAATATATATATATATATATATATATATATATATATAAGTATGAAAAGGTGGAATGAAAACATCACACCAATGCTGTTAAAGAGAAAACAATTTATAACATAATATTCTCTTTAACAGCATTGTGTGATGTTTTCATTCCACCTTTTCATACTCATATTGTCGGATTCATTTCCTTTCTTTTAACTTATATATATATATATATATATATATATATATATGGTGTGTGTGTGTGTGTGTGGTGTGTGTGTGTGTGTGTGTGTGTGTCTATCCAACTAAAAAACGGTTAAATCGAACTTAACTGACCTAAATTCCACCATCGTATGTCACCCCACCGAAAGAAAAAAAATACCAAAAATCAGAGAATTAACCGAATTTAATGAAAATTTTAGTGTTGCAGTGTACACTTGTTTCAACCTCATCAAGTCTCATCAGCAGTGTATACCTGCGATCTCCCTCCGAAAGAGATCGAACTGGAGAACCCAGAGTCAGAGACTCTACCCCTAGGCCACCGGCACGCCACATATATGTTTTGGTGTGACACTGTAATTAGAAAATAACTCTCAAGACAGAAAACCAATTCTAATAGAGAAATGGTGGCACCTTCCCAGAAACGAAAAAAGAAAAGAAAAAAAAGAAGAAAAAAAAAAAAAAAGAAGACCGAGAGAGTGAGTGGGGTTGAGCGGGGGTTTGTATATCAGTATGCAAAATGCCTGTAACACGTTGTTGTTGCTGCCGGAGGTTGTGCTATCATTTTTAGAGAAGAAGAAGAAGAAAAAAAACGCCGATTTCAACTGAGATGAGGGTTTGATTTGTCTGGTGCCGGGGAACGTGTGCCCGTGGGTGGGTGCGTGTGAGAAGGGGAGGGGGAGGGGGAGGATGATGGGGAGGATGCTGGTGAGAGAGATTTTTTGGCATCATCTTGGATTCCTTCTGGCGTCCTTTAACGTTCATTATCTTGATCGGCTAAAAGTCAAACCATCTTTTAGCACCCCCCTCCCCCACTCACTCGATACACAGATTTGTTTTGCGACCTATTTCGAGGGGAGGGGAAATCCTTTGCATCTTCTAAGGTGAATGATTTTCTTTTCTAAATCCCGAAACCACCTGTTCGGTGACACTGTCGATAAATGCGTACCATCCGGTCTTCCCGTTTTAACATTTTATTTTATTTCTATTGATAATTTGAATTATTTGGATTATTCGGACTATTGTCCTCATCTTTATTGTTATCTACACTATTTCTCTAAATTTTTAAGATGAGGCTTGATAATTTGGTTTATTTGGATTATTCTGACTATTGTCCTCATCTTTATTGTTATCTACACTATTTCTCTGAATTTTTTAGATGAGGCTTGATTATTTGAATTATTTGGATTATTCGGACTATTTTCCTCATCTTTATTGTTATCTACATTATTTCGCTAAATTTTTAAGATGAGGCTTGATTATTTGAATTATTTGGATTATTCGGTCTATTGTCCTCATCTTTATTGTTATCTACATTATTTCTCTAAATTTTTAAGATGAGGCTTGATTATTTGAATTATTTGGATTATTCGGTCTATTGTCCTCATCTTTATTGTTATCTACATTATTTCTCTAAATTTTTAAGATGAGGCTTGATTATTTGAATTATTTGGATTATTCGGACTATTGTCCTCATCTTTATTGTTATCTACATTATTTCTCTAAATTTTTAAGATGAGGCTTGATATTTTGGACTTTATTATCTACACAACATTTTGGCCAATGTGCCCTCTGGCCCTCTTCAGGTGTTTCTTGTTATTTTTGAGTCGAAGCTTAATAATTTGGATTATTTGGATTATTCGGACTATTTTCCTCATCTTTATTGTTATCTACACTATTTCTCTGAATTTTTTAGATGGGGCTTGATTATTTGAATTATTTGGATTATTCGGACTATTGTCCTCATCTTTATTGTTATCTACACTATTTCTCTGAATTTTTTAGATGAGGTTTGATTATTTGGATTATTTGGATTATTCGGACTATTGTCCTCATCTTTATGTTATCTACATTATTTTCTCTGAATTTTTAGATGGGGCTTGATTATTTTAAATTTGGATTATTCGGACTATTGTCCTCATCTTTATTGTTATCTACACTATTCTCTGAATTTTTTAGATGGGGCTTGATTATTTGATTATTTGGATATTTCGGACTATTGTCCTCATCTTTATTGTTATCTACATTATTCTCTGAATTTTTAGATGGGGCTTGATATTTGAATTATTTGGATTATTTCGGACTATTGTCCCTCATCTTATGTTATCTACACTATTTCTTTTGAAATTTTTAGATGATGCTTGATCAAACTTTTACAAATTTCAGCATTAGATAACATATTAGGGGTTGAAAATACCGTTAAAAATGCACCAAATCAAACCATTACAGACCAATCAAATTTCGGTATTAAATAACCCATAAAGAGTTGATGCGCCGGTAAGCAAATATACCAAACTAAAAGTAAAGTCGTCGTGGCCGCCTAATGTCGGTATCAGCCATGCAACGAGAGAGTCCATCCCCTTTTCACTAGCGCTAGACCAAGGAGATTATTTTAGTGTCTGAGGTGGAGCGCCACACCTACCATCAGCTCCTTACTTTACCGCACAGATCCCTGTGCTACTCATACGCTGAGTTGGCGAGGGTGGGTATCGAACTAGGAACCTTGTGGTTTCTAGCCGAACGCTCTACCGACTGAGCTAACCTGGCCATTATAACATACTAGACCTTTACAAATTAATCTTATTTTGGCATTGAATAACCCATAAGGAGTCAATATGCCGTTAAACAAATAAACCAAAGGAAACCTTTACAAATGAATCAAATCTCGGCATTGAATAACCCATAAAGAATTGATATGCCGTTAAACAAATAAACTCAACCAAACCTTTACAAATGAATCAAATCTCGGCATTGAATAACCCATAAGGAGTTGATATGCCGTTAAACATATAAGTAAAGTCGACGGGGCGGCCTAAAGTCGGTATCAGCCAGTCAGCGAGGGAGTCTATCCCCTTTTCAATAGCGCTAGACCAAGGAGATTGATTTTAGCATCTGAGGTGGAGCGCCACACCTACCGTCAGCTCCTTACCTTACCGCACAGATCCCTGTGCTACTCATACGCTGAGTTGGCGAGGGCCGGGATTGAACTAGGAACCTTGTGGTTTCTAGCCGAACGCATTACCGACTGAGCTAACCCGGCCAAACATATAAACCAAACCAAACCAAACCTTTACACATTCTGGTATTGAATAACCCATAAGAGGTTTAAATACCGTTAAACAAATAAACCAAACATAGCCTTTTCATATTTCGGCATTAAATAACCCATAAGGAGCTGAAATGCCGTTTAACAAATGAATCAAATTTTAACATTGAATAAACCATAAAAATAAACTAGACCATTCCAGAGAGAAAATGAAGAATCTGTCTAAAATTGATGTTGGTTCTACTAACGGCTGAGAATTGGGAACGAACTTTCATCCCGTCCCCCGCAGGCAAGCGTCCATCAACCTCCCACCCTCTAACCTCTTGTCATCACCCAAGAGGAAGCATGCTATCTAATGTGCGCTATTTCTGTCAAAAGGTTCCTTTCTTTGAAGAAGCGTCGGCACATCGAGTGTAACAAAGTTGTGATTCCTTTTATCTGATGGCGATGTTGGCACCAGCTGTGGTACATAGATTTGCACTGGAGGCACAGATACCCAATGCACTGGAGGCACAGATACCCAATGCACTGGAGTTTGAGTTTCAGTTTTGTTTAACGGCACATCAACCTCTGTGGGTCATTTATTGCCAAAAAGGTTATTTGGGATTTCTGTCTTTAAAGTAGCGGTTCTATGGAGATTGAGTTTAGTTTAACGGCACATCAACCTCTGTGGGTCATTTATTGCCAAAAAGGTTATTTGGGATTTCTGTCTTTAAAGTAGCGGTTCTATGGAGATTGAGTTTAGTTTAACGGCACATCAACCTCTGTGGGTCATTTAATGCCAAAAAGGTTATTTTGGATTTCTGTCTTTAAAGTAGCGGTTCTATGGAGATTGAGTTTTGTTTAACGGCACATCAACCTCTGTGGGTCATTTAATGCCAAACAGGTTATTTTGGATTTCAGTCTTTAAAGTAGTGGTTTTATGGGGTTTGAGTTTTGTTTAACGGCACATCAACCTCTGTGGGTCATTTAATGTCAAACAGGTTATTTTGGATTTCAGTCTTTAAAGTAGTGGTTTTATGGGGTTTGAGTTTTGTTTAACGGCACATCAATCTCTGTGGGTCATTTAATGTCAAAAAGGTTATTTTGGATTTCAGTCTTTAAAGTAGTGGTTCTGTGGAGATATTCGGTTATGTTCTGTTATATCTTGTTGAAAAGATTGCTTTTTTTATAAAATTTAAAACTTTTTCAGGGTTTGTATTCTTAAAGATGTCTCTCGGGTTTCTTGCTTGATAGTAATTAGTGCGGATATGTTTAAGGCTGTTACAATTTAGAATATGCTTGGTTGTAAGTTGTACTTTGCATGTTGGGCACACTGGGACATCCTCCCTTTTAACAGGTACGAATGGATAATGTGGGTGTGCCCAATACGCAATCTGGCGAGTATTACTTCTTCTCTTCTAATACTTTTGTTTGGTAGGCGTTTTAAGGATTCTTTTTTTTTTTTTTAGAAATAGCAGCACAAACAACTTTTTTTCCTTGTTTGGATCCATCTGTATAGAAGTGGAGGCCACAGTCATGATTTTATTTCACAATTCCCCAACCCATCCAGTTACAGCTGGATTCAAGCCATCATCAAAGTGTGCAAAGTGTGCAACATTCGAGAGTAATGGGCCTTACCCTAAAGGTATGTGTCCGACAAAATGGAATATCTGAGGATTCTTATTGCAGATTCTCCATAGAACAATTGAACTCAGATGTAACAATAGGCGCTATATTTATAAGTAAACAGTGCTCAACCGCCCTGTCGGCTGCGGCGTTATAATGCACCGACTTCACCTCTGCAGAGGGGTAAGACACACCCAATGGATAGAGCCCAGGTGGATGAGCAGTTCATGACTTGCAATACTCCACTTTGGCCCTATCTTGGGCTGGACGGGTTGTCGAAGAGGCCCCCTCCAATCAATTGGCTGGCCACGTCAAGCCCTAGCACCTATATGATTTTCCCAACCCTATTGCCCTTATGGCAAGCCCCAACCCTTTTTATCACATGGATGCTAGAAGGCGGTGGCTGAGGGTCTATGACGTTAAACTCTATCTGATGGTGAGGTTCCAGTTCTGGAGGTTTGGGGAATGCCCCCTTCATCACCATTGCTCCCTGGTCCACTCTGATCCAGAGTGGTAGTACCTGTTAGGATCCCATCTATGGGTTAAATAGAAAAATGTGTTTATAAAAATTTTGTATTATCCATTAAGAATTGATTTATTTCACAACTTTATCGGCATTAAATGACCCACTGAGGTTGATATGCCGTAAAACAAAACAAAACCAAACCAAACAGTGCTCAATATCATGGATAGAGCATTTATATCTGTTAAGGTAGCGTATAAATAGAATCAAATGTGAACCGTTTTTCTTTTAAGGAATCTAATGACGTTCCAAGTAGGTAGCCTTGATAGATTATAAATACATATCTTATTATAATTGACATTCTGTATCTGTAACCGAAACTACATCACTCCTTACGTCACAATACAGGAAATGCGTAAGTTCATCAATGGTATTTAATTTAAATTAGTCAAAATCATTAATACAAGCAATATATCTTTACTAATGATATCTCTATGAAAACCTGAATTAGATTTGCCTCAAAACAACCCATGTTATTAGTACATTTAAAATCCTGCAATTTGTCTTATATATCACTAAGAAATAAAGTATCACATAATATATGCCGTGGAACAATTTGCATACTGGTTCAACAAATAAATATTATTTTATTCTCAGATAAATTCAAATCAGTCCCATGACAGATTTGATATAAAAACCAATTAGAATAAGTGTAATCTTTTTGTTGTACCGGCCGTTCCTACAGTGGAGAACATGCACCGGTTCTCACTATAAATAGTGAGACACCGAGTGTAAAAGGAGCACTGTTCCCGTTAACGACAAGCTAGTCGTACATGTACCATTAATTGTAAATACACTTGTCTTATTTTACCCCATCTCGACTTGACTTCTTTTTACTGTTGGGACTAACATCACAACACTTTTTTATATGCGGTCTTATTTAATTTCATTATTCTTTTTAATCTAATATATTTCATTATATTAAAACTGAAATACTTACGCCCGGATGGAGCATATTCTTCCTAGTAATGCTAATGTATCTCCTTGTAGGATTCCAGCGACAATGGTATCATCATCATCATCATCATGACGCGCTGTTTGCACGGATATCCATGACAATCTCTCGCCAACCTTCCCTATTCATTCATTGACTCTGGGAGCTCCTCCACGCAGCAGCCAGCATCCTTACATAGTTGGTCAATGTAGGTTCTGGCTGCGCGGCCCACATTAGCGTGCCTATGTGCCGACTTCCACAGTAGTACGTCGCTTACGAGCTCATCCCTGCTTCTCCAGCAGTGTCCTGCATGCCTAGTCCATCTTACTCGTATGGTTTGTGAGATGGGGGGCAAGTGGCCATACAGTTGCTTCTTTGTGGGGTGTTGCTTCCACGACTTATTCAGGACCGCTCGCAGCATTCTTGTGCAGCTCCCATCTAGCTTATTCTCAAGGCGCTTCGTTAGGGTCCAGGTGGTACAGCCATACAGCAGTACCGACACAACTACAGCCTGGAAGAATCGTCTCTTTAGCTTGTCAGGGAGATCGGATTTCCAGATTTGTTGGTGGCCAACCATGCCTTTCCTATTCGAGTGTTAACATCACAAGTCCTTTCTAATTCAAACCCATTGTTCTAACCATTGAGCTTATACTAAGTACCAAATTTGCTTGAAAGCAAAAATCTAATATCTTTTAAACCATTCATTATTGTTTCGGTTCGGGAAAAAAGTCTTCATCAGATAAACAAATGAGGAGAGGAGATTGATTTTTTGGTTTTTGCCAGAAGGATTATTGATAATGGGTGACACCCCCTCTCTCTCCCTCCCTCGCTCTCCCTTTCTCTCCTCTCTCTTATTTTCTCTCTCACTCTCTTTCTTTCTCTCTTCACTCTCTTTCTTTCTCTTTCCCCCCTTTCTTTCTCCCCCTGCCTTTCTCTCTTTCTCTCTCTATCACTTTCTCTGTCTCTCTTTCTTTTTCACCCTCCCTTTTTTCTTTTTTACCCTCCATTTCTCTCTCTCTCTCTCTTTTCTTTTTCTCTGTCTCCCTTCCTTTCTTTTTCTCCACCCCCTTATTTTTCTCCCTATCTTCTCACTCTCTCTCTCTCTATTTGTGGGGGGTCGGGGGTCGGGGCGTGTTTGGATGGCGTGTTTTCGGATCTGTCATCTTGTGCCCTGAGGAAAAGAGAAAAAAGCGGGAAGATGAAAGGAAAAAATAAACAACGCGGAAATATGTGAAGAAGAGAGAGAGAAGGGGTGTGAAAGAGAGAGAGAGAGAGAGAGAGAGAGAGAGAGAGAGAGGGGGGGTAATGTAGAGAGATAGAGATATAAAGAGAGTGAAGTATAGAAAGTGATACTATGAAAGAAAAGTGAGAGTGTGTTAGAGAGAGAGAGAGGGGGAGAGAGAGAGAGAAGTAATGTAGAGAGATAGAGACATAAAGGGAGTGAAGTATAGAAAGTGATAGAATGAAAGAATGGTGAGAGTGTGTCAGAGAGAGAGAGAGAGAGAGTGAGTGAGAGAGAGAGAGAGAGTGAGAGAGTGAGAGTAAGAGAGAGAGGGTGAAAGAGAGAAGTTAAGAGAGAGAGAAAAGAAGAAGAGAGAGAGAGAGAGAGAGAGAAGTAATGTAGAGAGATAGAGATATAAAGGGAATTAAGTATAGAAAGTAGAATGAAAGTTTGTCAGAGAGAGAGAGAGAGAGAGAGAGAAAGAGAGGGGGGAGTGAAGTATAGAAAGTGATAGAATTAAGGAAAGGTGAGAGGGTGTCAGAGAGAGAGAGAGAGAGAGAGAGAGGGAGAGAGGAGAGAGTGAAGTGAGTGAGAGATAAAGGGAATGAACTATAGAAGTGATAGAATGAAGGAAAGTGAGAGTGTAATCAGAAACAGAGAGAGAGAGAAGGAGTATAGAAAGTGATAGATGAAGACAAGGTGAGAGTGTGTCAGAGAGAGAGAGAGAGAGAGAGTGAGTGAGAGAGAGAGAGTGAGTGTGAGAGTGAGAGTAAGAGAGAGAGGGGTGAAGAGAGAAGTAATGTAGAGAGAGAGAGAAAGAAAGAGAGAGAGAGAGAGAGAGAGAGAAGTAATGTAGAGAGATAGAGATATAAAGGGAATTAAGTATAGAAAGTGATAGAATTAAGGAAAGGTGAGAAGAGAGAGAGAGAGAGAGAGAGAGAGAGAGAGAGAGAGAGAGGGAGAGAGGGAGAGAGTGAGTGAGTGAGAGATAAAGGGAATGAACTATAGAAAGTGATAGAATGAAGAAAGGTGAGAGTGTATCAGAAACAGAGAGAGAGAGAAGGGAGGTAATAGAAAGTGATAGAATGAAGACAAGGTGAGAGTGTGTCAGAGAGAGAGAGAGAGAGAGTGAGTGAGAGAGAGAGAGAGAGTGAGTGAGAGTGAGAGTAAGAGAGAGAGGGGGTGAAAGAGAGAAGTAATGTAGAGAGAGAGAGAAAGAAAGAGAGAGAGAGAGAGAGAGAGAGAAGTAATGTAGAGAGATAGAGATATAAAGGGAATTAAGTATAGAAAGTGATAGAATTAAGGAAAGGTGAAAGTTGTCAGAGAGAGAGAGAGAGAGAGAGAGAGAGAGAGAGAGAGAAGGGAGTGAAGTATAGAAAGTGATAGAATTAAGGAAAGGTGAGAGGTGTCAGAGAGAGAGAGAGAGAGAGAGAGAGAGAGAGAGAGAGAGAGAGAGGGAGAGAGGGAGAGAGTGAGTGAGTGAGAGATAAAGGGAATGAACTATAGAAAGTGATAGAATGAAGGAAAGGTGAGAGTGTATCAGAAAAGAGAGAGAGAGAAGGAAGAAGTATAGAAAGTGATAGAATGAAGACAAGGTGAGAGTGTGTCAGAGAGAGAGAGAGAGAGAGAGAGAGAGAGAGAGAGAGAGAGAGAGAGAGAGAGAGAGAGAGAGGTTCAATAAGGAAATGGGAACTTGAAAGAATTCCAATTCCCCCACCCACCAACACACACCCAAAGAAAATTATTTTGAGTGTCATGACGAAAAGACAATAAAAAAAAAGAAAAAAGAAAGAAAAGTCGAGAATTTGAAAGTTAAAATGTGTGTGTCTGTGTGGGTTCGTGTACTTAAAACAACAATAAAATTAAACACTTAACCTTCATATGACATGATCAATTTAAATCAGGAAACACGCACACACACACACATACACATACACACACACACACGCGCGCACACTCACACACACACACACACACATACACCCCCCACACACACCACACACACACACACACACACACATCTATTTTTATACTAAAGCTGAGTGTATCAACTTTTGGTTCCCTAAGTCTTTTTTTCCCGATTTAATTTAATGACACGAAATGACAATGAAATTATACTAAATTATTCCTTACTTTTAGGAATGAATTATGTTTGAAAAAATTCCCTTTTAATTGGTTCTAATTAGTTGTTAAGAGGTCTGTATATATATATATATATATATATATATATATATATATTGGTATTAAGAGAACACAGATGCGAAAGACCCAGTTGGCACCAAAGTCGGCTCTTGTCCAAACTTTGCTTCCCCAAAATTGAAGAATTGCCAAATTGGTTCCATGTGTTCTCTTGATACCAATTCTCCATTCTGGTAAATGTTATTTCCAACGAGAAGAGGTCAGTGTCTTGCATGCCGAAGCAACAAAAAAATGCCATTTTTGATTTTCTGGAACCTCCAAGACATCTCAAATTGATGTCCAAGACCTTTTTTTTCGTCTCCTTTTTTTCCATTCCATTCATGGAACTCTCACCAGATTTGTTGTCTTTGATTTATTTTCAGACTGGAATTGGTAAAAATGGGTAGAATCTGT
>CM042181.1:20295192-20332692 GCA_023376005.1 Doryteuthis pealeii | reverse complement strand
CTCCGAATTGAGCACTTTTTTCACCATCAGTAAATTCAAGGCATTAGAATCCATAGTTGGAATCATATCTTTTCCAAGTGTAGGTATTTACCCAACCCGTTGGCCACAGCCAGGATGTGACACGAGGTTGCAAGTATGGGGCATACAACGAGGACCCAACTCGTTATTCAGTAGGGATAAAACTACGAGATTAGCTTGTTAATTGTTGTAGGTGACTCACCTATGACACAGACATAGACTTACCCAAAGGGTATATATTAACAGAGCAAAGCACTCAAGTGAGAAGTAGCAGATACATGTTCTTCGTGTACGCTGTAACAAGGAAACCCTTTCAATTGTACATTGATATATTGTTGAATACATCTGTTCCCTACATTTTAGCCCGTGTTGAGTGATTATTTATTGACCCTTAAACAGGTCATAACATTAATCACGATGGGACGCCCTTGTCTGGTTTGAATTCAGAGTTTTCCTTCTCCCAGATCGGTTGCCATATCAAGGTTAAAGAGCCCAGTCTATCGGACTAATTATCCATAGCTGATAGAAGAATAGATGAATTCATACCTTTCCCAATGGTAGGTATTTATCCAGCCTGTTCGCTATGGTTCAGTACCCTACAACAAAGTAGCTGTACTGACACATACTTTTATGGTTTGAGTGATAGGAAGTGAGACGAACAAGGCATAAGTTCGCCCTTACTTCTCCAGTATAAGAGACGTTCACCTGTGTTCACTTACACAATGTATGTCAACCAATACAAACTTACACCAGCTTTGTACAGACACTAGATGGCAGTGCTGAGAATTTCCCCCAATATGGACTACTAGAGATAATATTTTACTCATTTCTAAATGAAACATTATCATTTGCTAATAGTTTCTTTCATGGTTTAGATTTGTTCTAAAATTATATCTCGCTCTGAAGTACACACGTCTATGAGAAATAGTATGGATTGGAATTAATGTATAAACATTTTATTATATCCGATCCACACACTCATTGTTGTAGATTGACGAGACGAGTAAGATGCAGTAAAAACAAATGAAAAAAAATTAAAGATCACAATGCTTCTAGTTAAAATTTAAAAAGAACAAACAAACGTTTTGCTGTGATTGTTTGGTTTGGTTTGGTTTGGTTTACGCATATCAACTCTGGGTCATTTAATGCCGACAAAGTTGTGAAATGAATTCATTCTTAATACATAATACAATTTTCTATTTAACCCATAGATGGGACCTAACAGATACTACCACCGGGTCAGCCTTCTAGCACCCATAGCTGTGATTGTTAAAAGTGGTGAAGTTCCTATTCTAGAGCTCTGGTTGTGTGGAGTACCCCTTCATCGCCATTACTCCCAGGTCCACTCTTAGAAAAAATGTAATCTTACACCATGGTGGGACGCCCTTATCTGGTTTGAAGTCGGTGTTTTCTTCTCCAAATTGGTTGCCATTCTGAGTTTAAAACGCCCAGTCTGCCTTACTATTTAACCATAACTGGAGGCAAAATAGTTGGATTCGTACCTTTCCCAATGATACTAACTGCATAAAATATAACAGCCTTGTTCAGGATTCGAACTCCGGTCACCGGGTCCATTTCTTATTATTGAATAACCGTTACATTCGAGTTCCCTCAACATTTCTGTTAAAAAAAAAAACCTGTTAAACTTGTGTGAAAAACTCACAAGGAGTAATATATATATATATATATATATATATATATAGGTTTGGCGAGCGTAAGTTCGTTCGGTCTCGAACCCAGCCAAAGCAGCTGCTAAAAATCGTTATAACTATACTGATGAGAGGTGATACCTCGAAACACGTGTCTATAGTTTACTTATATATATATATTATATATATATATATTTGCTTGTCATGGTCGAAATTTTTTTTTTTGGTAGCATTTACCCGGTGGAAGGGGGAAGAGTGAATTAGTTTACGGCTTGGCATGGCATATTTTTAAACAAAGAATACCAAAATAAAGATTAATATTGTTTAAGTGTCAATGAAATTGAATGCTATGACAATTTAAATCACTAATAATAAAAAAAATATTATAAAACGCAAGGAGATACAATTAAAATTAAACTTATACTTAGCAATCGTCAGACCACGTTTTTATTTTATTAAGACTTGTAAATGGCCAAATTCAGTTTACATTTATACATTTTATACATTTCTCCCCGCCTAACTGAATTTAGCCATTTGCAAGTCTGAATAAAAAAAAACGTTGTCTGACGAAGCTCGGTGGGCCCCAGATACCCACGAGTGGAAATGGTCCATAACCACGATACCCATGGTATTTAAGGCCTTTTTATTCACAAATAGATTTGCTCTGTTTATAATAATTAAACATTGAGCTCTCATACGAAACCTGAACTCTACAACAAACTACGGGTAGAGATTAGGACCAGCCTAGAATCACCTTGTATCAAGAAACACACCAAAGAAAGTATATATATATATATATATAATATATATATATATATATATATATATTATTTGTAGTATGTGGAGAAAATAGACAAACACGGGATGTTATGGAAACTTGATGTTTGTCTACTTTTCTCCACATACTGTCGATTAACCTCCTCACATTTCTACCATACTGTAGTAATAAAGTATATATATATAATATAATATATATATATATATATATATACTGTAGTGAAGACACACACACCACACACACACACACAACATATATATATATATTATATATATATATTGTACTGTAGTGAAAGACATTTGAAACATCTTCACCTGATGAATGCATCGCATGAAACCAATATGGTTGTGAATGTTCCTTGTCACCTAATGAATAGATATGTAAAACCTTATATATTTTATCTTATTATATTATATTATATATATTATATATATATATATATATATATTATATTATATATATATATATATGGGGGTCGGATGGGGGCTTTCCGGTTCAGGAATGTAATCCTTATTACGTCGACACACTAATTCAATAAGGATAATTTTAGATATTATCTTTGCAATTACCTATGAAGTACACTGAAACAGTAGTGCTATTTATATATATATAATATATATATATATTATATATATATATATATATACTCTGTGTGTGGGAGGTAGGGAGATGTTGAGTGTGCCTATCCTTAAGTGTCTTTTGATAATCTTAATTAATGGGCAATTACACTAAAAAAAGAAAAACATCTTGATAAACTTGTTCTAGTTTTAGGGAAGTTATTTTTTGCCAGACTCTAAAACCATTTTAGGTTTTATTTATTGTTGTTTTTTCTGGGGTTTTTGTTGTTGTTTTTTTTGAGGGGGGGTTTAACGCTTAGAGATTCGAGTGGCCTGTATTTATGCCGCTACTCTATTTTCGATTTTTTTTCAAAATGTTTGTTTAAGAATGTACGGATGTTATAGGTATAACAATTTCCCTTGTTACATGTGAAAAAGAGATAAAGTTTGTTCTGGTTTTAGGGAAGTTATTTTGGCTGACTTGCACACGGTCGCAAAATTAAACGGAAAGTTTTTGGTGGTCCCCCATGACAGTTTAACTACAGTCTAGAATGAACTTTTTGCGAATGGGTTACGGTTTAGGGGTTTGGGGATTAAGGTTGTTTTTTGTTTTTTTTTATCGTATTGCTTAAAAACAAACAACAAAAAACCAAAATTACTATACATTTAATGTTAAAAATTCTTTTTGAAACCAAGTTTAATTGAAATTATACATTGCAATACTAACACAAATAACTGAGACTAACATGTCTACCGTTGGATTCAATAATTAATTCAATGGTTGTAATGATAATGTAATGTATAGTAATTTGGTTTTTTGTTGTTTTTTAAGCAATATGTAATAAAAAAAAAAAATTAATCCCAAACCCCTAAATCGTAACCCAATTCGCAAAAAGTTAATTTATAGACTGTAGTTAAACTGTCATGGGGACACCAAAAAAAATTTCCGTTTTAATTTTGCGACCGTTGTGCAAGTTCAGCCGTTATTTTTTGCCAGACTCTAAACCATAGGAGAAGAACAACTCTGATTAACCTGCTAAGAAATTGACTGTGTTGCAGCCTACACGTACAGAGTGTATTATATATATATATATATATATATATATATATTATATATAAAGTAAAGTTGTCGGCCGCATGCAGCGAGAAGTCTTATGCCTTTTCACTAGCGCTAGACTAAGTAGATTGTTTTAGCATCTGGGGTGGAGCGCCACACTTACCTCAGCTCCTTACTTTACCCCAGATCCCTGTGCTACTCATACCTGAATTCGCAAGGACCGTATCGAACTAGAACCTTTGATTCCAGCGACGCTCTACCGACTGACTAAACCGGCCACTTGCGCAGATATTTTTAAAATTCATTACACTCGCAGATAATTTTTTTAATTCATATTATCATTCATTTATTTTGGACATTACGCCATCTTCCTTAGTGACGAAAGGTGCAAAAACAACAATGTTGTTAGCTAGTGAAAAGAAGATAGACTCCCTCGCTATACGTCTGATAGCGACAATGGCCACTCCGCCGATTTACTATTATATATATTATATATACGCTAAGTAGAGCATAATTATAAGGCCTAGAAGAACTATTTGGGTGAAACCTAGGTAGATAGTGTCTGACTCGTAAAGTCGATAGGGCGCCTAATGTTCGGTATCAGCCAGTCAGCGAGGGAGTCTATCCCCTTTTCAATAGCGCTAGACCAAGGAGATTGTTTTTTAGCATCTGAGGTGGAGCGCCAACATCTACCATCAGCTCTTACCTTGCCGCACAGATCCCTCTGCTACTCATACGCTGAGTTGGCGAGGCCGGTATCGAACTAGGACCTTGTGGTTTCTAGCCGAACGCTCTACCGACTGAGCTAACCGGCCCCTTATTAGAAGTCACAAATAGATTTTAACATTTTAAAACTGTCAAAAATCCAACGTTGTGTCTCAATTTGATGCCAATACTACTGTGTTAGTGAAGAAAGTGAGACTCCCTTCGCTATACGGCTGATAACGACAATAGGGCACTCCGACGACTTAACCACTTATATTAGCAATCACAAAATAGATTTCAACATTTTTAAAAGCTCTCAAAAATCCATTTCCATGACAACTGACGTCAGCAAATTCCTTTATGATGAAGAGAGTGAAAAAATTGTCTAGTATTGATGAAGCTGCATAGTTGAAGTATATTAGACGATAAACATTTTTAGAGAAAAAATAGTTTTTATTTTTCAGCCATATTCTTTAATAACATATCAATCTCAGGCTATTGAATTCTATTTCAGTCAGTTCGTATCTATCTATTTTTCTTAGTTTGCTCATATCTATCAGCTCATATATATATATATATATATATATATATATATATATATAGTTTGCTATGCGGTAAGTTGTTAAAGAAACGACTTTCATACTATATATATATATATATATATATATATATATATCTTATTATAATAGAGATTGTGTGTGTTTTTCTGTCTGTAACCGAGAACTATATTAAATACTCAAGTCACAATTCCTTCGTTATTTACATCCACTTCTTCATGATTTTATTTATATTTAAACCTCAATTATTTAATAAATTGCTTCACCTTTTTATTAGTGTTGTCCATATCTACATACAAATAACATGCAATTCTATTTATATATACAACAAAATAGCGGTTTACAGTGTGAATGGGAAGGCTAATTTGCATATTGATATTAAAAATGTGATTTATTAAATATGTGCTTAGTATTATTGATTTCTAATTGTTGGTTTTTTTTCATGAATATAAGCAAAAATCTCTTCAGTAAATCTTAAATGAAACCATTAACAAGAAAAATAACTGTCATTTTATTCTTTATTTCCTAATTTAACAAATAGTTAAATAAGTAAAATTCAGCAATGAAAGACGGGAGTGATGGAAGAGTAAGTTTCATTTCTATTTTTCTATTATACCCCACTCTGTTACATATCTTTTTATCTGCCTCTAATTTAATACGATATTTCATTACATTAAAACTTAAATACTTGCACCCGGGGGTGCACATATTTGCTAATATTTAAGATAAAAAAAGGTGCTTACCGGTGAATATGGGACGATATTGGAGGTGCAAAATCCAGGGATTAAGTCAGCGATATAAACAAATACAAAGTGCTCAATACAAAGTAGAGAAAATTTATTAAAAAATGGATACAATAGAAACCTACTCGAGTTTCACCATAAGGATCTTCAGGGTTAAATCCACTGAATTAATCGAGGTACCGATTAATTGCAGCCGATTACACGTGTGTTGATTGTATAAGATGTTACGTTACTAAGGGACGCTGTTTTTAATCGGTACCTCGATTAATTCAGTGGATTTAACCCTGAAGATCATTATGGTAAAACTCGAGTAGGTTTCTATTGTATCCATTTTGTAATAATATAATATATATATTCATTATTTAATTTTTTTTCTTAAAGGGAATTACAATGCGTATATCTATAAAATTCGAAAAATTATAGAAATAATCATGACAAGCGAACTCGGCAAATACATGTATACATCGCTGATGAGACTTAATAAAGTTGAAACAGCTGTACGATGTTCTACGTGGGGCACAATATTTTCCGAGTTCGCTTGTCATGATTATTTTCAATAATTATCGAATTTTATACGATATATGGCATTGTAATATAAATAATGATATGCTTTACTCAAGAATGCTTCTAAAGCAAAATTATCAAATCTCTAATTATATATATATATATATATATTATATATATATATATATTATAAGCGTATGTTTAAATCTAGAAGTAAGCACAGCAGAGAGAGAGAGAGAGAAGAGAGAGAGAAGAGAGAAAGAGAGAGAGAGAGAGAGACTCAAACAGAAACCACCAAAAGAAAAATAATATTCAACTTATTTTCTTTCTGGAATGTATAAATAGCATGAACTATCAAAAATAATATATATATATATATATATATATATATATATATATATATGTGTGTGTGTGTGTGTGTGTGTGTGTGTGTGTGTGGTGTGTGTGTGTGTGTGTGTAGAAAATAGAAAACCAATGTATTCCAAAAGATGAATTCATTTTACAATCTTTCATCTTAATGTCCCGATGAAGGTTTATCAAAAAACCGAAACGTTTTGACATCGGCTTCAACATAAAGAATAAATTCATCTTTTTTGGAATACTTTTTTTCTATTTTCTACATATATTACCATATTTTCCTCCAATATATATATTATATATATATATTATATATATATATATATATAATGTGTGTGGTGTGTGTATGTATGTTTTTTTTGTGTGTGTATGTGTTTTGTGTGTGTGTGTGTGTGTGTGTGTGGTGGTGTGTGTGTTGTGTTTCTTGTTATGTAAGATACAAAATTGACGCCATATTTTCATAAGAGATATTCCGTTTGTCCTTGTCTGAAATAAAAATCTCTTCGATAGTCGGCCATTTTAGTTCTGCAATTTTGCACAGGATGATGGCGGCACTTTCTATTATGCAATGCATCATGGGTATTTTTAAGACACATTTCACAGGTTGGTCGATATCCAATCAATTTTACTTTGTCTCTAAAACGAAACTCATCCAATGGATTGGGTGAAATAGATAGATAGATAGATAGACAGATAGAATAGACTTATATAAATAGATATAAATCTTTTGTATGCCGCCATCATCCTGGAGGCGCGTGGTCTAATGGTTTAGAGTCGTCAACGCGAGTTCAATTCCTGGACGAAGCTGTTGGAATTTCACATGGCGCTAATACCCTTGGGAAAGGTATGAATACAATTCTCCCCAGCTATGGGTAAATAGCAGAGCAGACTGGACTCTTTAACCATGGCTAGGTAACCAGTCTAGGAGAAGGAAAACTCTGAATTCAAACTTTAAACTCTGCTTAAGAATTGACCTTTGTCGTATCCTGCTCGGGGGGGTTGGTAAATATGTATATGAATAGATAGAGAGGTATGGTGAAGAGATGGAAGTGAATTCGACGGTATGTAGTATATTAAGAAAATTGAAAAAAACACAGGTTTGAATAAGTTGAGTGGTAAGTTTATTGGCCGACGCTGCAGTGTTTCAATCTATTAATTAGTCATCTTCAGGGCATTTGTTGGTATAAGGAAAGGTAATAAAAATATTTTTATCTCAGAATAACGAGAAAAAACATCGATAGTCCTTGTTTATCAGTCTGTCAAAATTTGAAATTTGAAGAAAGGACGCTGAAAAGGTGGACGGTTTGAAATATGACGTCAAATATTTTCATTTACGTGTGAGTATGAGAGTGTGTGAGTGTTGTATCGAAAAAAAGGCATTGTGCATTTTTAGGTGTTTTGTGTGTGTGGTTGCGCGGTGTGTGTATAAATCTTTTGTAATAAATGACATCGAACAACCTCAAGGTTGTGTGTGTGTGTAAATATAGATAGATAGAAAGAAATAGACTTATAAAATAGATAGATAGATAGATATGAACATAATATAATAGATCGAAATATATATAAACAGACTGATAGATAGATGAATAGATAAATATAAACAAACTATTGTTCCTTCTTTCTCTGTCTGTCTGTCTGTCTCTCTCTGATTATATATATATATATATATATAATATATATATATATATATATAGAGAGAGAGAGAGAGAGAGAGAGAAGAGAAAGACTCTTTCTATCTATCTATTTATCTATCTATCAATCCCTCTATCTTGACTGTAACTATGTAGATTGATAGTTAGATATGAGTAGACAGTGATATATATATATATATATATATATATATAATATATATATATATGTGTGTGTGTTGTGTGTGTGTGTGTGTGTGTGTGTGATAGACAGATAAGAACAAGATTGAGTGAAAAGTGGGTAAAAGATAGATAATGTACAGATGAAATAGAGAGAGAAAAAGAATCATATATATATATATATATAATATATATATATATTATATATATATGAACCTAATTGAGTCAGACATTAGCTCAGTAGTAGAGCGTTCGGCTAGAAACCACAAGGTTCCTAAGATACCGACCCACGCCAACTTAGCGTATGAGTAGCACAGGATCTGTGCGCTAAAGTAAGGAGCTGATGGTAGGTTTGGCGCTCCCACCTCAGACGAGAAATTAGAGAAAATAACAATGAAAAATGAGAGTGATGGAAGAGTAAGTTTCTGTTGTTCTATATTTCGATTATACCCCCTCTGTTTCAATATTTTTACTGCATTCTTATTTAGTTTCATATGATATTTTATTACATTAAAAGTTAAATACTTGCACCCGGAGGGTGCATATATTTGCTAGTATAATATAAGGACCTAATTGAGTCAGACACTATCTTATATATATATATATATTATATATATATATATATTATATATATGTGTGTGTGTGTGTGTGTGTGTGTGTGTATAGAAAGTTTCTATACATACTGTCGGATTCATTTCCATTTTACTTTTCATATATATATATATATATATATATATATATATATATATATATATATAGATAGATAGATGTATTTGTATTGTACATAAAAGCATACCCATTTTCCTGGCAATATTTATTTTTCAAAAAATCCCTTTTATCCGGAATATTCATTTTCTTTTTCAGAAAATGGATTTCGAAACTTCCAAAATGAATTCTTCCACTTTCCATTTTGAAGATAGTTTATTTCTGAGAAGAAGAAAAAAATGTTGCAAACGATCTCTTCATGTTCCGTTCTTTGAAATTCTACCAAAAATGGCACACCAGAAAATGAAGACGTTTTATTTTTTATATTTTATTACCATTAGTTTGCCAATACTACTTACAAAACAAGGTTTCGCGAACTCTTGAAGTGAGTTCTTTTTTCGTGGGGTGGGTTGGGAGTGAATAATAGATTAGCTGTATCAGTTTGTTGGAAGAGAAGGCATTTCCCCGCAGGAAGTAGACTCATCCAAGGAAACATATAAAGTAGTAGCTAGTCTTGCTACAGAGATTTTAATTACTGTTGTTGAAGAGCTGCGCGTTGGATTCAATCTTATATCTTTTGTACCAAAGGGTAATAAACCTTTGGTTAACCTTTCTTCCAGATTTCAATGTTGTCATTTGATAACTCAGACACAACACAATTATTCTGAGAGTAGCCTAAAAAGTGTATTAGAAATTGTACTCGGGTGTGATTGACAGGCAATGATTCCGGGGTCAATTTGATACCTTGGCTGGGATTTGATGGTTTCAGTCGTGTGATCAAAAATTATATGGTCCCCGGCGGCCATATAGCGCGTGGTGTAATGGTTAAAGTCATGGGAAATGGACTCGTCGCCCCGAGTTCAAATCCTGGACGTGGTAATTGCATTTTACTTAGCGCTAATACCCTTGGGAAAGGTATGAATCCTACTCTCCATCCAGCTATGGGTAAATAGCAGGGCAGACTGGGTTCTTTAACCATGGCTAGGTTACCAGTCTAGGGGAAGGAAAACTGAATTCAAACCTATTGAACCCCGCTTAAGAAATTGACCTTGTGTCGTATCCTGCTCGTGCGGGGGAGTTGGTTGAGAACCACTGATCTAGAGCAGATTTTTTTTGGGGTGAGGGGGTAAATTATAGATTCGCTGTATCAATTTTTTGTAAGGGAGATATTTCCCCTACAAGAAAGTTTGACTCGTCCCACGAAACACCTAAATAATACGAACTATTTAGTTAAGTAGACGAGTAGTAGCTAATCTAACTACATATATTTTAAATACTGTTGTTGAAGAGCTGCGTGTTGGACTTAATCTCGGGTTAAGCTTTCTTCCGGATTTCAATGTTGTTGAGTTGATAACTCAGACACAACACAATTATTCTGGGGGTAGCCTGAAAAGTGAATTAGAAATTGTACTCGGGTGTGATTGACAGGCGATGATTCCGAGGTCAGTTTGATACCTTGGCTGGGATTGGATAATTTTAGTCGTCTGAAAAAAAAAGAAGTTATATGGTCTCCGGTGTGTGTATGTGGGGAGAGGGGCATTTAGTCCCCGGTTGAAAACCTCCAATAGAGAGCAGTGGTTTTCAACTTTTTTTTTTATATTATGAACCCCTTTGATCCCTATTTTATTTGTTTGTTTGGTTTTGTTTTACGGCATATCAACCTAAGTGGGTCATTTAATGCCGATAAAGTTTTGAAATAAATCAATTCTTAATGGATAATACAATTTTTTTATAAATACATTTTTCTATTTAACCATAGATAGGACCCTAACAGGTACTACCACTCCGGGTCAGAGTGGACCAGGGAGCAATGGTGATGAAGGGGTGCTCCACATTCCCCAAACCTCCAAAACTGGAACCTCACCATCAGATAGAGTTTAACGTCATTCCCAGGACATGTGTAGACCCTCAGTCACCGCCTTCTAGCACCCATATGATAAAAAGGGGTTGGAGCTTGCCATAAGGGCAATAGGGTTGGGAAATCATATAGTGCTAGGGCTTGACATGACCAGCCGATTGATCGGAGGGGGCCTCTCCGACCGCCCGTCTAGCCCAATATAGGGCCAAAGTGGAGTATTGCATGTCATGAACTGCTCATCCACCTGGGTTCTATCCTTACGCATCACGGGTCGCCACCCACGGCCAATAGGTGGCCTCATTGGGGAGTCTTACCCCTCTGCAGAGGTGCAGTCGGTGCATTCTAACGCCCCAGCCGGACAGGGCGGTATTTCATATGAATCCCGGTTGGAAACCCCAGGTTTACAGATATGAAACTTACATGTTAATCAATTAGAAGATTATCTGTATAAATTATTTTGAGAGTAGCGTAAAAAGTGAATTAGAAATTGTACTTAGGTGTGATTGACAGGTAATGACCTCGAGGTCAGGTTGATACCTTGGCTGGCATTTGATGGTTTCAGTCGTGTGATCAAAAATGCATATGGTCCCCAGGGGGAGCATATAGCCCCCCAGTTGAGAACCACCAATCTAGAGCAGTGGTTCTCAACCTTTTATTTTTACCGCCCTTGTTGAATTTTTTTTTAAATCATCAAGAATTTGTTTAATGTTCCTTCTTGTGAATTGTAGGGGATTATCTCCCTTTTTCCAGAAGAGTTATCTTCTCGCTGCGTTGCTGTTTGTTCCCACTAGGGGACCTCTGGTATTTAAGCGCGTTCATTCAAACGCTGCTCTTTTTAGCTGGATCTTCTCAAGAACTGCAATGGGCTAGAGTCTATCTACCCCCTTCTCGGTGGGGCTTTTGCCCCACCCCCTTTACATTACTGTAAGTCTTTTATACAGCATGGACTATCCTTTAGTTACACTAGCAAATATATGCACCCTCCGGGTGCAAGTGTCTAAGTTTTAATGTAATAAAGTATTGTATTTAATTAGAAAGGTTAATAAAACTAAATAAGAATGCAGATAAAATGATTTGAAACAGAGGGAGGTATAATAGAAAAATAGAACAACTGAAACTTACTCTTCCATCACTCCCATCTTTCATTGTTATTTTTTCTAATTTAAGTATTTAGTTAAAAGAGGAAGTAAAGAATAAAATGACAGTTATCTTTTCTTGTTAATCGATTTCATTTAAGATTCATTGAAGAGATTTTTGCTTATATTCATTAAAATAAAACCCAACAGTTAAAAATCAATAATACTAAGCACATATTTATTAAATTGGATTTTTTAATATTAATATGCAAATTAGCCTTCCCGTTCACACTGTAAACCGCTATTTTGTTGTATATATAAATATAATTGCATGTTATTAATATGTAGATATGGTTAACAGTATTAATAAGGTACAACAATTTTATTAATAATCGAGATTTAAATAAAATTAATATCGTGGAGAATGTGATGTCAATAACTAAGGGAATTGTGACTTGAGTAGTAATATAGTTTCGGTTACAGACAGACAAACCCACAATCTCCATTATAATAAGAAATGTCTGTAACATTTATATGTTAGGTACATTTGGGTATCTTGTTTATACCTAAATATTGTATATGTATTTACATGTTCTATTCTCCTGTACATTATGTATCTTATCGTTTCCATGTGCTTTATGTATATTAAATGTTTTGTCTCACAACGTGTCGGAATTGAATGTTCATTAATTACTTGAACCTTACAATATTAACCTTTATGCAAGTTTCATTGTGTTAAATATAGGGGGTAAATTTCTCAGGGAAAATTGGTGGTACCTACATATCTAAGGCATATAGATAGATATGAACATAGATATGAAGATATTGAAACATATAAAGAGAGATAGTACGATATCAATAGATGAGAACAGGCTGAAATGAATGAGATAGATCTTTTGAAAATCAGAAAACTTATCAGAAAACTTCAAAGTAAAAAAAGAAAAAGAAAAAGAAAAAGAAAAAAAAAGGAAAAAATATTAAAATGAAGTTTTCATAAAAAGAAGGAAAAAAAAAAGAAGCTGTTCGGGGGAAATGAAAATCCCCGAAGAAGTTAGACATCTAAAATGTTTGACAATATCTCCCGGGAATTTTGAGATACAGACGCAGTAGTCTGCATCCCCCCCTTTTTTTTTTTGGCTCCGATCCCCCCTCCCTTACCCCACCCCTCATAATGTACAAGACTCTTGCCTCGCCAGGAATATCTCATTTCTCTTTGCTTCCATCTCTAACCGCTCCATTATATATATATATATATATATATATATATATATATATATATATATATATATGTGTGTGTGTGTGTGTGTGTGTGTGTGTGTGTGTGTATGTGTACATATACGTATATATTTACATATATATATATATATATATATATATACACATACACACACTCATACACATACTGACACACACACACATATATATATATATATATATATCAACTCATTTCTCTTTGCTTCCCTCTATAACCGTTCCATTATATATTATATATATATATATATATATATGTGTGTGTGTGGTGTGTGTGTGTATGTACATATACATATACGTATATATTTACATATATATACACACACGCATGCACACACACACACCACACACACACACCACACATATATATATATATATATATATCAACTCATCTCTCTTTGCTTCCATTTTAACGCTCCATTTTTATATATATAATATATATATATATATTATATATATATATATATATATGTGTGTGTGTGTGTGTGTGTGTATTAGGATACATATACGTATATTTACATACATTATATATATATATATATGTGTGTTGGTACATATAATATATGTAAATATATACGTATATATATATATATATATATACTATATATATACACACACACACACACACACACACACACACACACACACACACACACACACACACACATATATAATATATAATATATATATATATATATATATCAACTCTATATTTGTCTTTGAAATGATGTTAATATTTACTATGACGATGCTTATCAAATTTAGCAGGCGAGGAATGGAAACCGGTGCGCGTGGGGAGTGAGGGGTGGGTGTGCTGACGTGTGTCCTCCCCCCCACCCCCTCTTGCCAGAAATGAGGTCAACAACAAACATGGAACCAACTTTGGAAAGCCCTACAGGAATAAGAAGCACTGAGCTAGAAACTTCGGCAATCTTGAACCTTCCCGACCCCTCCGAGTGGTGTTCAGTAAATTCGCAAACCTTAAAAAATATAAAGAAATAAGACCATCAAGCAATAGACAGGGTTGAAAAATTGTAAATCAACTATATTATTAAGAATTTCATTGTAAGTGTTATTGGTACTTACTTCTGAAACTTAAAATACAAATCTATTTCACACTCTCTAAATCACTCTCTTTACTCAGAGAAAATAACATAAGTTGATTTGATTCTCTGCTTAGTAATGAAAATCTTGTACCTTTTTAGATTTAAGATAGAAGATGGATAATTTCCTGATTTTGGTAATTTATCTAATTTATTGTGTCCAGTACTCAGGCGCACCACAACTCCTCAAAGGATGGCATCAATGGGTTAAATAGAAAATCATGTTTGAAAAAAAAGTGTTTTAAAAAAGATTGAGTTAAAGAAAATGGTACCATTATAGTATGTGGCCTACATTTTGAATAGGTCGAAATGTACATTCAGGGATTGACATTTTTTCTCGATTTGTTTAGCCTTACATTTGAACATATATGCCCGCCTAAATTCATTAATTATTAACTAATTAATTTTCAAAAATTAGGTATGACTTCAATTAAGCACATATCCTCCATATATATATATATATATATATATATATATATATATATATATATATATATATATATATATATATATATATATATATATATATATATACTAGCAGCGTCTACCCGGCGTCGCCTGAGTAGAGGGGGATATTTTTTAAAAGTTAGTCTCACAGATCCATTATTACTGAATCGTAAGTTGAATCCTCGTGGGATGCCCCATTTAAATCCCTATGTAAAAAAAAAATCGACCTTGCATTGATCCAGCTACTCTAAAAAGAAATGTTAATGTCTACTATCTAAAATATTAAATAAAAAAAAATCCATACTGTTATCATTTAAATTTTATTTTCTAATTATCTTCACGAATACAAATCAAATCACTATAATTTTTGCTCAAAAACCAAGCCCTCGTGATATTTAATGTGTATATATACTTATTTTGTCGTTAATTGTTTTATTTTCGAAATTTCCTCCGGACAAAAATTAATGCAAATTCCTTTATATATAGATAGAAGATAGATATATATATTTTCTGAGAGATTTTCTTTCCCCATCCCCGGAGAGAGAAGTGTGGCAAAATTTCCCTCACCTCCCCCCGCCGTAGAAGATAAGGGAAGGGCACAGGCAAACTTTTCTGATGGATGTGATGGGTTGCCCCATTCACCCACACCCTCTTTCCGCCAAAGCGGTTCCTTTAGTTTAATGTACTATTAAGAAATAGTGGGGTCTGAGGCGGATGGGGCCGGGGGTACTGAGAAAGATGCTCGCACATTTCTTAGACATGTGTATCCTCCAACAAAACGACCCCTCCCCAATCCCCAATCCCCCGTATATTACAAGTGCTTGCACCCCTTCTTACAGGTTAGGAAGAGTATAGACTGATAAAAGTAAATTTACATATATTAATGATATACAATAATCTACACACACACATACAGACACACCCACCCACACGCACACCCACCCATACATACGCCCCCACATACATACGCCTAAACCAAGCTCGTAAAATTAAGTGCGTGTTTGTTCCAGATGATGAGGATTGGGAAGGAAAGAAATAAACGGAATATAGATATTAAATTACACACAACACACACACACACACACCATCTATATATATATATATATATATATATTATATAATATATATATATATATATATATAATGTGTGTGTGTGTGAGTGTGATGTGTGTGTATATATATATATATATATATATATATATATATATATGGTAGTAAAATAGGGAATTAAATCCGACAGTATGTAGAAACATTAAAAAAAAAATATTCCAAAAGATGATTAACTTCATCATCAGGAATAAAATCATCTTGTATAATACACCGTGTTTTTTCTATTTTTCTACACACACACACACACACACACACACACACACACACGTACAACACACTCAGATATATATATTTTATATATTTAATTATGATTAACATTTTTATTATGATTACTATCACTAGTAGTTGTAGTAGTAGCAGCAGCAGAAGCAGTAATAGTAGTAGTAGTATTAGTAGTAGTAGTTCTTATATTCTTCTATGTCGACCCGAGTTCAATTCCTGGATGAAGTCACAGTTCACATACCGCTAATACCCTTGGGAAAGGTATGAATCCAACTATTTTCCCTCCAGCTATAGGTAAATAGTAGGGCAGACTGTGCTCTTTAACCTTGGTTAGACAACCAGTCTAGGAGATGAAAAACTCCGAATTCAAACCTGGTCACTACTAGAATAGACTCAGGCCTACTTAGTGATCTATTTCACTGGGCTCTTTAACCTTGGTTAGACAACCAGTCTAGGAGAAGAAAAACTCTGAATTCAAACCTGGTCACTACTAGAATAGACTCAGGCCTACTTAGTGATCTATTTCACTGGGCTCTTTAACCTTGGTTAGGCAACCAGTCTAGGAGAAGGAAAACTCTGAATTCAAACCTGGTCACTACTAGAATAGACTTAGGCCTACTTAGTGATCAATTTCAATTTCAATTTATGTTTTCATTCTAGTTAATGTAATTCATTTTTATATAATCAATAATATTTTTTATATGATTAACAATATTTATTATATAATCTGCAATATTTATCTAATCACTTCTTGGTTCAAATTTGTGTGGTAATAACAGACTCTCTATTCACAGTACTACACACCAATATCAAGGTCCAAACTCCAGGTTACCTGCAACGGCATCAGCGTCATCTACTACATCTTCTACACCAAATGCAATGGCAGCGTATATATAGGAGATACCTTAACAGCCTTCAGAATCAGATTTAACAACCACAAATTAACCATAGCGACAGTTACACCTAAAACGAAGCACTTCAACAAACCAGGACATATATTAAACAACCTAAAATGCATCCTGATAGGTCACAATTTTCCATCAACTCAAAAGCGCAAATAATGTAACAACCAGCGAGATCATCTCTAATTGGAAGCCAGGTCTTTGAAAAAAAAAAAAAAAAAAGAATCGCCCAATCCTCAATTTAGTCTTGTGCCATACTTGGCTGAGTTCAATTTACCTGAATCCTGGCCGATTAAATAGTCAGGTGTCCCCCTCCTACCGGTAACACCCGCCTTCCGACATCTACCTTAATAACTTCTGGCAAAAGTATGCCAGTCCTCTCGTAAAAAAAAAACCGAGCCCCACTTCGTACAGGATTTCCTCTGTGTTACAGATACTAATTACGCACGATTCCCTTCACCCCTAACACCCCCCCCCCCCATCTAGTTACCCTTTCTTGTTTTCAAGATATAGGAACGGTTTTATCGGAGCCCACATGAAAGCGAAAAACCTTTCCACCCCAGACTCAACATGTCCGTCAGGCACCCACAAGATCAGCCTGCTGTAACGAGTGAAAAAAAACAAAAACGGAAAAAGGTAAAATGAAGGGGCCAATGTTGCATCCCCCATCAACGATTTGTAAATGACGGCATCATCCAGCCGATTTGATACGGTCTTAATTGCAATAAGTATATAGTGTTATTTACCAAAAGTGCTTCTGACTTAAGAAAATGGAGGCCCTTCAACATCAACATCACCCCCCTGACCCACCCCCCCACATCAACCTGCCCTCAGGAAAACTTAGAGGTAAGTGTGGCAACTTTTAACTTCATTCATAGATTTTATACAACTCGAGTGCAAAAATACGGTGAGTTCTTCTTCTTCTTCTAAGAAGAAGAAGAAGAAGAAGAAGAAGAAGAAGAAGAAGAAGAAGAAGAAGAAGAAGAAGAAGAAGAAGAGAAGAAGAAGAAGAAGAAGAAGAAGAAGAAATAAGGAGAAGAAAAAGAAGAAGATGATGAAGAAGAAGAATGAAATAAGGAGAAGAAAAGAAGAAGAAGAAAATGATGAGAAGAAGAATGAAATAAGGAGAAGAAGAAAAAGAAGAGAAGAAGAAGAAGAATGAAGAAGAAGAAGAAGAAGAAGAAGAAGAAGAAGAAGAAGAAGAATGAATAGAGAAGAAGAAGAAGAAGAAGAAGAAGAAGAAGAAGAAGAAGAAGATCAAAACGTAGTAACTGTTTTAGACCACAAATCTTCCCGTTTATAAAACAGAGTGCTGAAAGTAATGACATTAAAGAAATGCAAAGGTAGGCATGACTGGGTAGGAACAGTAACCAATAGGAATTATGCAAGAAATTAAAAATTGGCCATGCTGGTAAAATTTTAAGCACAAACCTGAATCCGCCTTACTAAGTGGGATGTATAAAATTATATATTCTTGAACATTGACTTAGGTAATAGGTACGCCTAACATCCTCATCTTTCTATTTATCAACTAGTATGCTGAAAATAATGACACAAAAGAAATACAAATGTAGGCATGAATGGGTGGGATCGGTAACCACTAGGAATTATGCAAGAGATTAAAATTTGGTCATGCTGCTAAATTGTATAAACACAAACCAGATTATGTACTTACTAGTGAGATGCATAAAAATTGTTAGTATTGTTGAGTAATGAGCTAGGTAATAGGAAGGACTAACATCTTCATCTTTCTTTTTATCAACTAGTATGCTAAAAATAATGGCCTTAAAGAAATACAAAGGTAGGCATGACTGGGTGGGATCGGTAACCACTAGGAACTATGCAATAAATTAAAATTTCTCCATGCTGACAAATCGTATATGCACAAACCTGAATCAGTCCTATCTAGTGAGATGCATAAAAATTGGTTGTATTGTTGAGCAATTTGTTAGGTAATAGGAAGGACTAACATCCTCATCTTCTGTTTTATCAACCAGGTTATTGAAATAATGGCACAAAGGGTAGGCATGACAGGGTGGGAACGGTGACCACTAGGAATTATGCAATCAAAAAGTTGAAAAAATTTATATGACTAACATCCTCATTTTCCATTTTATCAACCAGAGTACTGAAAATAATGTCACATAAGAAATACAATGGTAGGCATGACTGGGTGGGATCGGTAACCACTAGGAACTATGCAAGTGATTAATATTTGACCAAACTGACAAATTTTATACGCACGAACCAGAATCTCTCCTACTAATCGGAATGTATAACATTGTATATTCTTGAGCAAGAAGTTAGGTAATACCAAAGACTAACATCCTCATCTTTCTTTTTATCAACCCCAGAAGAAACAGGCGCTTTCGTGGTGAATAAACAGGAAGCGTCTGTTCGTGACAAGCGTTTCTTGTCGGCATGTGCTGTCAAGAGATCTAAAAAAGAAAAAAAAGAAAGATTTTTTGGAAAAAAAAATGAAACGTCATTCTTTTAACAGATATCTACATCTGTCGTGCACATGAATCGGGGAATTTTGCTGCAGGAACTGCGCGAAATTGGGGGGGGGGTTGGATCGGTGCCAAAAGGATTGGACTTATTCTTGTGTTCTTCGTGTCGGAGTTTGCTCCAATGGCGCAACGGTTATAAGGGTTGAGCATAATAGATTTCTAAGTGACTAATGATCTAGAGGTTTCAGGTTCAATCCTGATCACGAACGAAAAAGAAAAATGTTTTTTTTGTGGGTACAAAATTATAGAATTGCAACCATAAGCGGATTCATCCTTAACAAGAATTCTTTGTTTTCACCCAAGTCTCATCAGAGGATTATCACAAGAAGAAGAACTACTATAGAGAAAGCAAAATTAGAAATTGTTAAGGTCTAAACAGTTTTTTATGGGTACTAAATTTGAGAATAGCAACCATACAAAAAATGTTTGTTTTCAACTGAGCCTCATCAGAGGATTACCACAGGAACAAAAAGAACTGCGATAGGGAACGCAAGAATGTCATATTGAAGAGGGGTAACCAACACGTGCCTTTAGCCATTCGCTCACAAATTAAAAAATAATCTAGTAGCACGAACCAAAACGCTGATTCATCTTTAACAAAATAACTTTTTCATTGCCAATATTTCGATATCATCAAAAAAAATCTTCATCAGAGCATAATGATAATTGTGTTTTCACCTGAGTCTCATCAGAGGATTACCACAGGAAAAAGAATAACGATAGAGAACGCAACAACTCAGGTGAAAATAATTTTTTTTCTTAAGGATGAATCCGCTTATAATTGCAATTCTAAAAACAAAGGTCTTTATTTTATTCATTTGTCCCTAAGAGAGCTCAATGTATGATAACCAATAAATCAATTATATACAGAGCAATATCTTTTATTTGTAAAATCTATCTGAAGAGGCTAGACCCATTTTGAGTTTCCGGTCGAAATAAATATTATAACAGATGACGGTTTGTCAAGGTTTTCTTTCTTTGAAATTTATATATATATATATATATATATATATATATATATATATATATATATATATATTATATATATAAAGAAAATTTGAAAAAACAAGTGTTCCGAAAATAGGATGAATTTAATTATCGATGTTTAAACATTTCGGTTTCTATAAACCTTCATCAGGATGTCTCTTGGGGTGAAGAAAATGATGGATGTTTTTATATGTGACAGGAGATTAAAATCTTTTTAGTTGTGTATTTGATTAGCGTTATATTTTTTTAAATTAAATACAGTTACACAATTAAAAAGATTTTTATCTCCTGTCACATATAAAAACATCCATCAATTTCTTCACCCCAAGAGACATCCTGATGAAGGTTTAATGAAACCGAAATGTTTAAACATCGATAAATAAATTCATCCTATTTTCGGAACACTTGTTTTTTAAAAATTTTCTTTATATTGTCGGATTTATTTTCCATATTTACTCCCATTTTGTCCTTTTGAAAAACACACACACACACACACACACACACACACACACACACACATATATATATATATATATATATATATATATATATATATATATATATATATATGTGTGTGTGTGTGTGTGTGAAAATGGAAAAGGAATTGAATCCGACAATATGAGGAAAAATGAGTAAAGAAAAGAAATGTAAATGGATAAAATGAATTTAATCGATATCACATTAATCGATATCACTTACACATGTGTTTCGGTGAGTTTATGTGTGTAAAATATTTCGCACACATAAAAGAATCGACCTTCATCAGAGTGAACATTTATTTTCAATGAATATATTGAATGATTTTATATATATATATATATATATATATATATTCATAGTCACCAATACAATTAAAAGTTCGTCTTACCAATGGTTTCGGAACATCACTTTTAGGTGATTACCTAATCACTTAAAAGTGATGTTCCGAAACCATTGGTTAGACGGACTTTTAAATGTATTGGTGACTATAAATAAATAAATAAATAAATAAATACAGCTCTTACAGAAGTAATTGAGCACTGTATAATCATTTCTACAATAATAATAACAAAAAATTAACTATATATATATATATATATATATATATATATATATATAAAATGGTATTAAAAAGTCCCTAAGAGAGCTCAATGTATAATAACTAATAAATTAAATATATACAGAGCAATATATATATAGATAAAATCATATGAAAAAACACAGATGTTTTTTTGATTGAATTTATTTTTATAACTTTGCATTGCTAATATTGCCAATATTTCGATTTCATCAAAAAATCTTCATCTGAGCATAATGATAATTGTGACCATTTTCAGATGTGAATGTTCTCTTGGAGAATCCGGATTAAAAACATTCACATCTTAAAACATCTGTGCGGTAAAGTAAGGAGCTGGTGGTAGGTGTAGCACTCCACCCCAGATGCAAAAACAATCTCCTTGTCTAGCGCTAGTAAAAAGGGGATAGACTCCCTCGCTGATTGGCTAATACCGACTTTAGGCCACATCGACTACTTATATTATATATATATATATATATATTATATATATATATATATATATATATATTTAAAAAATGTTTTTTTTTTAAATTAGGCGTTATTGTGGAGCATTAAAAATAAATAAATGAATGAACTCGATATTATGGAGTATTGGATTCACTTACTTTTTAATTATTTTTTCCATAAATTTTCAGGTTCGTTAGATACCCTTTGTCAAATGTTACTGTTCAACGGTTTCTTTGTCTCTGTTGTTATCGACAGTAAAATATTTGTAATAACGGAGAATTCCGATATCTGCGTTTAATCCCATCACGTGCGTTTGTAATTTTAGAATCCATTTAGATTCTGATTGTTTTCTAGATTGCGTTGTTGGAAATGCGTGTTCTAATAAGATGCATTTGAGGTGTGTAAGGTTTGTGTGTGTATATATATATATATTATATATATATAATATATATATATATAGAGAGAGAGAGAGAGAGAGAGAGAGAGACAGAGACAGAGAGAGAGAGACAGAGACAGAGACAGAGACAGACAGACAGACAGACAGAGACATACAGACACAGACAAATGGATAGATAGAGATAGATATACCAAAACGTTTTTTAAAGATCTTCTTAGAATCAGCCGAGCTTTAAATGATATCTCTCCTCCCCCTCAAACTTTAGGGGGCCTTGAAGAACCCTTAACCTCGAACGTTTTTTAAACGATTTTTTTCTTTTCGTAATGATAAATTAAAAAAACAGCAAAGATGAAGATAAAATAAAGTTATCTTCAGCTTCATTCACAGAGAGATTTGTTTTTCTTATCATCAAGTCTCTTTCACTTTCTTCTTCTTCTTCTTCTTCTTCTTCTTCTTCTTCTTCTTCTTCTTCTTCTTCTGATGAGTGGGGAGTGGGGGTCATCAGCACTTTTGGAAGAATTTAGAACACATGGACTTTTACACAGCCAATCCACAACAACAACAACAACAACACACTTCGCTCATCAAGCCGTCTTCACTCATAAACACAGTCTTCCACAGACACCGTGTTTCGACGTTTCACGTCTCTTCAGTGTGGCTAGACTTAGCAACTACTTCTAGCCAGGAGTGTAATCTGGCTGAATTTTCATCGGTCCGATTTCTCAACCAATCGACCGTCAACACCTACCAGTAAGAAGCAGAATTTTAACTGATAAATTCATACATAGATATATATGTCACGGTCACTAGAGAGCTCAAATCTGTAAACAATAGAGAGCCTGCTGGAATATATATATATATATATATATATATATATATATATATATATATATATATATATCTTTAAAAGGAAAAACTCAACACCGTTATTCCATAGTAAATTTATTTCGACCAAAATTGGGGCCTTTATAAATCTAAGTTGATTCAACAAAGCTCCCCAAATAACAAAGCCCATACAATAATAATACAGTGTGTCTTAGAAATCACATATAGAATCATCCCTTACTACCAAGTTTTGGATACCTACACACACACACACACACACACACACATATATATATATATATATATATATGATGGCGGCGAATTAGTAGAAGGCATCCGTATTTATGTAAAACAAACCATGGGTAGCAGCATGGTGGGTGTGAGAGGCGGTGGAAGAACCCAAAATGGGCCAACTGTTATATACCAATAAACGTATATGTTGTATACTCTCTTTATTTCTATTCTTCTTCTGCATCTTCTTTGGTATCTTACGTTCTTCTTCTAGCGTCTGGACTTCGTCTTGGGGACTTCATGTCTGGTCTTCCATTGGGGATTTCTCATCTATCATAAGCCCTGGGTCATTGGTAGTTTTTAGATAATAACCCAAGACTTCGATTTGCTTTAGATCATATTTTATTCCGAAATCCCCACCAGACTTACTGCACAGATTGAGTCGGCAGCGCGCTTAACGCGATTTACTCGCTCCGTGGTTTTGGCCAATCTGACTAAAACTAGATCTTTCTAATCTAAACCGGAAGAGGGCCTTCTCCACTGATTCTCACGGTATCCACCGGAAAGAGGGATCAAGACGTGTCACTCAATCCTCTATGACATCGTACTCAAGGCTGCAAGCCGTAACTTATTCAGCCATTTTGGTTTATACACTAACTGTACATAAGTGTTAGGGTACTAACAATTATGTAACACAACGGTGTAGCTCACAAGATGCCAAAATGGGTCAACGGTTAGGATCAAACAGTCCAGTAGGGTAACTACTACTGTTCATCTTTAAGTCTAGCGCCTATTGATGAAATATCTAAACAGCCACCGATATATATCTATGACACTGAACCAATCCAAACGAATCATGACAAAAAGTCAAAGAATCCTGCAGCATTGCAACTCCTGCTTCTATAAAAGATGTGCGTTCCGTTGAGGTTTCGATCTCTGGCCCAGCGTTCGAAAAACAACGCACAGAGCCGCACCAACAACATCTCACCCCAAAAACCCACTACTTGCAGCACAGAAAAACATGATACACACACCAACGAAATCATAGCTCTAACCATAATACATTTGTAAAAAGTAAAGTAAAGTCGTCGGGGCGGCCTAAAGTCGGTATCAGCCAGTCAGCGAGGGAGTCTATCCCCTTTTCAATACCGCTAGACCAAGGAGATTGTTTTAGCATCTGAGGTGGAGCGCCACACCTACCATCAGCTCCTTACTTTACCGCACAGATCCCTGTGCTACTCATACGCTGAGTTGGCGGGGACCGGTATCGAACTAGGAACCTTGTGGTTTCTAGCCGAACGCTCTACCGACTGAGCTAACCCGGCCCCTTATAATACATTTAAAACGATTTTTTCGGTCAATTTTGATCGCGTATGGCCGTAAACGCTTTTTCAAACTGGCGTAAAATCCGTGTTTACAAAATAAATGTAACATTCGCAATTGAAAATTTTTTTTAACAAAAATCAGGTAATTATCCGGTTTTAATGAAATTTTCAGAATTGATTTATCAATGAAGGAATTTTACTATGCATCAGTTAAATCAAGACTGAAAAATTTTAACAAAAATCATGGAATTATCCGATTTTAATGAAATTTTCAAACAGCGTGTGGGGGGGGGGGGAGCAAATTTGTATTGTAACCGGATTTTTCGACAAATTGGATGTACCTAATATATATATATATATATATATATATATTGGGCGTGTTTTGGCAGCAAGTTATCCCTTGGTCTTTAACAATATTTGCCTCAATGATATTTCTTCTTTATTATTTTCAGGTGTAGACGTTCAAGTCTTCTTGTAGATCCTAACTGAATAAACAATGAATAAATAAATGAGTAAATCTTAATAGATAAAACCAAACAAACACTACAACGTGTGTGGGCAGATTAGAGTAACCTCTCTTTATTGATAGTTAACTTAGAGTGACCGTTCGTGGTGTTATGTGCAAATATTCATGAATAGAGATACAATAAGGAAGTATACAAGAGATACAGTGGCAGGCCGTCGGTAAGTCTCTAATTAATGACTGGTGGGCGCCGCCATTTGCATTCTGGACTTTGTACGTCGTATGAAACGGTCGATTCATGTTACTCTTCTTATAGTTGGTTGGTTGGTTGGGTTTTAGGATATGTCAACCCATGTTGGGATATTTTATGCTGAAGACGTTTTGTTTTATTTATTCTTGGTGGTTGGTGTGTGGGTAGGTTAGAGTAACCTCCCTTTATCAATAGTAACTTAGAGTGACCGTTCATGGTGTTATGCAAATATTAGTGGCAGGCCGTCGGTAAGTCTCTGATTAATGACTGGTGGGCGCCGCCATTTGCATTCTGAACTTTGTACGTCGTACGAGACGGTCGATTCATGTTACTCTTCTTACACAACCAACAATTCTCTGGGCTCGCTTAGCGAAATGGTTGAAAGCGCTTGGTTAAAAACTATGGGACCATTTCTTCCTCATCTGGATGCTGATCTATGAAAAACTACTAGAAGACTTGAACCTCTATAACTGAATAACAGAAGATCATAAAGAATAAATATTCTGTGGTCTTTAACAATCCCTGTCTAAATAACACACACACACACACACACACACACACACATACATAAACACAGACACAGACACACACACACACACACACACACACACATATATATATATATATATATATATATAGTTGAATGAAGTGACAAATAAAGATTTAGCTTTTATTCATTTATTTGGGAACGATATTACAACCAATGGTTTCCTGCTAAAAGCATTCATCATATATATATATATATAATATATATATATATATATATATATATATATACATACACCGTAGCTCAGATATAAATTTATTTCGATATTTTTTGTCTCTTTTAGTATTATTTTTAATAATTTGAAGATTTCATATCCGGTGTTAAGGGACATTCGCGTTTGGCCCTTTCACTTTTACAAGAATGCTTGCAATGCCACCTAGCGGTTAACGGGAGAACCGTGGAAAGTAAGATATATAAAGTCGACGGGGCGGCCTAAAGTCGGTATCAGCCAATCAGCGAGGGTGTCTATCCCCTTTTCACTAGCGCTAGACCAAGGAGATTATTTTAGCATCTGAGATGGAGCGCCACACTTACCATCAGCTCCTTACTTTACCGCACAGATTCCTGTGCTACTCATACGCTACTCATACTCATACGCTGAGTTGGCGAGGACCGGTATCGAACTAGGAACCTTGTGGTTTCTAGCCGAACGCTCTATCGACTGAGCTAAAACTAAAAAGCCCCCCCCCAAAAAAAAAAAAAAAAAACAAACCCAAAAACCCCCAAAAAACAAGAATATGTGATTCAATTAATTCCAAAGAAAGAATTGTATTTAACACTTGCAGGAACTTTGGAAATTTCCAGTTTTACCAAAGAGGGAAGGAACAAAAAAAAATTTGGGAACGGTCTTTCTTTGCGTGTTTTCTGTTGTACGGACTTTAGCGATACCCCAAGGAAGGAAACATTCCAAATTCCGGATCCTTCAAGTCAGGCGACTGATACGGAATCTTAGATAAACATCAGCTCACTCTCAGCTGCAAATCAAGTTTATTTAACAACAGACAAACCAGGAACTGGGGTGCCCAGAGGCTCAACCCACCCACCCCTATTCCAAGAGTCGAGAGGAGTGGGCTAGATAATAGAAAAAGGAGTGGACAACAAATTTAAAATATATAAGTAAAAACAACAAATACAAAAAATAAACGAACAAAAATATTCGTTAAGAAAATCTACATACAAACTGTTGGATTGTCTTCTCTTTTGGCTGGAAGAGTTGTCTTCCCTCTGGTTCCCCGTTTTTGACCACCAGGGGTTTTTTTTTGTATTTAAGCGCCTGTTTCGAACTCTCGTCCTCCTCTTCTTCTTCTTCTGTAGCACCTCACGTACATAGGTTAGACTTTTATGTCTACACCCTTCTCGTGTGGGGGCTTCTGTCCCCAAACGCAACGCTAGTCAGTGACATTGCCCTATGGACTCTCCATAACTATCCATTACTTCTATATGTACATTTAGGTATCTCTTGTATACTTCCTTATTGTATCTCTATTCATGAATGTGTCCTTTTTTATATCTTCTTTGTATTTCTGTTATATGTATCATTTCCATGTACTTGTAGTAAAGTCCATGTTATGTTTAACACTCGTGTTGGAGTTGTTTTGTTCAACTTATTATAACTTTGAATCCTACAATACCATCATCACGATCATCATTAGGTCACGCTAGCAGCACGGATTACCACGACAATCTCTCGCCAACAGTCCCTATCACTCATCACCCTCGTTCCTATTCATATTAATACGAACAATGGTCAGCGAGATTTGTTACATCAGTCACTCCACCCCCACGTGGCGCGTTATTGCTAAATTGTTTCTCGTCATTCCAATTATGATTGGGTGTTGTCACACAACGTACCTCGGTCAATACTCGTTTGAATTTTGAATGTGTAAATTTTTGCCCCCCCCCCCTAAAAAAATGGGGTCGACCTATACACGAGTAATAAGGTTCTTAAATTACCAAAATGATTTCGTAACCAAGGATTTGTTAATAAAACATACATATACTGAATAAATAAATTTGAATGATTAGATTTTAAAATATTATTTAGATAAAATGTTGGGGTTTTTTTTGTCTTTTTTAGTGTGTGTGTGTGATATAATGGAATGACCCATCTTCCCCGTACCTCAACAGTGGTGATGGTTCTAGCCACTATTTAAGAACACGCATATTACTCTGTGCAAAACTCCCTTGAGGTACTTAGACGATGGACTCTCCATCTAATACTCATCTCCTAATACTTACCTTCCCCTCGGGGGGCTCCAGTGTGCTTCGGCCACTGGACCGGTAAAATACATTGCCCAGCGCCTGAGGCGCCCTCTTGAGGGGGGATACCGAAGGGATTGACGCAATTTTTGTTCTTTCCCACCCATGAGCTTCGGCTTGTGGGTGGGCCCACGTTAAAACAAAGCCTTGTGCCCAGCACATACAAGTGGGGTATGAGGCAAATACCCTCACCTCCTAATATTCACCTCCTAATACTCACGTGACCTTATTATATAACAGTGTGTGTGTGTGGTTTTTCATTGGACGATATTTTTTTCCAGTGAGTTCTGCAAGAGAAGCAATATAAAAAGAGTTACATGAGTAATAACACTTTTTTGAACATTTATTAACGTAAAAAAGAAAAAAAAAACAGATTATTACATTTTTGATCATTTATATTTTAGAAGAAAGGGCACATTGTATACAAAAGTGCGTGTTTTTTGTACATGCCTAATATTTCAGACATACAAAGGAGCAACTTTTGGTTTTAGAAATTCTTAAAGTAATGATTTTGTGAGCATAAATAAAGAGTCGACCAATACACGAGATCAACTCGTGGACGAATATATACGGTATATCATATAAAGAGAAAAACTAGGAGCAACTCTTAATTTAAAAAAAAACTATTTCATATATTAATGTGTTAAGAGGAAAATGACGGTTTAGTGGGGAGCCTCTTAATTCTCCCAGTTGTTGGCAAATTGTTTGGACGAAAGAAGACAAACACACAATGGAAATTTAACACATGTATTGACAAATAGTACAAGAATATGTTGCAAATTTTAATGGCATTTGCTACGAGACTTATCTGTGAGGTGAAATACTGTTCGTGGAGAAGTGGCTCTAGAAAGGGAATTCTGGTCGCTGTGGTTGTAGAATGCGGTTGAGACGCGTCCGTTTTGGTCAGTTCTCGTATGATAGGTAAAAAAGTGTATGGAGTGCCTTTTGGAAGCTACTCGCCTAAGTAATTGTTCTTATAAAAGACGGTGGATGGGGCCCTTTTTAAGTTGACTATTTAGGTCCTCAGCCTTCTGATAAGTATGCTGTCGAAACGGCCCTCAGTAGTATGCTATTGAGACAGCCTTAGAAAGTATGCTGGTTAAGGGCAAGCTGATGGGAGCGCTTATTTTTGCGTCTCTCCTCGGTAACTTCTCCCTGATAAGTGAAGGTTTTGGTTCTGGCGACAACATCGCATGTTGGCTATCCGCCTTCTAGCGGCAGGGGGAGATAATGCTCTATCAGATTTCCGATAGTGTTTGTGACCATAAATCAAGGGTCGACCTATACACGATATCGACTTGTACACGAATGTATACGGTATTTAAACACAATAGGCTAGGAGCAATCATTGTCTTCATAAATGAATGATTTTGTGACCATAAATCAAGGTTCGACCTATACACGATATCAACTTGTACACTAGTGTGTACAGTAGGTACCACCAAAATATGTCACGTGATCAGTTTAGGTTTAGATCAAATTATCCAATTGGGGAAAAATTACTCACCGCTATTTTGAAAATTAAGTAAAACAGTCCGGTTTTTTTTTTACAACAGTGTAAATTTCTTTATTGATATTTTTTAGCAGAATTCTGTATTCATGGTTCTTTTATTAAAAAAAAACTCTCGCATCGAAACTTATAAAAATCTTCGGATATAATTATTCAGACTCTTATCTATATAGAAAACAAAGTAAAAATTGTTTTTTTTTGTGGGTTCATTTTTTCATATTTCATAAAATAAAATAGGGGTGGGGTAGAACTTATAAAGAATTTCCCTAATAAATTTTAGGAAAAAACTATTTCAGACATATTGTCATCAAAAGGTAAGTGATTATGGAAATTTTCGTAAAAATCGGGCCATTAATTTATTTTTCATAGAATGTTTAAAAAAGCCGGTTTGGTACAAACGTTTCGGCCGGTGCGCCCTCTGGCCTTCTTCAGCTATTTCTTGTCGGATTACGACAAGAAGGTTCCCGATTATGACAAAAAGATTCCCGAGTCCGACAAGAAATACCTGAGGAGGGCCGGAGGGCACATCGGCCGGATCGTTGTACAGATGACGATGAAGATGAGGACAATAGTCTGAATAATACTAAAGTCAAGGAAAGTCCGACCTAAAATCTCTACTGCTTATCAAGGAAAGGCTAAGGGAGTAAACCCCAAAGACAAATCAGGAGCTGGAGTCCCTAAGGTGGTGTGATGCTGAAATCCAGTGCTACCCATTAACTCCTGCGACACTACCGCTGCCAAAGCGCATTGGTACCTTACCTTTTCTTTGGATCGCAGCGGCAGTGTGGAGATGGGGGATTTGCTACATGGGCAACAGCATATCCTCCAAACAAACCCGCCCAGACTGTGTAATTCAAAGAAGAGTAAAAAACAACTTTGACACTACTCCATCGTCTCCCGTAGACGGAAGGATGCCAACAACCAACAACCAATGATACAAAAATGTAAACATTGTTTTTGGTTCACAATTTTCATTATTTCCGTAAGCTGAATTTAAAAAAAAAATCATCAGGAGTTTTAAAAAATTTTTCTTCTTTCGAATGGACAAAAAATTTTCAAAATAATATTAACCTTTATGCAAGTTTCATTGTATTAAATATAGGGGGGTAAATTTCATAGAGAAAATTGGTGGTACCTAGTGTACAGTATTCAAACACAATGGCTTAGGTGTAATCCTTGTCTTCAAAAATTAATGATTTCGTGACCATAAATCAAGGGTCGACCAATACACGAGATCGACTTATACAATTGTACCGTGTTTCCCTGAAAATAAGACAGGGATTATATTAATTCTATTTCCGAAATATAACACTAGGGCTTATTTTCGGGGGATGTCGAGTTTTAAATTGTGGGAATTTCTTAGATGAAAAATGCGTAGGCACAATTTACCCACACACCTCCGATTGAAAAAAAAATTAAAATCGGATAATTGCCTGATTTTTGGTAAAGAAATTTTCAGTGCTGATTTATCAATGAATGGATTTTATAATGCATTAGTTATTTTACTGATGCTCATTATGTTACTACTTTTCGACTTAGACATAAATTTAACCTTAAATAATCGATTTAATTAATTTTAATTAGTTTTTAAAATGAAAACGAGTTAACATTTTGGCAGACCTTCCATAAAGAGAGTCGGGTTACCGGCCCTCGCCAACTCAGCGTATGAGTAGCACAGGGATCTGTGCGGTAAAGTAAGGAGCTGATGATAGGTGTAGCGCTCCATCTCAGACGCTAAAACAATCTCCTTGGTCTAGCGCTAGTGAAAAGGGGATAGAATCCCTCGCTGTCAGGCTGATACCGACATTAGGCCGCCCCGACGACTTTACTTTTACTTACTTTACTAACATGATCACAGGGAAACCACTCTTGACTGATAAATTATTTATTTATTTTCCCATTAAACTAACCCTAACCCCTTGCCTTAACCCTAACCCCGTCTTCTTTTTTCCTAGTAGATCAATAAATAAATAAATAATTTATCAGTCAAGAGTGGTTCCCCTTTGATCATGTTGGACTTATAGGAAATAACCGAGAGTCGACCTATACACGAGTATCTTCGGCCAATCGTCTTTCCTCCTCCACCCTCTCGCCCCACCCCCACCCCCGTAGATTTGTCTTGAAAAGTTTAATTAACTATAGACAACAGGGATCGTTGCAGGAGTTTCCCAAAAGAGAGAGAGAGAGCCCACCCTTAAAAATGTAGGGGTGGAGGGTAGCAGGAGGAGGAGGAGGGGGAGGGAAACGAACGTCTTAGTCAAATTAAGAATCGGAGGTGAAGGGGGGGGGCGACGGGGGGGCGGTGGTGCCGGGGTTACTGTAATGGAAGGCGAAGACCGACAAAGAACATTTCTTTCGGGGGGAACTAAACGGGGTTCTCATCTCTTTTTGTTTTCTTCCATCACCCGCCAAGTGAAAAATTGGGTCGAAGATAAGGGGGGGGGTAAATTCAAACCAGACACGAAAAGAGAGAGGGGTGAGAGGGAGGGGGGAAAGAAAGAGAGAGAGAGAGAGAGAGAAAGGGGGAAGGCAAATGTAGTACCCGGATGTTGTGACTAACAGGAAGTTTGTAAAAAAAGAAAAAGAAAGAACAAAAGAGAGAGAAAGAGAGAGAGAAAAGAGAAGAAAGAGAGAGAAAGAGAAAGACAGAAGAAAAAAAGAAAGAAAGAAAGAAAGAAAGAGAAAGAAAGAGAGAATGAAATTGAAATAAAAAAGAAAGAAAGAGAAAGAGTGTGTGTGTGTGTGAGAGAGAGAGAGAGAGAGAAAGAGAAAGAAAGTGAGAGAGAGAGAGAGAGAAAGAAAGAGAGAGAAAGAAAGAGAGAGAAGAGAAAGAAAGAAAGAGAGAGTGAGAAAAGAGAGAGAGAGAGAGAGAGAGAGAGAGAGAGAGAGAGAGAGAGAGAAAGAAGGAAAGAAAGAAGGAAAAAAGAGAAAAAAATTTAGGGATGATGTTGGTGGTCTCAGCAGAAATTCCAGTGTCAAAGTAATGGCACACTTTCGCAATTTTGGTAAACAACGGTCTTGTGGCATCGGGAATTCCTCAAATGGAGAAACCAAACAACTGACGAGAGAAGAGGCAGTGTTTGGTTTGATTTGGGGGTTTGTTTTACGGCATATCAACCTCAGTGGGTCATTTAATGCCGATAAAGTTTTGAAATAAATCAATTCTTAATGGATAATACAATTTTGTTTATCAACTCATGTTTTTCTATTTAACCCATAGATGGGACCCTAACAGGTACTACCACTCCGGGTCAGAGTGGACCAGGAAGCAATGGTAATGAAGGGGTGCTCCACATTCCCCAAACCTCCAAAACTGGAACCTCACCATCAGATAGAGTTTAACGTCATCCCCAGGACATGTAGACCCTCACTCATCAACTTCTAGCACCCATATGATAAAAAGGGGTTAGGGCCTGCCATAAGGGCAATAGGGTTGGGAAAATCATATAGGTGCTAGGGCTTGACGTGACCAGCCGATTGATTGGAGGGGGCCTATCCGACCGCCCGTCTAGCCCAAGAAAAGCCTAAAGTGGAATATTGCAAGTCATGAACTGCTCATCCACCTGGGCTCTATCCTTAAGCATCACGGGTCGCCACCCACGGCCAACAGGTGGCCCCATTGGGGGAGTCTCTGCAGAGGTGCATTCTAATGCTCCAGCTGACAGGGTGCAAGAGGCAGTGTGAAGTCCAAGAAACAAAGATTGACTTAACTGATTTATATTGACATTAACATTTACGAACATACTGTATTTCCCCGAAAATAAGACCTACCAGCAAAATAAAACCTAGTGTGATTTTATTATTAAATTACAATATATTTAATTAACCATTGATATTAACTATTGAATCCAACGGTAGACACATTAGTCTCAGTTGTTTGTGTTAGTATTGCAATGTATAATTTCAATTAAACTTGGTTAAAAAAAAATATTTTTCAACATTAAATGTATAGTAATTTGGGTTTTTTTGTTGTCGTTTTTTTAAGCAATTAAAAACAACTAAAAGCAATCAAAAACAACCTTAATCCCCAAACCCTTTAAACAGTAACCCAATTCGCAAAAAATTTCATTCATAGATTGTAGTTAAACTGTCATGGATCATCACTAAATAAGTTTCCGTTTTTTAATTTTGACGACGATTTGCAAGTTTAACCCCAAAATGAAGCCACGTTTTATCTATTAAAAGATACAGTGTCCTCTCAACTGAATAGAGCATTTTTAGATTCTTTCAGTTCTCTTGACTTCTTATTTACTTTTTTCATTAAACATGTTTTCATGTGTTACATACTGATACATTTGACATAAAATATATATGTGATTTTTCAGGAAGATATTAATATAAAGCCCTCCCCTTAAGATAAGCCCTAGTTGAGAGCGGCAGACAGACAAAAAAGAAATAAGCATTTGTTACATAATTCGTGGGTAGCCTACGAATTATGTTTGTAAGTGTAGTTAGATTTTAAATTAAAATTCGTTGAAGATTCAAAATCGGGGGGGGGGTTATATTATTGATAGGTAATGACCTTTAGTTGAGTCCCCCCCTCCTCCGACTACTGCTAATGGGAAGGTGTAAGAACAGGAATTAAATTAGTGTTATAGGTGATATAACCTATGGACATAAATGGAATGCGCCGACGGCTACTATAAGTACCAGGAACAATTGTGGTTTGAGACGAAGCAAATGCGAGTCAGCTCGTAACTGTATTGGTCGGACGCAATCTCCACTTTCTCTTGCTGTACATTTCTACTCCTTTTGTTCAATACATTTGTATACATTGTTACCAGTCGTTTGTCTTATTTTTGACTCTTAAAACCCCACAACAGTTAGTTAGTCAGATTCTTGCCATTAGCTGAAGGGAGCAGACGTTGCTCCCAAAAGATGCCAGCTTCTCACCGCACGGTTTGAAACCCTTTTGGACTGTTGTTGTTGTTTTTTTTAAATAAAGAATATGAAAAACAAATAAGTCTTGCTTAATTATATTAACCAAGAAATGACTAGACACCCAAACCAGCAGAGAGAAGAATCTGACCAGAAAGACTGGCAGAGCCAGTGAGAGCCATCTCCTCTCCTACTCTCTCCTCTCACTATTATATACCTGATATGTAAAGGGGTTATATAAGTGAACATTGCGTCAGAAACAGATGGATAACAAATGTATTTCCCATCGAAGTTGGATGCTGGGGATTTATTACCAACTCAACCTCGGCATTTTTGTCTAAACTTGGACTTTCTCTACCAGACAAGAGGAAATACTTAAAAAAGATTCAGGAGAAAGCTCTAACCGCATCAGCGTGGATATGGCAATCCTATATTGTGACATCAAACTGACAAAGTCTGGTGGTATCGTGAGATACTGCTGGGGCGCTCTGGGTTAGTGGTAATGATGCTTCGGCCCCGAAACCATGCCTGAACCCAGAGTCATCATCTGATGAAGGCTTTGTTAGTTGCAATGCTACTGTGTAAATAGCAGTCATTGTATGAAGATTATATATATATATATATATATATAATATATAGGGAGGACTATAATGATGGGACACATTTTAAATGCTATTTTCTCAAATTACAAAAACGACACTCGTTGTCTTGAGTTATCTTGAGTCTTGTCCTAGTGTTCATCTTCTCTTTGTCTTTGTGTCTATAAATAAGAACATAGTAAATTGGGTCTTGGGCAAATAAAAAACGTCAAGTTTAAACTAATAGGAATTCTGAGCACAGAACTGCTTCCCTTATTTTAAAATGTTTTGATTTTAAAAGATTTTAGAAAATAAATAAACTGGTTTAGCAATTGAAAGACAACTGAATAGTGTGTATATATATATATATATATATATATATATATATATATATATATACAGGGTGGACTATAATGATGGGACACATTTTAAATGCTGTTTTCTCAGATTACAAAAGCGACACTAAGTATACTTATTACATAACTGGCCCACAGGAGTTTGGCATGTTATCTAAGATTTGAATATTATGTCCTTGAGATGGTCACCATCATGACGAAAACATTCGAGAGCTCGATTTCTCATATCACGTAAAGTGTGGTTTAGCATATCAACTGGAATAGCTGTTATCTCTCTACGGATGCTTTCTTTCAGTTCCGCTGTCGTGTGGGGTCTGCCTGCGTATATCCGATCTTTCAGGTAACCCCACAGAAAATAGTCCAATGGGGTTAGATCAGGTGATCTGGATGGCCAATGGATATCACCAAATCTCAAAATGAGATGTCCGGGAATAATTGCTCAAAGTGTTGTCACTGAAAGTCGTGATGTATGTCAAGTGGCACCATCTTGTTGAATCCACATATCTGTCAGATTAAGCCTTTGTAACACGAGAAGGAAGAAGGTATTCAACATGTGGTTGTAACACTGTGCAGTAACTGTTACATAATCTATGCGGTGGCATAAGATTATTGTCAATCCCCCGTAATTCTGAGGGGATGACCCTTTTCATACTTATGTAAGGTAGTATAGAGATATGGTGGCGATCAGTGCAGTTGATGGCCCTGAAAGTGAGTGACGGCGTTTGACCTCACTCTCACCTTGCCTTCCGGGGATAAATCGTGGGAACCGGAAGGCATAGAAGAACCTGTTCCGGTTTAAGAATAGTAAGGAGCTTTAGTTTAGTTTTGCAGTGGACGTCAGACAGAGCAGTAGGCCATGATGCTCTGTCTAAACTGTAACTCTGCATATGCACGCTATGTTATGTCTGGGTTGGGGATTTACCGAATAAAGTAACATTAAAAGAAAATCGAAGTCTTGTGTTTATTACCTAAAAATGAACAATGACACAGGGCTTCTGATAAGGAGAAATCCCTAACAGAAACCAGACCCGAAGTCCCCAAGAAAGTCCAGACCTTAGAAGATGTCAGACCAAGTCAAGATGATAGAAGAAGCAAAGCCGGCCAGAAGAATAGATGTCCAAGATATAGAAGCAAGTAAGAAGTAAAGAAGTAATGAAGGGTATACAACATTACAGCTATGTGTCCCATCATTATGGTCCACTCTGTGTGTGTATGTATGTGTGTGTTATTAACACATTCTTCACAATCAATTTGTCAATAATTAAGACGACACACGTTTACTTGGGCTATTTATCTGGATGCTCAGGAAAAGCTGTAGCCACACACACGCAAATTCCAAATTGTAGATCAATAACGATCCAGATGAGGATGATATGATTATTTTTTAATGAATTGTCGTTAATGAGTTTTTGAATAAAATAAAATGTTAATGGTAAATAAATGGAGATCGTTTTTCATAATTTCTGTTTATTT
>CM042181.1:20267358-20294992 GCA_023376005.1 Doryteuthis pealeii | reverse complement strand
CAAAGTCGTTTTTTATTCTTTTCCTTTCTTCGGACAAGACGTAGGCACATAGACATATTCTCCAACAACTCCACCATTCTTAAAATTCTGAAAATCCCGCCCGTGATATGAAAAGGGCCACCCCCTTCAGAAAATAGAGGGGGGTTGACAATAATCTATGCAACCTCATAGATTACGCAACATGACCTCGGAGAGGTATTGCTTTACTGTTACAAAGTCGGTGTCGTATTTGGGAATCATGGTTATGATCTGTTTCCCTTATAATTTGATGAACATCCCAAAATTCTTTCGTTAGTAGACCGACTGCTACTTCTTAATTGTTGTCCTCCAAGGAAAGATGGGAGGCTAGTTGCAGTGCATAGCCAGTAAGGTATCCCTTTAGAATAGCTAATTTGGCCTTTCCAGAATTTATTGGGTTAGTACATTTGTGTGAATTGTACAATAAAATTCTTCAATTCAAATTAATCCCACTAAACGTGGCACACTGGAGTTTGGGTACTGAAAAAGAAGGTAAACTTGCTTGACGATTCTCTATATTTGTCAAGTCGAAAAATGTCTCGTCCAATTCAGCGAGTGTGCAGTTCTTAGAAGTCCTAAAATCAAATTTGTGTTGTAGTTCAGTCATGAATCCACATTCCTCCAAGCTTTGCTCTGCCTTTACTGCGTAACATTGGAGTCCTTGAGGAGCTCTGCATTCTTTGCATTTTCAGCTATGAGAGAAGCTTCTTTTTTAGGAGATAGTAGTGGGTCTGGCATCTTTTTGGGCTGAGGTAATTCTTCTGTGCCCATAATTAGGTTTTTGGCCTGGCATTCTGGCTGGATGTTTTCTTTTTCAGCAATATTTGGGGGGCGGGGGGTCAACACCAAACTCTTCCTCCTTCATAGAGTCCTCACGACAAATTTGTCTCATTTTTTGGTATAATTTGTCAATCCTGCCAAAGTCGTCTTTTATTGTTTTCCATTCTTCGAACAGAACGTAGGCACCTAAATACATCTGCTCCAATAACTCCACTGTTCTTAAAATGTTCTCTTCTAACCATTCTTTGGCCCACCCTGTGGCGACCCGTGATGCTTAAGGATAGAGCCCAGGTGGATGAGCAGTTCATGACTTGCAATACTACACTTTGGCCCTATATATATATATATATATATATATATATATATAGTGTGTGTGAACAAAAATTATTATTAAGACAATCAGGAATATTTCTTGTATGTTGTTTAATCTCAACTAGTTTCGACCTTCGGTCATCTTGAGGAGAAAATTTCTTATTTGAAGAAATTGTTGATACATTATTAGAAAGTGAGCATTATAGAAGAGTTATAAATGTTCAAGTGTTATAGTGGGTTTAACATGCTGTTAAAATCCGGGTAGGCGAGTGTGTTTGATAGTAGCATGTTCAACCTCTATGAGGTAGTTTGTTTTTTAGATGCTCTTATATATGTGAGGGAGGGGTTCATGGGCGTTGTGTGTATGATTGTATGTGTATACATGTATATGTATACATATACTGTGTGGGTGTGGGCGCGTGTCTGTATCACGGTATATATATATATATATATAGCAATCTACAGACGCGCGTTTCGGGGTTTACCCCTCATCAGTGCAGCTATACTTATATATATTTCTTTATTTGCTGAGTATTTTCTTCCTCATCGGAGTCCTTGAGGAACTTTGCATTTTCAGCTATGAGAGAAGCTTTTTTTTTTAGGAGATAGTAGTGGGTCTGGCATCTTTTTGGGCTAAACACCAAACTCTCCCTCCTTCATAGAGTCCTCACGACAAATTTGTATCATTTTTTGGTATAATTTGTCAATCTTGCCAAAGTCGTTTTTTATTCTTTTCCTTTCTTCGGACAAGACGTAGGCACATAGAGACGTATTCTCCAACAACTCCACCATTCTTAAAATTCTGAAAGTCCCGCCCGTGATATGAAAAGGGGCCACCCATTCAGAAATAGAGGGGGGGGTTTGACAATACTCTATGCAACCTCATAGATTACGCAACATGACCTCGGCGAGGTATTGCTTTACTGTTACAAAGTCGGTGTCGTATTTGGGAATCATGGTTATGATCTGTTTCCCTTATATTATAGGAACATCCCAAATTTCTTTCGTTAGTAGACCGACCGCTACTTTTTGTTGAGATTTGTGTTAATCTTCTAGACACAAATTTGTTTTGTTTGTATAGTATCGAATTCATTTCGTAGTTCATTTCATAAGTCTACATTCCTCCAAGATTTGCTCCGCTTTTGTACAAATGCCCTTTATTTTATCGTTTAAGAAACATATTTCTCTTTGTTTGCCTTTAATCATCTCCTCTTCTTCTGCAGAGGCTCTTTTCTTCAACCAATGTCTTTTTCCCAACATTTGTATGTTAAAAATGTTGGCCGTGGGTGGCGACACGTGATACTTAAGGATAGAACCCAGGTAGATGAGCAGTTCATGACTTGCAATACTCCACTTTGGCCCTATCTTGGGCTAGACGGGTGGTCGGAGAGGTCCACTCCGATCAATTGGCTAGTCACATCAAGCCATAACACCTATATGATTTTCCCAACCCTATTGCCCTTATGGCAAGCCTCAACCCCTTTTTTATCATATGGGTGCGAGAAGGTGGTGACTGAGGGTCTAGATGTCCTGGAAATGACGTTAAATTTTATCTGATGGTGAGGTTCCAGTTTTGGAGGTTTGGGGGAATGTGGAGCACCCCTTCATCACCATTGCTCCCTGGTCCACTCTGACCCGGAGTGGTAGTACTTGTTAGGGTCCCATCTATGGATTAAATAGAAAAACATGAGTTGATAAACAAAATTGTATTATCCATTAAGAATTGATTTATTTCACAACTTATCAGCATTAAATGACCCACTGAGGTTGATATGCCGTAAAACAAAATCAAATCAAATAAATTTGAGTGTCACTTTGCCGTACTTTTTAAGGATGTCCTTTCCTATGACAACGTCGATAAATAGGTCTTGTATCACCTCCACTATCGAGCCAGAATGTGTCTCGTCATTTACTGATATATCCACTATTGTTTCACCAACAATTTGTGCATGTTGATTAGGATCTGCCAGAGCTATTTTCTTTTGTTTTGGTATAATGAAAAGTTTTAATTTTTTTGCGGTACTTTTATTAATGAAGGTACCCACACTACAGGAGTCTATCATTGAGTGGTAGAACCAAACTCTGATATCCAGGCTGAGTCCTCTCTGGTCTTCTCGTTGTCTTGAGTTATCTTGAGTCTTGTCCTAGTGTTCATCTTCTCTTTGTTCTTATTTATGGACACAAAGACATAGTGTAAACTTGACGTTTAAACTTACAGGATTTTAAACGCACTAATAACGTGGGCTTTTCGTGGCCTGTGTTTGTTAATGTAAATTAACAGCGTTGATCCCAGGGGGCTATTCCCCCCCCCCCAGGCAATACATGATTGTTGTTTGTGAGTGCTCCTATAATAAGTTTGTCTCCAGGTCCATTACATTTCAGTGTCACTTTGCCGTACTTTTTAAGGATGTCCTCTCCTATAATAACGTTGATAAATAGGTATCACCTCCACTATCATGCCAGAATGTGTCTCGTCATTTACTGATATATCCACTATTGTTTCACCAACAATTTCTGTATGTTGATTAGCATCATATTTTGTTTTGGTATAATGAAAATATTTAATTTTTTTGCGGTACTTTTATCAATGAAGGTACCCACACTACCGGAGTCATTGCATTTATGATGTTCCCATTGATTTTGCAATTTGTTAGGGTTACATCTTTTGCTTTGGTTCTTAGTCAAGCGCACTCCGGGGTGTCAGTATCATAAAGTGCAGCCGTCACTACACTAGATCTACAGACTTTAGCCCAATGACCTCTTTTATTGCATTTTTTGCATTCAGCGTTACGGGCTGGACATTGGTAGCGCGGATGACGTGGGTTTCCACAGAAGAAGCAAGTATTCTGGGTATTTTGTTTTATCATCGCTAAGTTGTCAACTTTTTCTTGTGGAGGAAGAATGGAGGTGGTAAATCTCTTACCTTGTTCATCCTCCTCTGCTTGTTTCTCTGCCGTTTCAAATGACCTGGCTAGATCTTTTGCCTCTTGATACGACAAGAAGGGCTTTTCGAGCAGTCGTTGTCTTATGGCCGTCGAAGTAATGCCATGAATGAATGCGTCTCGCATATACTCTTGTTTGCTTTCTTCAGCTGTTACAGCTCGGAAGTTGCAGGCTTTTGCTTGAATCTCCAACTGTTGTGAGAAGCTATTTATTGTTTGTGCCGGTTGTTGTTGTTTCATAGTTATGAGGCGATGCCGGTTGTAGATAACATTAGTAGGTTATAATATCTATGTTATCAACTTTTCCCTTGGAGGAAGCATGGGGGGCGGTAATTATCTGACCTTGTTCATCCTCCTCTGCTTGTTCAAATGACCTGGCTACGTCTTTTGCCTCTTGATACGACAAGGAGCGCTTTTCTAGTAGTCATTAGTCATTGTCTTATGGCCGTCAAATTAATGCCATGAATGAATGCGTCTCGCATGTAGTCTTGTTTGTTTTCTTCCGTTACTACACTGGATCTACAGACTTTGGCCCAATGTCCTCTTTTATTGCATTCAGTGTTACGGGCTGGACATAGGTAGCGCAGATGACGTGGGTTTCCACAGAAGAAGCAAGTATTCTGGGTATTTTGTTTTATAATAGCTGTGTTATCAACTTTTTCTTGTGGAGGAAGCATGGAGGCGGTAATTATCTTACCTTGTTCATCCTCCTCTGCTTGTTCAAATGACCCGGCTAGGTCTTTTGCCTCTTGAGACGACAAGGAGGACTTTTCTAGTAGTCATTAGTCGTTGTCTTATGGCCGTCGAAGTAATGCCATGAATGAATGCGTCTCGCATGTATTCTTGTTTGTTTTCTTCTGCCGTTGAAAATTGCAGGTTTTTGCCTGAATCTCCAACTGTTGTGAGAAACTATCTGTTGTTTGCGCTGGTTGTTGCTTCATAGTTATGAGGCGGTGCCGGTTGTAAATGACGTTAGTAGGTTTTACGTAGACCACTTCCAGTGTCTTCATGGCAGAATTAAAATCCTCGGAGTCACTAATAATTTTGTAAACTCCAGCCGAAATGTTGTTTACCATTGCAAAGAAGTTCTTTTGGTCATTTTTCCATTTCATTATTTTCGTTGACTGTGCTCAGATAGTTGTTGAATGTTAGTCTCCGGTGCTTAAAGAGTTTTCCGAGTTGGGGGCTGTAGGGTCTGTCGGATCTCTCTGGGCGCCGTAGTCTGTTTGATATTAAAATTCTTGTGAAAAGTAGTAAGTATAGAAGTAAAGAAATATGAGACAGATAAACCGTTTATATAGGTTTTAATATCAAACAATTACACATGTCGTACTTATACAAAGATGTCTGTTTATGTTTCATTAGTACCCCTGGCGGGAAGGGCAGGTAATTCAATTTCAGGTTAGTCAAGGGGAAGTAACTATTTAATTCATAACAATTTCCCCCCCCCCTTTTTTTTTTTTAAATTTGTTTGTCATTCAACAAGTTACGAAAAAATTCCTTTTTTTTTTTTTTTTTTTTTTTTTTTTTTTTCCAAATTTTCAGCACTCGTTTCTGAATGGAACATTTTAGGATTGGTTACTTGGTGTAAGAATTCTTCTTTTTTTTTTCTTTTAAATTTGTTTTTTGAAGATTTGTTTCTCTGTGGAATTTTTACGCTAAGTAATAAAACTTAGCGTAAGAATTTTTTTTCTTTAAGTTCGCTCCCACTTGAAGAAAATGTTGATTTTGTTTTTTGTCAAGACTACTCAGCGGGTTATCTTGTCTCTATTCTTTCCAGTTTTTGCTCACAATTTTGTCTTTGAATGTGATATTCCTCATCAAACTCTATCAGAAAATCATATTAGTTTGGCACTTATCTTAGCACGAAATTGGCCATTTTTGCCCACTCTCAGGGGGGTTATCAAGCCTCAAAAGGCACCTAAAAACATAGCAACCCCTTGTAATTCCGTTAAGTTCACCATCCGCCAATAGAATTTGTTTTATTTATTTTTTATTTTTTTTATTTCTTCTTTTCTTCTCTTACATTGGGACTGTAGGCAATTTAGCAGCCAGCCATGGTCCTAGAATAAGGTGAGGGGGAGGTTCACCGTAGTCCTTTTTATGAGTGAAGGGAGACGCACGAGGTGTCTTTTTTTTTTTTTCTTTGAAATTGACAATTGCTTTTACTGACTCAAACAAGTGTTTTCTTTATCTTGTCGGAGTTTGATTGAACAAAATTTTTCTCTTTTTTTTTTTTTTTCTTGTTAAATTGTGTCATTCATAAAGTTACGAATTGTTTTGGTTTTTTTTCAAAATTTTAACATTAGTTTAGTGAATATTTGCTGTGGGTCTGGAACCCTTAAGGCTTAGTTACTTCGCATAAGAATTCCTTTCTATTTTTTTAAATCATGTCAATCGGCAACCGCCATTTTATTAACCATTACACATCTTTTAACTTTTATCCATAAAATACTGCAATAAAACTTTTTTTATCCATAAAATACTGCAATAAAACTTTTAACAGGTAGCTAATTCCAAAAATTTAAAAGATGGCGCCAAAAAAAAAAAATTAAAGATGGCGCCAAAAAAAAAAAATTTAAAGATGGCGCCAAAAAAAAAATTTAAAAGATGGCGCCAAAAAAAAAAATTTCAAAGATGGCACCAAAAAAAAAAGAAAATTCAAAAGGGCACCAAAAAAAAAAGAAAACAAATTCAAAGATGGCACCAAAAAAAAAAGAAAACAAATTCAAAGATGGCACCAAAAAAAAGAAACAATTCAATGGCACCAAAAAAAAAGAAACAAATTCAAAATGGCACCAAAAAAAAAAAACAAATTCAAAGATGGCCAAAAACCTTTATTATTTGGCTCACAAAATAGCTGCAATTTACAAATTACGAAAAACACTCATTTAATCAATCATTGCTAAAGAATGCCAGCCTGTGATTGGTTGGTTGATAACGAGGCTCATAGAACAAGGACGATAACCCTACCTCAGATATTTTTATATCAGTGCTCAAATTGTAACATCTTTATCATTTTCTAATTTTGAAAGTAATCTAGCCCGAATATGTGCTTCGGACGTATGTCATTCAACAAGTTACGAAAATTTTTTCTTTCTTCCAAATTTTTAACACACATTCCAGAATGATTTTTCTTTGTGGACCTGAAATCTTTTAGGCGTTATTAATTGGTGTAAAAAAATTATTACCAATTCCTACTGAATAAAAGACTTTTAACTCTACCCACAGTTATTTGTGCTTTTTTTTGGAAAGGTTAACCTACACGTATTGAAGGCAGCTAGTACTCCTTGGACAGGATACAAGCTGTGAACTAGGAGGCGTGATAGCATCTATGTAATAATAAGTTCGCATATATCAGTGCTCCCACTTTGTTTTTTGACAGAATTACTCAACAAGTTGTCGCTATTCTTTAGATCCCGTCAGCATTCCCCTTTGAGGGGTTGCCTCAGGCGCTAGGCAATAAACCCAGCCCTGCCCCTTTAAATCAGAGGGGGACAGGTATTGCCTGGAGGGATAGTCCCCTGGGATCGACGCTATTAATTTAACATGACATCAACGGCGCTTGGTAACTGAGAGTTTCTGCGATTTATAATCGGTATTCACCTCATACCCCATTTGTATGGGTTGGACACAAGGTCTCGTTTTTACGTGGGCAAATAAAAATTGCGTCGATCCCGTCGACATTCCCTCTCAATGGAATTGCCTCAGGCGCTGGGCAATAAACCCAGTCCTGCCCCTTTACATCAAGGGGGCAGGTATTGCCTGGGGGGATAGTCCCCTGGGTTCGACGCTATTAATTGTACTTAACCGATCAAACTTTTGTTCACAATTTTTTTCTCTCTTCTCAAAGTCTTATATTTACTAAATATTACTCTTTATCGGCTGACCTTTGACGTCGGAAAACTAAAACTGAAAAGTTTGTTATTTCCGTTGAAAGAATTTACTTTTGTTGATCTCAACTTCAATTGGATTTCCACTACCATCAACCCCCTCCCCCCTATTTCTTGACGATGGCTTTTGTAAGAATTTCCTTGTTTCTAATCTTAAGTACTTGCACTAATTAACAGCAGTGCTGGCAGTTATGTCTAGATCATAAATGATAATTCTTTGAGGATACTCAAAGCACCACTTTCGAAATAATTTCAATGATTTTGTTTAAATTTAATTTGCTATTCCAAAAAATGGAATCTCTCTTCTCAAAGTCTTATATTTAGTAAATATTAGTCTTTATCGGCTAACCTTTGAAAACGGTCGGAAAACTAAAACGGAAAAGTTTGGTATTTCCGTTGATAGAATTTACTTTTGTCAATCTCAACTTCAATTGGATTTTCAAAGCACAACTTCAGAATAATTTCAATCATTTTGTTTAAATTTAATTTGCTATTCCAAAAAATGGAATCTCACCTAACTGAACATTAACGATTGTGTAGATAGCAGCACCATACCCAGCCATCTTTTTTTGGACACTCGCTTGTTGAGAGTGTATGGTTCATTGCACTCTTCACAATTCCTTGCATTTCTAACCAAACCACATTTGGCCAACCATTAAAGTTCTGAAAGTGGGATAACAGTTGCTTGCGTCATCTCATGCAACTTAATCATTTCCGAACGAATCATATCATCAACGATACAAGTTTTGCCACTGAGACATCCTGTCATTTTGTTAATTTTAAAAATATTACATGGATGCTATCACGCCTCCTAGTTCACAGCTTGTATCCTGTCCAAGGAGTACTAGCTGCCTTCAATACGTGTAGGTTAACCTTTCCGACAAAAAAAGCACAAATAACCGTGGGTAGAGTTAAGTCAGTTATTCAGTAGGAATTGGTAAAAAAGCTGAAACAATAAAGAAAAGACAAGTGACAGACACAGCAAATAACAGAGGTAATTAGAGGTATAATGATAGCAGCAGAACTCAAACGGACAAGGAATTAGGTGAAGGTTGCAGACGAGTAAGGGGAGATTTAAGCATAGTGGACCAAAACATCTGTGGAGACCAGCTTGTTCTTGATTGCTTGGAAGGCTTTCTCTTGTGGTTTATCCCATAGTTTTACAGACTGGGCTCTTTAACCTTGGGTAGGCAACCAGTCTAGGAGAAGGAAATTCTAAATTTAAACCTGTTAAATCCACTTGGTCACTATTAGAATAGGATCAGTTCTAATTAGTGATCTATTTCACTAATTTTTAAAGTTTTTTTTTTTTTTTTTTTTTAATTTTTAATTTTTTTTTTTTTTAAAAAAAAGAAAAGAAAAAATTTTTGTCTCCAACATGGATTCCAAGCAGACTTCAAGTAGGAGCATTTAATCAATACCGTTATTCTGTAAATCTAGCTTGTATTGAAGTTGGTTCAGTCTAGTAAATATATATTATAAAGACAATGGACATTGTCATGTTATTAATCTGTTCAATTCATCAGAAAGTCCTACATTGTAAAGAAATTAGTGTAAACTATAGGATAGAGAATACTAATAGGATGTGCAAATACATAATGTAAAATTCCATTACATCAGTGTGAAACAAATATTCATGTGGGGAAAGGCTGACATTTTTAGGTTAACAACCCCAGGGTGTATAACATTTTCACAATATGTGTACTAATTAAACTTTTTTTTAAAAATCCCATTTCGTTGTATCAAATGTAAGAAAACTAAGATCAAATAATTTTAATAAATTTACAGAAACACTATCAATCGCTTCGTCGAGTTTATTAGAAATTTCTGAATTGGCTTCCAACTTTTCTTTGAGTTTTTTTCAGTTCTTTTCTATTTTGTAATACTTTAATGCAGGTTTTTCGATTTGAAAATTTAACAATCGTTTGACTTTTCTTCTTATTCCGGAAAACATTGAAGCTTGCCATCGTCTCCACATTAACGCCAATTTCGTTAAAAATTTCACGTACCTTGTATCTAGCTCATTGTTAGACACATTTTCTTGAATTCCTGAAATTTCCAAATGCTTTCGGTGTGAATACTGGGCGTTGTTATCACAGTTACGTTAAAGTTTTACTATTCTTTTGATTAGTTTATCGTTCACATTTTGAGATATTTTAGTGTTTACTCCAACATGAATTATGAACTTTATTATGAACTTAGACAAACATACAAATGTTGTAGTTATTTACTAAATGTGGCTTAGTTGTGACACAAACCCACAAGTATGGGGCACCCAGTGAAAATCAAACTCACTAATAAATGATCTGCTAATATAGCAGGCTCACCATTACACCACAATGTAAAATTTATATATATATTTATACAACTTCTCCACTATGATCAGGATGTGACACAAGGTCAATTTTTAATCTTATTATAATGGAGATTGTGTGTTTTTCTGTAACCGAAACTATATTCCTACTCAAGTCACAATTCTCTTAGTTATTGACATCACATTCTCCATGATTTTATTTTATCTAAACCTCAATTATTAATAAAATTGTCTTACATTATTAATACTGTTAACTATCTACATACTGACAACATGCAATTATATTTATATATACAACAAAATAGCGGTTTACAGTGTGAACGGGAAGGCTAATTTGCATATTAATATTAAAAAATCGAATTTAATAAATATGTGCTTAGTATTATTGATTTCTAACTGTTTGGTTTTATTTTAATGAATATAAGCAAAAATCTCTTCAATGAATCTTAAATGAAATCCATTAACAAGATAAAATAACTGTCATTTTATTCTTTACTTCCTATTTTAACTAAATACTTAAATTAGAAAAAATAACAATGAAAGACGAGAGTGATGGAAGAGTAAGTTTCAGTTGTTCCATTTTTTATTATACTCCCTCTGTTTCAAATCTTTTATTATACTCCCTCTGTTTCAAATCTTTTTATCTGTATTCTTATTTAGTTTCATTAGCCTTTCTAATTTAATAAAATATTTTATTACATTAAAACTTAAATACTTGCACCCGGAGGGTGCATATATTTGCTAGTTCACTTAATGGAGGAATTATTATTGGTTGGTTTAAAAGATAGAGAAGTAATCAAATACCAACAAAAAATAAACCCAGTCTCTACATACAACAAAGGTGAATATTATAGTACTAAGAAATGCAACCCATATTTCTATATATTTGCATTATGCATCACAGTCAATGGCAAAGTGTTCTACATCTAATATTTGTAAATAAAGTCTTGAAACAAAGGTGAATATTTTTTTTTTTTTCGAAAGTAAATCGTTAAGTGTCTTTTTTAGAGTAGCAACACTATCAATCGCTTCGTCGAGTTTATTAGAAATTTCTGAATTGTCTTCCAACTTTTCTTGAAGCTCCAAAGTGAATTGTAGTAGTTTAGGTTTCTTTAAATCGTTGAGTTGGTTCCGCGTTAGAGACATTATTGTTGATTTGCGCAAAAAAAAATCTTACAGTTACTCCTGGATTCTCATACGAAGAGTTGGTGTCTGTCTTTATGTGGTTACTCTGGAGAAGAGCAGAACTCAAACGGACAAGGAAGTAGGAGAAGGTTGCAGACGAGTAAGGGGAGAATTAAGCAGGGAACAATTTTTCGAATTGCGTTTTTTTGTTCGTATTTTTGTTTTGATATTTTTTAATCAATTTTTTCATTTTTTTTTAATTTGTTTTTATTTTTATTTATTAATTTTACTTCTGATGAGTTTTTCACTTTAGACAGAATGATAGCAATTCTACTCAGCCCCTCCTGGATTCTTCAATGTATCCAAGACGATTTTATCAGGGATGTGGTCTGGATGTTCTCATTAACTCTTAACATCCTGTTGAGATTTTTCTAAGTCCAGAACATCTTATTATAATGGAGATTGTGTGTTTTTCTGTCTGTAACCGAAACTATATCACTACTCAAGTCACAATTCTCTTAGTTATTGACATCACATTCTCAATGATTTTATTTTTTATTTAAACCTCAATTATGAATAAAATTGTCTTAAATTATTAATACTGTTAACTATGTCTACATACTGACAACATGCAATTATATTTATATATATAACAAAATAGCGGTTTACAGTGTGAACGGGAAGGCTAATTTGCATATTAATATTAAAAAATCGAATTTAATAAATATGTGCTTAGTATTATTAATTTCTAACTGTTTGGTTTTATTTTAATGAATGTAAGCAAAAATCTCTTCAATGAATCTTAAAAGAAATCCATTAACAAGATAAAATAACTGTCATTTTATTCTTTACTTCCTCTTATAACTAAATAGTTAAATTAGAAAAAATAACAATGAAAGACGAGAGTGATGGAAGAGTAAGCTTCAGTTGTTCCATTTTTTATTATACTCCCTCTGTTTCAAATCTTTTATTATACTCCCTCTGTTTCAAATCTTTTTATCTGTATTCTTATTTAGTTCCGTAAGACTTTCTAATTTAATATAATATTTTATTGCATTAAAACTTAGATACTTGCACCCGGAGGGTGCATATATTTGCTAGTTCCTATAAGGATATATAAATAAAATGGCTAAAAATGACCTTTGCATCTAAAGTTACCTGTTATTTCCCTTAAATCAAAGATTTCTACATATGTTTAATATTAAATTTAAACAAAGGCTATTGTTTGGGGCTGATTAGTTAAAACGAATGTGACTTCCAACTGGGTGGAATGAGGTGGTATAGGACTTTAAGAGTTAAATGATTGATTGATTTAAACAGCATCCCGTGTGTGTGTGTGTGTGTGTGTGTGTGTGTGTATGTATATATATATATATATATATATATATATGCCGAAGGCCAAACGAGTTTTTGTGGTCTCGGCCTTTGCTTGGGCTGCAGCAGCAGTTCTGCTTACAATACCAGAGTAGTGCGTCTGGTAGGAGGTGGTCTTATATAGGGGTGCATTATCGATTTTACATATTGGAAAAATGTTCAGCTTGCCTTCAATATGTTTATTTCTTTTCTCTGGTATTCAGGAAACAATTCTACCACATCAAACCCCCACACTGATCTAAAGCAACATGAATACAAAATAGTGATACCACTCTGACCCGGAGTGGTTGTACCTGTTAGGGTCCCGTTTATGGGTCAAATAGAAAAAAATGAAGTTTTTAAAAAATTTTGAATACCCATCAAGAATGAATAAAATGAAATGTCTTTGGCTTTAAATAACCCAACAAGGGTTGACAGCCCATAAAATCCAACCAACCAATCAGGGCTGTGGAGTCTGACCACAAAACCTTTGACTCTATTTTTGGCACCCTAGACTTCTCTTTATATACTTGTAATTATGGAGGAAATGGATTATGATGGTTCCATTTTACCGTTTTTCGGTTGCTTCCTGGTGCCCCTTTGGCACGCTTACACTGTATGGACCCTTTCCATGTTCTTTTAAATTCAGACCCACAGTGTCATAGAACCTATTACCAAGATTCAATCCTACCACTGATCGATAACGTCTATCCACATTAAACAAGGTAAAATGTACCTGGTCATAGTCTACGACAGTATTAATATTATTTCTTGAAACATTATATTCACGAGCACAACGCATGATCTTACCTTGTTTGTCAATGGAATTTGTTTAATTTCCTCCAAGATAAGTTTTTTTTTTTCTTTGGTGTTCCTGTAACGATTGAAATTTTTCATTTCCACGACCCCAAACTTTTGTTTTCATCAATGAAATTAGTCATCCTTTTTCTCGGGGAGCTCTTTCTTTTTCTTTTTTTTTTTTTTCTCGGAAAAAGCTGGCTGAATATTTTCGTATTCAGCTATTTAACGGAGACATTTCGTATCTTTGATAGCTCATTGCGTCTGTCGGAGCTGGAGGAATATTCTTCAGTGCTTCCTTTTCAATGACTGCGTACCGCTTTTCTGTGTCGTTGAGTTAACAGGAAGCATATGTGATGGGACGTCGGTTCCCCGAATGATCTACCGCCCTGTCGGCTGGTGCATTAGAATGCACCGACTGCACCTCTGCAGAGGGTTTAGACTCCCCCAATTGGGCCACCTGTTGGCCGTGGGTGGCAACCCGTGATGCTTAAGGATAGAACCCAGGTGGATGAGCAGTTTTGGAGGTTTGGGGAATGTGGAGCACCCTGTCATCACCATTGCTCCCTGATCCACTCTGACCCGGAGTGGTAGTACCTGTTAGGGTCCCATCTATGGGTTAAATAGAAAAACATGAGTTGATAAACAAAATTGTATTATCCATTAAGAATTGATTTGTTTCAAAACTTTATCGGCATTAAATAACCCACTGAGGTTGATATGCCGTAAAAACAAACCAAACCAATCCTTGAGGCATATTCTTGACAGGGCGTCTGCCACTGGGAATGTTTTCCTTGGCCTTTGACTTGGATATCAAATCTTGGGCATTTCAGGATGAACCTTATTTGGGATTTGTCATAATCACTGACAAATTCTCGTGAGTAGATAAACTGAATGAATCAACATCAAACATTTTCTCCAAGTTATGTTCAACCAATCTTTCGTCGAAAAATTCTGTGAACGGGTCCGGATAACTTTTTTTTTAGGGTTCAAAACAAAATTTACACCTTCTTCAGGACAGGAAGTATAACCTGCAATGGTGGTCTGGAAACTCTTCTCCGGAGATTGTAGGCGCGGGGGGCAGAAACGTAGTTTAAAGATGGTGTATCTTCGTTTATTATTTTTTCAGTATGTGTGCCCTTGTGGGCTGTAGGTACTGGTATGTTTACCTTTTTTTTTCTGCTTCGGAGACAGAATAATCCTTTCGTCTTCTGAAGGAATATTTTTTTCCATTTCGGGCATCCACTGGTGCTGGTATATTTACTATTTTTTCTCATTTTTTCATAGACTGTATAATCCTTTCATCTTCTGACGGGATATTTATTCCATTTCGGGAATTTTCATATTTAGAATGGATGGGTCTGTCTCCCTGACCCCCAGTCAAACTGCTAGAATGCGAGTCACTTGTTTGTGAAAGGGACATCATGCAGGTGTCTAGCGTTCGGTCGACCTCCATCTGATAGTTCGACTCCTCTTCTTCATCTGCGAAGTAGCCGCTTGTTCCTAGGTCTCTACCAGCATTTACACAAACGTCATATGCTAGAAGGCGTTGGCTGCGGGTCTACATGTCCTGGGAATGACGTTAAACTCTATCTGATGGTGACGTTCCAGTTTTGGAGGTTTGGGGAATGTGGAGCACCCCTTCATCACCATTGCACCCTGGTCCACTCTAACCCGGAGTGGTAGTACGTGTTAGGGTCCCATCTATGGGTTGAATAGAAAAATGTATTTATAAAAAAATTGTATTATCCATTAAGAATTGATTTATTTCAAAACTTTATCGGTATTAAATGACCCACTGAGGTTGATATGCCACAAACCAAACCTAAAACAGACGTCATAAATTTTGGTGTTAAGATTTTCGTCTTCTTTCAACCAAGCATTAACACGTTCTTTTTCTACTTGGCAGAGAGATTCTGATAAATTTTCTGTTGTTGATGGGTATTGGCTCTGAAATGACCCGTTAAAGTGAAAGCGTGCCTTCATGCCCAGATAGAGTTGTTCAAACATATGAACGAATCCCGGTGGACATCTGAATTTCCTGAGAATAATCCATATCATGGGACTATTCAACGTGTCAGTGGCTTTCGTTAGGTCTACAAAGACCTGGTAGATTGCTATCTGCTGTTCGATACATTTCTCCTGAAGTGACCAAGCGGAAAAGATCATGTCCATGATTCCACGGCAAGTTCCGAAGCTGCTTTGGTATTCTGGGATAGCCAAGGGACAGATCCACCGAGTGAGCTGGTTGAGCAGGAGCTTAGCAAAAACCTTGCCCACTGTCTGCTTTTATCCTTATTTTCCCCACTATCGCAGGTAGTAGCAGTTTTTGTGGGTCGGTCACTCCCCAAATGACGATTTACCCTATTATATTGGCGTTTTTTCCACAGAACAAACAAATTTATACAATCTGTAAAATAAATACAGATTTTTATCAAGTTAAAGGCTTTTTAGTTCATGGACTAAAATAAAATCATAAAGAAACAAAAATTTGCATCGAATTATCTTCACTTGGCACTTATTTTATTTTTAGTATTATATATATATATATATATATATATATATATTTGCCGATGAAAATACATATTGACTCTGAGTCCAATTCTGTATTCATTAATAAGAGATTTTGGTTATTTCCTATAACTCCAAACTGGAAAAGGGGAACCACTCTGATTGACTGATAAATTATTTATTTATTTATTGATCAGACCATATGATCTTTAGGCACCCCTTTTGCTTTATGCTTTACGCCCCGTGAATTGCTTACATCTCAGCTGCATCTTTAAACTTCTTTGTCGTTAAGAATTCTTGCGTAAAGCTAGAAGAAATACAAATGTTTTCCTATTAATCGAAGTGAGATGGTAAGTGATGTCACCACCCGAGGAGAAAAGTCCATTTGGGTTCTAAGTACAACAACGCTTCTTCTTTATGATCTCCTGCCACCAGGCACCAGTCGTTCTATCGTAGAACCGAACAAATACCAGACGCTAAAGAATACCCACCAGTAATGTGCATGTGCAAAATGTGCTGAAGTGTGTGCATGCGCGTGTATACCGCAGAGAGATAACAGATGTGTAAATTGGATAAATATAGCTAAGGGAGTGTATGTATATTTATGTACAGCTGTGTGTGTGTGAAGAGGGTAATTGATAAGTGTGCATACAGCAAGTTTTCTGAAGCTGAACAACTCACATGAGATTAAGTTTTGGCTAAAAGGAAAGGGACAGCTCCACCTAGTGAGCTTAGCAAAAACCTTGTCCACTGTCTCGACTTTATGCCCCGGTAATTGCCACATACCAAACGCACACCTTTTCTCTTGTATGGCGAGACCAAGATTGCATCGATCCAGTCCTGAGGTACAGGAGCGCCCAACCATACATCGGAGATAAGATGATGGACCCCCACAGCGATCTTGTCACCCCCATAGCGTAGAAGCTCAACCAGGATGTCATCAAGGGCGGGTGTCTTTCCGGTATTTATTTCCTTGATTGTTAAATGGATCTCACAGATGGTGGGGTGATCCATCATCTCGTGGATCATTCCCCTTTGAGACAGGGTGTCGATGAGGGGTTGCGAAAGAGGTCTGTCAAGTGCTCTGGCCATCGTTTCATGATGCCCTCAGTACTCTTATGGAGAAGAGACCCGTCCTTCGATTTGAGAGGAACTATTGTTGACCGAATGCCTGTCTGATTAGATGGTAGAGAGTTTTCGTGTCCTTGCTATCATAAGCCTTCTGTATCCTCTCCGATATGTCTAACCACCACTGGTTTTTCATCCTTCGTAGGCTCTGTTGGGGTGACGATCTGAATGCCTGTCGTGAGGGTTCACGGTCTTTTACAGATGCACTGAGAAATTTTTTTGGTATAACTTGTCATTCTCTTCCAGAACTTTATTGATTTGTTGCTCGTTTTCATCAAACCAGTCACGATGTTATGTCATGGCATATTTAGATTCGGTAGATTATGGGGCTATATCTCGCACATTGACAGTAGTTTCGATGCCAGATGGTAGCCGAACATGGGCATATTGAGGATTGATTTCCAGGTGAGTAGCAGGAGTTACCGGAGGGTCATTTTTATTTGATTTGGTGTGATTTCTGACATATATACGTCCTGCTTTAGCCCAGGAGGGAATCAGTCCCATAAGTAGATTTGTGGCTTTTTTATTTATTGTTTTTTGTTTTGTTTTTTTTTGGGGGGGGGGTTTCATATGCATATTTTTTTTTTTTTTTTTTTTTTTTAAAGAAATATTTTCAGGCTCGACTACCCTGATAATTCTGGCATTATTTTAGCCATACTACTGATTTGTTTTTTATGACAATATTTTTTTTAAATTGTTTTGTTTCCCATTTATTTTTATTGTTTTGCTTTGTACATGTTAGTAAAATGGTGTATTTGTGATTTTATTAAGGGCCACCCCTTCAGAATTCCTAATTCCCTGAACGGAATTCCGTGCTCTCTCTGAAGTTTCTGTCAACACCAAACTCTCCCTCCTTCAAAGAGTCCTCACGACAAATTTGTCTCATTTTTTGGTATAATTTGTCAATCCTGCCAAAGTCGTTTTTTATTCTTTTCCTTTCTTCGGACAATACGTAGGCACATAGAGACGTATTCTCCAACAACTCCACTATTCTTAAAATTCTGAAAATCCCGCCCGTGATATGAAAAGGGGCCACCCCCTTCATAAATAGAGGGGGGGGGGGTTGACAATAATCTATGCAACCACATAGATTACGCAACATGACCTCGGCGAGGTATTGCTTTACTGTTACAAAGTCGGTGTCGTATTTGGGAATCATGGTTATGATCTGTTTCCCTTATGATTAGAGGAACATCCCAAAATTCTTTCGTTAGTAGACCGACCGCTACTTTTTGTTGAGATTTGTGTTAATCTCCTAGACACAAATTTGTGTTATTTTTGGTATAACTTGTCTTTCTCTTCCAGATTTGTTGATCGTTTTCATCAAACCAGTCACGATGTTTCCGTTTCTTGAGGCCAAGGACCTTGATGCCTGTCTCATAGGCCTTGATCTTGAAGTTATCCCTGGTTTTTTGTTGTAGTATTTTGTTTTCATCCTGCTATGTGAACAGGCATTTGTTTAGGTCACCTTTTCTAGACCCCTCCCAAATGTCTGGGTGAGCAGTGCTACTCAAGAGGCTGCTCAGTCACATGACCTTTCAATGTTTTTTAAGGAATTCATCCTCAGCAATATTTGAGGTGTGGTTTGATTCATATTCATAGTCTGTTTCAGAACACCTAATCATGACCAGAGAGAGCACGAAATTCTGTTTAGGAATCTGAAGTTTCTGTCAACACCAAACTCTCCCTCCTTCAAAGAGTCCTCACGACAAATTTGTCTCATTTTTTGGTATAATTTGTCAATCCTGCCAAAGTCGTCTTTTATTCTTTTCCTTTCTTCGGACAAGATGTAGGCACATAGAGACGTATTCTCCAACAACTCCACCATTCTTAAAATTCTGAAAGTCCCTTCGAACAGAACGTAGGCACCTAAATGCATCTGCTCCAATAACTCCACTGTTCTTAAAATGTTCTCTTTAACCATTCTTTGGCCCGGCCTGTCACCTGGGGTGTTAGAATGCACTGACTGCACCTCTGCAGGGGGGTAAGACTCCCCCAATTGAGCCACCTGTTAGCCGTGAGTGGCGACCCGTGATGCTTAAGGATAGACTGCTCATCCAGCTAGGCTCTATGACTTGCAATACTCCACTTTGGCCCTATCTCGGGCTAGATGGGTGGTCGGAGAGGCCCCCTCTGATCAGTCGGCTGGCTACGTTAAGCCTTAGCACCTATATGATTGTCCCATCCTTATTGCCCTTATGTTTGACAGCCCTCAAAATTTGATGAGTTTATAAGAGTTTCCTCCAGGTCAGAGAGTTTGTTGTAAATGTTAATCCTAAAATCGAATTCATTTTGTAGTTCGGTTATGAATACACATTCCTCCAAACATGTCTTTGACTTAATACAGATGTCCTTAATTTTGTCATTTAAGAAATTTATTTCTTTTTGTTTTCTTTTAATAATGTTTTCTTCCTCTTCAAAACTCCTTTCTTCATACACCAAGTCTGTTCTAACATTTCCATGTTAAAGGTAATGTCTTCCTTTAAGGAGTTTCTAACTACTAGGAGGCCCCCCCTCCGATCAATCGGCTGGTCACGTCAAGCCCTAGCACCTATATGATTTCCCAACCCTATTGCCCTTATGGCAAGCCCCAACCCCTTTTTATCATATAGGTGCTAGAAGGTGGTGGCTGCGGGTCTACATCTCCTGGGAATGACATTAAACTCTATCTGATGGTGAGGTTCCAGTTTTGGAGGTTTGGGGAATGTGGAGCACCCCTTCATCACCATTGCTCCCTGGTCCACTCTGACCCGGAGTGGTAGTACCTGTTAGGGTCCCATCTATGGGTTAAATAGAAAAATGTATTTATAAAAAAATTGTATTATCCATTAAGAATTGATTTATTTCAAAACTTTATTGGCATTAAATGACCCACCGAGGTTGATATGCCGTAAAACAAAACAAACCTAACTTCTAGGAGAGAAGCCTTCTGTATCCTCTCCGATATGTCTAACCACCACTGGTTTTTCATCCTTCGTAGGCTCTGTTGGTGATGATCTGAATGCCTGTCGTGAGGGTTCACGGTCTTTTACAGATGCACTGAGAAACTTTTTGTATAACTTGTCATTCTCTTCCAGAACTTTATTGATTTGTTGCTCGTTTTCATCAAACCAGTCACGATGTTATGTCATATTTAGATTCGGTAGATTTAGGGGCTATATCTCGCACATTGACAGTAGTTTTGATGCCAGATGGTAGCCGAACATGGGCATATTGAGGATTGATTTCCAGGAGAGTAGCAGGAGTTACCGGAGGGTCATTTTTATTTGATTTGGTGTGATTTCTGACATATATACGTCCTGCTTTAGCCCAGGAGGGAATCAGTCCCGAAGTAGATTTGTGGCTTTTTATTTATTGTTTTTGTTTTGTTTTTTTTTTGGGGGGGGGGTTCATATGCATTTTTTTTTTTTTTTTTTTTTTTTTTTTTTTTTTTTAAAGAAATATTTTCAGGCTCGACTAACCTGATAATTCTGGCATTATTTTAGCCATACTACTGATTTGTTTTTTATGACAATATTTTTTTAAATTGTTTTGTTTCCTATTTAATTTTTATTGTTTTGCTATGTACATGTTAGTAAAATGGTGTATTTGTGATTTTATTAAGGGCCACCCCTTCAGAATTCCTAATTCCCTAAACGGAATTCCGTGCTCTCTCTGAAGTTTCTGTCAACACCAAACTCTCCCTCCTTCAAAGAGTCCTCACGACAAATTTGTCTCATTTTTTGGTATAATTTGTCAATCCTGCCAAAGTCGTTTTTTATTCTTTTCCTTTCTTCGGACAAGACGTAGGCACATAGAGACGTATTCTCCAACAACTCCACTATTCTTAAAATTCTGAAAGTCCCGCCCGTGATATGAATAGGGGCCACCCATTCAGAAATAGAGGGGGGGTTGACAATAATCTATGCAACCTCATAGATTACGCAACATGACCTCGGCGAGGTATTGCTTTACTGTTACAAAGTCGGTGTCGTATTTGGGAATCATGGTTATGATCTGTTTCCCTTATAATTTGAGGAACATCCCAAAATTCTTTCGTTAGTAGACCGACCGCTACTTCTTAATTGTTGTCCTCCAAGGAAAGATGGGAGGCTAGTTGTAGTGCATAGCCAGTAAGGTATCCCTTTAGAATAGCTAATTTGGCCTTTCCAGAATTTATTGGGTTAGTACAATTGTTGAAGCGTACAATAAAATTCTTCAATTCAAATTAATCCCACTAAACATGGCACACTGGAGTTTGGGTACTGATATGCCGTAAAACAAAACAAACCAAACTTCTAGGAGAGAAGCAACCCCTATTAATTTGTGCAAGATGGGACACGAGCGTCCGCTTTGTCACCGAATCTTTTGTTTCCAGCATATTTTTTTTTTCACACCCTTTGGATCATGTCTTGGGGGAGTTACTGCAACTGCGGTTGGACTTTTTTTCGACGGACAATTTTTCCACGTCCTCGGTCAACTGGTCCAACCTTGCCATAATTCGCCTCTGGTTATCTTTTATAGCTTCTATTTCGCTATTTTCAGTGTCCTGTACATGGAACACTGTGTGCGAATCATTCAGCAACAATTCAGCCATGTGGTCTGCCATGGCTACCACTTCTTCTATGGGGGTGGATTCTCTCAGCGCTGCCAGTCCCACCTTGTACCTGGCATTCGTTCAAAGAACACATGTCTTACAACTCCCTTTTCAACGGTCAGAATGAATACGAAAGATAAATCTATAGAAATTTCATTAAGAAAGAAAACTTAAAATATAAATTCTTAACTGCTTCACAAGAACTTAGAATTGGAATTCTCCAAGAGAAAAACAAAATGATTGGCAGAAATTTTGCCAACAGAAAACAAAAAAGTCCACAAGGATATATTATTTTCATTCCCTAACATTTTCCTACAAGCATCCTTATCATTGTTATTTGTATCACAATGTTTCAATCAATAAATTTCTTTCGTGTCCAAAAGGAACAATAACCCAAAAGATCCTTACATAACAGAATTGGTAGCAATCCATAAAAAGGGGGGGTGTTTAATTCATGGGAAAGATGCTGAACAGGACAAAACATAAGAGGAACACTATATGCCTGGGTGGGTTGAATGAAGGGTGCTTTTTAAAACTGCCCCTAGGGTAACAGATTGGACATCCCCAAAGATGATTAAAGCATATACCCTGCAACTGTCTCAAAAACTGTGATGGTGAGCTATCTCTTGGATGTTCCTCTTCCAAAATCTGCATAAAGCGCATGTGTTTTGACACGTTGGAACAGGCTAAAATCCATTGTCGTAGTATTTCGTACAAATTTTCGACTGGTGGGTTCACAAAAATATCCTTTACATCGGTCTTTAAATCTGCTGCCCGGGATGAGGATGCACAGCTCAGTTTGTCCAAATGGTGTGTCACGCCTCTGTGTGCAAAGAATATGTCCATTTGGGCGAGAAAAAAAAAATTGAAGGTTCCTCTCTATGAAAAGGGGGATAGGCAATATAAACATAGGTTCTACTATCTTGTTTCCCCGACACAGCCAAACAGTCACTATAGCAGTCACTGATTTTCTGATAATGTACTTGTATATTTCGTCCGTGTTGGGCATCTTTATCTTCTTGGTTGTATATGTCTGTCTATATGAGCGGTGGTTTGAGACTGCGTCTATTTCACCTTTCATGACCCTGAGTTGTTGTTGGTTGTATTCGTGCGTTTGTACAATTTGGATCGCCGCCTTCAAGGTCAATCCCCTGCCTTTGTCGAGAAGTCTTTCACATGCCTTCTCCGAATTAATCCTGTCGTCTGAGTTGGGATACTCGCAGTCCTTCATCAGTGTTTTAATTCTGGTTGTGAATGACCAAGCAGAACTATTCCGATTCCTTCTGGTAAAAATACGTTGCTTTGACGTGTTGTAGTTGGGGTAATTTTCTGGGACTCATTTTCTGGGACTCATTTTCTGGGACTCCCAACCTCAACTCTGGCGTCAGAGAGTCTTAAGAACATTCTAAAGGGTTCTTTTTCGGTTTTCGGTATTTCGTCTCTAATTGCTGACAATTGATTATACATAACAAGCACCTATCTGATTTTCCCAACCCTATTGCCCTTATGGCAAACCCCAACCTCTTTTTATCATATGGGTGCTAGAAGGCGGTGACTGGGGGTCTACATGTCCTAGGAATGACGTTAAACTCTATCTGATGGTGAGGTTCCAGTTTGGCTGAATATTTTCGTATTCAGCTATTTATTAGAGACATTTCGTATCTTTGATAGCTCATTGCGTCTGTCGGAGCTGGAGGAATATTCTTCAGTGCTTCCTTTTCAATGACTGCGTACAGCTTTTGAGTGTCGTTGAGTAAAATGTACCTGGTCATAGTCTACGACAGTATTAATATTATTTCTTGAAACATTATATTCACGAGCACAACGCATGATCTTTGGGGAATGTGGAGCACCTCTTCATCACCATTGTTCACTGGTCCACTCTGACCCAGAGTGGTAGTATCTGTTAGGGTCCCATCTATGGGTTAAATAGAAAAACATGAGTTTATAAACAAAATTGTATTATGCATTAAGAATGAATTTATTTCACAACTTTGTCGGCATTAAATGACCCACTGAGGTTGATATGCCGTAAATTCATGCATTATATTCACAAGCACAACGCATGATCTTACCTTGTTTGTCAATGGGATTTGTTTAATTTCCTCCAAGATAAGTTTTTTTTTTTTTTTTTCTTTGGTGTTCCTGTAACGATTGAAATTTTTCATTTCCACGACCCCAAACTTTTGTTTTCATCAATGAAATTAGTCATCCTTTTTCTCGGGGAGCTCTTCTTTTTTTTTCTTTTTTTTTTTTTTTTCGGAAAAAGCTGGCTGAATATTTTCGTATTCAGCTATTTGTTGAAGACATTTCGTATCTTTGATTCTGTCAGAGCTGGAGGAATATTCTTCAGTGCTTCCTTTTCAATGACTGCGTACCGCTTTTCTGTGTCGTTGAGTGAACGGGAAGCATATGTGATGGGGACGTCGGTTCCCCGAATGGTCTACCGCCCTGTCGGCTGGGGCATTAGAATGCACCGACTGCACCTCTGCAGAGGGGTTAGACTCCCCCAATTGGGCCACCTGTTGGCCGTGGGTGGCGACCCGTGATGCTTAAGGATAGAACCCAGGTGGTTGAGCAGTCCATGACTTGCAATACTCCACTTTGGCCCTATCTCGGGCTAGATGGGCTGTCGGAGAGGCCCCCTCTGATCAATCGGCTGGTCATGTCAAGCCCTAGCACCTATATGATTGCCCCAACCCTATTGCCCTTATGGCAAGCTCCAACCCCTTTTTATCATATGGGTGCTAGAAGGTGGTGACTGAGGGTCTACATGTTCTGGGAATGACGTTAAAACTCTATCTGATGGTGAGGTTCCAGTTTTGGAGGTTTGGGGAATGTGGAGCACCCCTTCATCACCATTGCTCCCTGGTCCACTCTGACCTGGAGTGGTAGTACCTGTTAGGGTCCCATCTATGGGTTAAATAGAAAAATGTGTTAATAAAAAAAATTGTATTATCCATTAAGAATTGATTTATTTCAAAACTTTATCAGCATTAAATGACCCACTTAGGTTGATATGCCGTAAAACAAACCAAACCAAAACCAAGATTCAATCCTACCACTGATCGATAACGTCTATCCACATTAAACATGGTAAAATGTACCTGGTCATAGTCTACGACAGTATTAATATTATTTCTTGAAACATTATATTCACGAGCACAACGCATGATCTTACCTTGTTTGTCAATGGAATTTGTTTAATTTCCTCCAAGATAAGATTTTTTTTTTTTTTCTTTGGTGTTCCTGTAACGATTGAAATTTTTCATTTCCACGACCCCAAACTTTTGTTTCATCAATGAAATTAGTCATCCTTTTCTCGGAGAGCTCTTTTTTTTTTTTTCTCGGAAAAAGCTGGCTGAATATTTTCGTATTCAGCTAGTTATCGGACACATTTCGTATCTTTGATAGCTCATTGCGTCTGTCGGAGCTGGAGGAATATTCTTCAGTGCTTCCTTTTCAATGACTGCGTACCACTTTTCTGTGTCGTTGAGTGAACGGGAAGCATATGTGATGGGGACGTCGGTTCCCCGAATGGTCTACCGCCCTGTCGGCTGGTGCATTAGAATGCACCGACTGCACCTCTGCAGAGGGGTTAGACTCCCCCAATTGGGCCACCTGTTGGCCGTGGGTGGCGACCCGTAATGCTTAAGGATAGAACCCAGGTGGATGAGCAGTTTTGGAGGTTTGGGGAATGTGGAGCACCCCTCCATCACCATTGTTCACTGGTCCACTCTGACCCGGAGTGGTAATACCTGTTAGGGTCCCATCTATGGGTTAAATAGAAAAACATGAGTTTATAAACAAAATTGTATTATGCATTAAGAATGAATTTATTTCACAACTTTGTCGGCATTAAATGACCCACTGAGGTTGATATGCCATAAAACAAAATCAAATCAAACTTTTTTGTTCAACCAATGTCTTTTTTTCCAACATTTCTATGTTAAAAATGTCATTCTTCAAAGAGTTTCTAGCTTCTAGGAGAGAAGTAACCCCTTTTTTAGCAAACTGCATTTTTTTTTTTTTTTTTTTTTGTGGTTTTTATTTGCCGTTACAAGTACTTGGGCTCACCATGGGGAAATTGAGGGTTCTATTATGCTTTCTTTTAACATTCTAGCAGTTTCTTCCTTGATAAATTTAGTATCGGCGATCGTATATCGACGTGACTTAGTGACAATCAGAGTTGTATTTACAGAAAGATGAGAAAAGAGTGTGGGGGGGTGGAACCTTCATAGGCTGGAAATGATTGTTGTTTGTGAGTGCTCCTATAATAAGTTTGTCTCCGGGTCCATTAAATTTCAGTGTCACTTTGCCGTACTTTTTAAGGATGTCCTTTCCTATAATAACGTCGATAAATAGGTCTTGTATCACCTCCACTATCGAGCCAGAATGTGTCTCGTCATTTACTGATATATCCACTATTGTTTCACCAACAATTTGCGCATGTTGATTAGGATCTGCCAGAGCTATATTTTTTTTGTTTTGGTATAATGAAAAGTTTTAATTTTTTTGCGGTACTTTTATTAATGAAGGTACCCACACTACCGGAGTCTATCATTAAGTGGTAGAACCAAACTCTGATATCCAGGCTGAGTCCTCTCTGGTCTTCTCGTTGTCTTGAGTTATCTTGAGTCTTGTCCTAGTGTTCATCTTCTCTTTGTTCTTATTTATGGACACAAAGACATAGTTTAAACTTGACGTTTTTTATTTGCCCAAGACCCAATTTACTAATAGGAATTCTGAGCACAGAATTGGTTCCCTTATTTCAAAATGTTTTGATTTTAAGATTTTAGAAAATAAACAAACTGGTTTAGCAATTGAAAGACAACTGAATAGTGTGTGTGTGTATGTATGTATGTATGTATGTGTATATATATATATATATATATATATATAATATATATATATATATATATATATATTAGTGTGAACAAAAATTATTATTAAGACAATCAGGAATATTTCTTGTATGTTGTTTAATCTCAACTAGTTTCGACCTTCGGTCATCTTCAGGAGAAAATTTCTTATTTGAAGAAATTGTTGATACATTATTAGAAAGGGAGCATTATAGAAGAGTTATAAATGTTCAAGTGTTATAGTGGGTTTAACATGCTGTTAAAATCCGGGTAGGCAAGTGTGTTTGATAGTAGCATGTTCATTTGTTCCATGAAGAACCTCTATGAGGTAGTTTGTTTTTTAGATGCTCTTATATATGTGAGGGAGGGGTTCATGGGCGTTGTGTGTATGACTGTATGTGTATATATGTATGTGTGTGTTTACATATACTGTGTGGGTGTGGGCGTGTGTCTGTATCACGGTACTGTGCGTGTGACTTCTAGATTTTTAATTGGGTCAGGGGTGGCTTGTTTGATGTGTGGTGGTCAGTGTTTGTTTATTTTGGTGACCTCAGCCACCCTCGTAGGTGTAGACAGGTTTATTATCCACTGTTAAAGAGGACTTGTTTTATGATTAAAGCCGTATGGATAAAAGGTTTTTAATGTTTGTATCCATCTGTATTCGTGGCTCTCTATTACCGTTTTGGTGTCAGTGTTTGTTAGAATTCTTTCAATGAGCGTAAACTTGGCGTCTCTATTCAAATCGTGATCCTCCAGTCGGAAGTGTTGTTCTATTGGAATGAGCTTATCACAGTCTGTATTTTTTACACACACCTATACATACAGGGTGGACTATAATGATGGGATACATTTTAAATGCTAATTTTTCTTCAAGTTCATTACAAGGTTAGCAGAATATGAGCGACACAGAAGGGCGGGAGAAACGTACTAAGAACTATATTCAAATGTTACATAACTTTATACACAGAGTATTCATCCCTTCACATGTGATCTTACACGATTTAGAGAATATTATGTCCTTG
>CM042181.1:20236620-20267258 GCA_023376005.1 Doryteuthis pealeii | reverse complement strand
AAAAAAACTCCCAAGAAAGGGAAAAAAACCAATTCAGAAAATTTCCTAATAGACCAAAATTTCTAATAAACTCGACGAAGCGTTTGATAGTAGTTCTCGTAAATTATTAAAATATTTGATTCTTAGATTTTCTTAAATGATTACAACGAAATGATTTTTTAAAAAAAAAAAAAAAAAAAAAAAAAGAGTTTTTTTTATTTAATAGTTACACATTATGTAAAATGTATACCCTGGCGGCCCGATACGGCCTGTTTAACCTAAAAAAAATCGTCACTTCCATTGAATAAGTTTTCACACTGATAATGGAAATAAAATTACGATTATGTATTTGCACATCCCTATTAGTCATTCTCATCCTATTAGTTTACACTAATTTCCTTTACAATAGACTTTTCTGAAGATTTTTTTAAATTGAATTGAAACAGATTATATCCGCCTAAGCAAATTGGAACAATCACTGTTCCCTGGATTGTGGTTCTGCGGTCCAATCAATACAATAACGCAGACTCAGGGTTGACATATCTCAGTTAATATATTTATTACCCAGACTCCTGAGACCCAACTATCAATACAAGCTAGATTATACAGAACAATTTAACGGTAATGATATTAAAAATGCTCCTAACTTGAAGGTCTGCTTTGTGGAACTTCCATGTTGGAGACAAAAAATTTTTTCTCTTTTTTTAAAAAAAAAGTAAAAAATTAAAAAAAAACAAAAAAAAAAAAAAACTTATTAAAAATTAGTGAAATAGATCACATAATTAGGAACTGATCCTATTCTAATAGTGACCAAGTGGACCTATATTTAACAGCGTGCTTTAAATTAGAATTTTCCTTCTCCTAGCGACTGGTTGCACTACCCAAGGTTTAAAAAGAGCCTAGTCTGTAAAACTATGGATAAAACCACAAGAAAAGAAAGCCTCAAGCCAACAAACAAAAGCTACGGTCTCCACGAGTTTTGGTCTCCACTATGCGCTTAAATCTCCCTTACTCGTCTGCAACCCTATCACTACTCCTTGTCCGTTGAGTTCTGCTGCTATCATTATACCTCTAATATACCTCTGTTATTTGCTGTGTCTGTCATTGTCTTTTCTTTATTGTTTCAGCTTTTTTTACCAATTCCTACTGAAAAACTGACTAAACTCTACCACGGCTTATTGTTGCTTTTTTTTGTCGGAAAGGTTAACCTACACGTATTGAAGGCAGCTAGTACTCCTTGGACAGGATACACAAGCTGTTGAACTAGGAGGCTGTGTGATAGCATCCATGTAATATTTTTTAAAATTAATAAAATGACAGGATTGTCTCAGTGGCAAAACTTGTATCGTTGATGATATGATTCGTTCGGAAATGATTTAAGTTGCATGAGATGACGCAAGCAACTGTTATCCCAACCTTTCAGAATTTAAGGGCTTGTTCCAAATGTGGTTGGTTAGAAATGCAAAGAATTGTGAGAGTGCAATGAAACCATACACTCTCAAACCAGCCGAGGTCCAAAAAAAAGATGCTGGGATGGTGGCTGGCTATCTACAAGCAATCGTTAATGTTCAGTTAGGTTTGAGATTCCATTTTTTGAGACAACAGTGGAAAATAGCAAATTAAATTTAAACCAAATATTTGAAATTATTCTTAAGTTGTGCTTTGAAAATCCAATTGAGTTGAGATTGACAAAATACAAATTCTATCAACGGAAATACCAAAACTTTTCCGTTTTAGTTTTCCGACCGTTTTCAAAGGTAGCGCGATAAAGACTAATATTTACTAGAATATAAGACTTTAGAAAGAGATTCCATTTTTTGGACCCAATAGCACAATTAAATTTAAACAAAAATCATGAAATTATTTTTCGAAACCGTGGTGCTTTGAGTATCCTCAAAGAATTATCACTTTATGATCTAGACCCATAACTCCAGTACTGCTCGTTAATTAGTGCAAGCTACTTAAGATTAGAAAACAAGGAAATTCTTACAAAAGCCATCGTCAAGAAATCAGGGGGGAGGGGCTTGATATCGGTAGTGGAAATCCAATGAATTGAGGATCAACAAAAGTAAATTCTTTCAACGGAAATACCCCAAACTTTTCAGTTTTAGTTTTTCACAGCCGTCAAAGGTCAGCCGATAAAGAAATAATTACAAGTAATATAAGACTGTTGAGAAGAGAGAAAAAATTGTGAACAAAAGTTTGATCGGTTAAGTACAATTAATAGCGTCGAACCCAGGAACTATCCCCCCAGGCAATACCTGCCCCCTTGATGTTAAAGGCAGGACTGACGGTTTATTGCCCAGCGCCTGAGAGCGGGCAATTCCATTGAGACGGAATGTCGACGGCGGATCGACGCAATTTTTGTTTGCCCACGTAAAAACGGAGACCTTGTGTCCAACCCAACAAATGGGGTATGAACGTGAATACCGATTATAAATAATCGCAGAAAACTTCCAGTTACCCAAGCGGCGTTGATGTCATGTTAAATTAATAGCGTCGATCCCAGGGACTATCCCTCCAGGCAATACCTGTCCCCCTCTGATTTTAAAGGGCAGGCTGGGTTTATTGCCTAGCGCCTGAGGCAACCCCTCAAGAGGGGAATCGGCTGACGGGATCTAAAGAATAGCGACAACTTGTTGAGTAATTCTGTCCAAAAAACAACAGTGGAGCACTGATATATGCGAACTTATTATTACATTAGATGCTATCACGCCTCCTAGTTACAGCTTTATCCTGTCAAGGAGTACTAAGCTGCCTGTCAATACGTGTAGATTAAACCTTTCTACAGAAAAAAAAAAGCACAAATAACTGTGGGTTAGAGTTTAAAAGTCTTTTATTCAGTAGGAATTGGTAAAAAGCTGAAACAATAAAGTGATAGACACAGCAAATAACAGGAGAATAGAGGTATAATGATAGCAGCAGAACTCAAACAGATAAGAAAAATAATTTTCCTTACACCAATTAATAACGCCTAAAAGATTTCAGGTCCACAAAGAAAAATCATTCTGGAATGTGTGTTAAAAATTTGGAAGAGAAAAAAATTTTCATAACTTGTTGAATGACATACGTCCGAAGCACATATTCGGGCTAGATTACTTTCAAAATTAGAAAATGATAAAGATGTTAAATTTGAGCACTGATTAAAAATTATCTGAGGTAGGGTTATTGTTCCTGTTCTATGAGCCTCGTTATCAACCAACCAATCACAGGCTGGCATTCTTTAGCAATGATTGATTAAATGGTGTGTTTTTCGTAATTTGTAAATTGCCAGCTAGTTTGTGAGGGAAATAATAAAAAGGTTTTTGGCACCATCTTTGAATTTTGTTTCTTTTTTTGGTGCCATCTTTGAATTTGTTTTTTTTTTGGTGCCATCTTTTGATTCTTTTTTTTTGCGCCATCTTTGAATTTGTTTTTTTTTTTGCGCCATTTTTTGATTAATTTCTTTTTTTTTGGTTGCCATCTTTGAATTTTCTTTTTTTTTTTTTGGCGCCATCTTGAACTTTCGTTTTTTTTTTTTTGCGCCTCTTTTAATTTTTTTTTTTTGCGCTATCTTTGAATTTTCTTTTTTTTTTGCGCCATCTTTGAATTTTTTTTTTTGCCCATCTTGGAAATTTTTTGCTACTCATGTTAAAAGTTTTATTGCAGTATTTTTACGATAAATAGCTTTAAAAGATGTGTAATGGTTAATAAAATGGCGGTTGACCGATTGACATATGATTTTAAAAAATAGAAAGAATTCTTATGCCAAGTAACCAAGCCTAAAAGGTTGACCACAGCAAATATTCACTAAACTAATGTTAAAATTTAAAAAAAAAAAAAAAAAAAAAAAAAAAAAAAAAAAAAAAAAAAAAAAAATTTTGTTCAATCAAACTCGGACAAGATAAAAGAAAACACTTGTTTGAGTCAGTAAAAGCAATTGTCAATTTCAAAGAAAAAAAAAAAAAAGACACCTCGTTCGTCTCCCTTCACTCATAAAAAGACTACGGTGAACCTCCCCCTCACCTTATTCTCGGACCATGGCTGGCTGCTAAATTATTGCCTACAGGCCCAGTGTATGAGAAGGAAAGAAGAAATTTAAAAAAATAAAAAATAAATAAAACAAATTCTATCGGCGGATGGTGAACTTAACGGAATTACAAGGGGTTGCTATGTTTTTAGGTGCCTTTTGAGGCTTGATAACCCCCCTGAGACTGGGCAAAAATGGCCAATTTCGTGCTAAGTGCCAAAGTAATATGATTTTCTGATAGAGTTTGATGAGGAATATCACATTCAAAGACAAAATTGTGAGCAAAAACTGGAAAGAATAGGGACAAGATAAACCGCTGAGTAGTCTTGACAAAAAACAAAATCAACATTCTCTTCAAGTGGGAGCGAACTTCAAGAAAAAAAAATTCTTACGCTAAGTTTTATTACTTGGTGTAAGAATTCTTCTGTTTTTCTTTTAAATTTGTTTTTTGAAGATTTGTTTCCCTGTGGAATTCTTACGCTAAGTAACCAATCCTAAAATGTTCCATTCAGAAACGAGTGCCGAAAATTTGGAAAAAAAAAAAAAAAAAAAAAAAAAAGGAATTTTTCGTAACTTGTTGAATGACAAACAAATTAAAAAAAAAAAAAAAGGGGGGTGGGAAATTGTTATAAATTAAATAAATAGTTACTTCCCTTTGACTAACCTGAAATTGAATTATCTACCCTGCCCGCCAGGGGTACAAGTGAAACATAAACACAGACATCTTTGTATAAGTACGACGTGTGTAATTGTTTGATATTAAAACCTATATAAACAGTTTATCTGTTTCATATTTCTTTACTTCTATACTCACTACTTTTCATAACAATTTTAATATCAAACAATTTTCAAACAACAGACTACGGCGCCCAGAGAGATCCGACAGACCCTACAGCCCCCAACTCGGAGAAACTCTTTAAGCACCGGAGACTAACGTTCAACAACTATCTGAGCACAGTCAACGAAAATAATGAAATGGAAAAATGACCAAAAGAACTTCTTTGCAATGGTAAACAACATTTCGGCTGGAGTTTACAAAATATTAGTGACTCCGAGGATTTTAATTCTGCCATGAAGACACTGGAAGCGGTCTACGTAAAACCTACTAACGTCATTTACAACCGCACCGCCTCATAACTATGAAGCAACAACCAGCGCAAACAACAGATAGTTTCTCACAACAGTTGGAGATTCAGGCAAAAACCTGCAATTTTCAACGGCAGAAGAAAACAAACAAGAATACATGCGAGACGCACATTCATGCATTACTTCGACGGCCATAAGACAACGACTAATGACTACTAGAAAAGTCCTCCTTGTCGTCTCAAGAGGCAAAAGACCTAGCCGGGTCATTTGAACAAGCAGAGGAGGATGAACAAGGTAAGATAATTACCGCCTCCATGCTTCCTCCACAAGAAAAAGTTGATAACACAGCTATTATAAAACAAAATACCCAGAATACTTGCTTCTTCTGTGGAAACCCACGTCATCTGCGCTACCTATGTCCAGCCCGTAACACTGAATGCAATAAAAGAGGACATTGGGCCAAAGTCTGTAGATCCAGTGTAGTAACGGAAGAAAACAAACAAGACTACATGCGAGACGCATTCATTCATGGCATTAATTTGACGGCCATAAGACAATGACTAATGACTACTAGAAAAGCGCTCCTTGTCGTATCAAGAGGCAAAAGACGTAGCCAGGTCATTTTGAACAAGCAGAGGAGGATGAACAAGGTCAGATAATTACCGCCCCCCATGCTTCCTCCAAGGGAAAGTTGATAACATAGATATTATACCTACTAATGTTATCTACAAACCGGCATCGCCTCATAACTATGAAACAACAACAAACCGCACAAAACATAAATAGCTTCTCACAACAGTTGGAGATTCAAGCAAAAGCCTGCAACTTCCGAGCTGTAACAGCTGAAGAAAGCAAACAAGAGTATATGCGAGACGCATTCATTCATGGCATTACTTCGACGGCCATAAGACAACGACTGCTCGAAAAGCCCTTCTTGTCGTATCAAGAGGCAAAAGATCTAGCCAGGTCATTTGAAACGCAGAGAAACAAGCAGAGGAGGATGAACAAGGTAAGAGATTACCACCTCCATTCTTCCTCCACAAGAAAAAGTTGACAACTTAGCGATGATAAAAACAAAATAACCCAGAATACTTGCTTCTTCTGTGGAAACCCACGTCATCCGCGCTACCAATGTCCAGCCCGTAACGCTGAATGCAAAAAAATGCAATAAAAGAGGTCATTGGGCTAAAGTCTGTAGATCTAGTGTAGTGACGGCTGCACTTTATGATACTGACACCCCGGAGTGCGCTTGACTAAGAACCAAAGCAAAAGATGTAACCCTAACAAATTGCAAAATCAATGGGAACATCATAAATGCAATGACTCCGGTAGTGTGGTACCTTCATTGATAAAAGTACCGCAAAAAAATTAAATATTTTCATTATACCAAAACAAAATATGATGCTAATCAACATACAGAAATGTTGGTGAAAACAATAGTGGATATATCAGTAAATGACGAGACACATTCTGGCATGATAGTGGAGGTGATACCTATTATCAACGTTATTATAGGAAAGGATATCCTTAAAAAGTATGGCAAAAGTGACACTGAAATGTTAATGGACCTGGAGACAAACTTATTATAGGAGCACTCACAAACAACAATCATGTATTGCCTGGGGGGGGGGAATAGCCCCCTGGGATCAACGCTGTTAATTTACATAACAAACACAGGCCCGAAAAGCCCACGTTATTAGTGCGTTTAAAATCCTGTAAGTTTAAACGTCAAGTTTACACTATGTCTTTGTGTCCATAAATAAGAACAAGAGGAAGATGAACACTAGGACAAGACTCAAGATAACTCAAGACAACGAGAAGACCAGAGAGGACTCAGCCTGGATATCAGAGTTTGGTTCTACCACTCAATGATAGACTCCTGTAGTGTGGGTACCTTCATTAATAAAAGTACCGCAAAAAATTAAAACTTTTCATTATACCAAAACAAAAGAAAATAGCTCTGGCAGATTCTAATCAACATGCACAAATTGTTGGTGAAACAATAGTGGATATATCAGTAAATGACGAGACCACATCTGGCTCGATAGTGGAGGTGATACAAGACCTATTTATCGACGTTGTCATAGGAAAGGACATCCTTAAAAAGTATGGCAAAGTGACACTCAAATTTATTTGATTTGATTTTGTTTTACGGCATATCAACCTCAGTGGGTTATTTAATGCCGATAAAGTTTTGAAATAAATCAATTCTTAATGGATAATACAATTTTGTTTATCAACTCATGTTTTTCTATTTAATCCATAGATGGGACCCTAACAGGTACTACCACTCCGGGTCAGAGTGGACCAGGGAGCAATGGTGATGAAGGGGTGCTCCACATTCCCCCAAACCTCCTAAACTGGAACCTCACCATCAGATAAAATTTAACGTCATTTCCAGGACATCTAGACCCTCAGTCACCGCCTTCTCGCACCCATATGATAAAAAAGGGGTTGAGGCTTGCCATAAGGGCAATAGGGTTGGGAAAATCATATAGGTGTTATGGCTTGATGTGACTAGCCAATTGATCGGAGTGGACCTCTCCGACCACCCGTCTAGCCCAAGATAGGGCCAAAGTGGAGTATTGCAAGTCATGAACTGCTCATCTACCTGGGTTCTATCCTTAAGTATCACGTGTCGCCACCCACGGCCAACATTTTTAACATACAAATGTTGGGAAAAAGACATTGGTTGAAGAAAAGAGCCTCTGCAGAAGAAGAGGAGATGATTAAAGGCAAACAAAGAGAAATATGTTTCTTAAACGATAAAATAAAGGCCATTTGTACAAAAGCGGAGCAAATCTTGGAGGAATGTAGACTTAAGAAATGAACTACGAAATGAATTCGATACTATACAAACAAAACAAATTTGTGTCTAGAAGATTAACACAAATCTCAACAAAAAGTAGCGGTCGGTCTACTAACGAAAGAATTTTGGGATGTTCCTCAAATTATAAGGGAAACAGATCATAACCATGATTCCCAAATACGACACCGACTTTGTAACAGTAAAGCAATACCTCAACGAGGTCATGTTGCGTAATCTATGAGGTTGCATAGAGTATTGTCAACCCCCCCCCCTCTATTTCTGAATGGGTGGCCCCTTTTCATATCACGGGCGGGACTTTCAGAATTTTAAGAATAGTGGAGTTGTTGGAGAATACGTCTCTATGTGCCTACGTCTTGTCGAAGAAAGGAAAAGAATAAAAAACGACTTGGCAGATTTGACAAATTATACCAAAAAATGAGACAAATTTGTCGTGAGGACTCTATGAAGGAGGGAGAGTTTGGTGTTTAGCCCAAAAAGATGCCAGACCCACTACTATCTCCTAAAAAAAAAAAAAAAAAAAAAGCTTCTCTCATAGCTGAAAATGCAAAGATGCAGAGTTCCTCAAGGACTCCGATGAGGAAGAAAATACTCAGCAAATAAAGAAATATATATAAGTATAGCTGCACTGATGAGGGTAAAAACCGCCGTCTGTAGATTAGATTATATATATATATATATATATATATATATATATATATTATATATATATATATACCGTGATACAGACACGCGCCCACACCCACACAGTATATGTATACACATAAGTCATATACATACACATACAGTCATACACACACGCCCATGAACCCCTCACTCACATATATAAGAGCATCTAAAAAACAAACTACCTCATAGAGGTCTTCACGAACAAATGAACATGCTACTATCAACACACTCGCCTACCCGGATTTTAACAGCATGTTAAACCCACTATAACACTTGAACATTTATAACTCTTCTATAATGCTCCCTTTCTAATAATGTATCAACAATTTCTTCAAATAAGAAATTTTCTCCTCAAGATGACCGAAGGTCGAAACTAGTTGAGATTAAACAACATACAAGAAATATTCCTGATTGTCTTAATAATAATTTTGTTCACACACACTATATATATATATATATATATATATATATATATAGGGCCAAAGTGGAGTATTGCATGTCATGAACTGCTCATCCACCTGGGCCCTATCCTTAAGCATCACGGGTCGCCAGAGGGTGGGCCAAAGGATGGTTAGAAGAGAACATTTTAAGAACAGTGGAGTTATTGGAGCAGATGTATTTAGGTGCCTACGTTCTGTTCGAAGAATGGAAAACAATAAAAGACGACTTTGGCAGGATTGACAAATTATACCAAAAAATGAGACAAATTTGTCGTGAGGACTCTTTGAAGGAGGGAGAGTTTGGTGTCTCCCCCCATCCCCAAATATTGCTGAAAAAAGAAAACATCCGGCCTGAATGCCTGGCCAAAAACCTAATTATGGGCACAGAAGAATTATCTCAGCCCAAAAAGATGCCAGACCCACTACTATCTCCTAAAAAAGAAGCTTCTCTCATAGCTGAAAATGCAAAGAATGCAGAGCTCCTCAAGGACTCCAATGTTACGCAGCAAAGGCAGAGCAAAGCTTGGAGGAATGTGGATTCATGACTGAACTACGACACAAATTTGATTTTAGGACTTCTAAGAACTGCACACTCGCTGAATTGGACGAGACATTTTTCGACTTGACAAATATAGAGAATCGTCAAGCAAGTTTACCTTCTTTTTCAGTACCCAAACTCCAGTGTGCCATGTTTAGTGGGATTAATTTGAATTGAAGAATTTTATTGTACGCTTCAACAATGTACTAACCCAATAAATTCTGGAAAGGCCAAATTAGCTATTCTAAAGGGATACCTTACTGGCTATGCACTGCAACTAGCCTCCCATCTTTCCTTGGAGGACAACAATTAAGAAGTAGCAGTCGGTCTACTAACGAAAGAATTTTGGGATGTTCTCAAATTATAAGGGAAACAGATCATAACCATGATTCCCAAATACGACACCGACTTTGTAACAGTAAAGCAATACCTCGCCGAGGTCATGTTGCGTAATCTATGTGGTTGCATAGATTATTGTCACCCCCCCCTCTATTTCTGAAGGGGGTGGCCCCTTTTCATATCATGGGTGGGACTTTCAGAATTTTAAGAATAGTGGAGTTGTTGGAGAATACGTCTATGTGCCTACGTCTTGTCCGAAGAAAGGAAAAGAATAAAAAACGACTTTGGCAGGATTGACAAATTATACCAAAAAATGAGACAAATTTGTCGTGAGGACTCTTTGAAGGAGGGAGAGTTTGGTGTTGACAGAAACTTCAGAGAGAGCACGGAATTCCGTTTAGGAATCTGGTCAAGATTATGTGATCTGCAACAGACTATGAATACAAATCAAATCCCCTCAAATATTGCTGAAAAAGAAAACATCCAGCCTGAATGCCCGGCCAAAAACATGCCTGACCCACTACCACTTTCTTCTCAAAAGGTTGGTTGGTTGGATTTTACGGCATGTCAACCTCTTGGGTCATTCTATGCTGAATACTTCTATTGGTAAAGAAAATGTTTAATGCTGACAAAGTTTTTAAATAATTTCATTTTTAATGGATAATACAATTTTGTTTATCAGCTCATGTTTTTCTATTTAACCCATAGATGGGACCCTAACAGGTACTACCACGGAGTCAGAGTGGACCAGGAAACAATGGTGATGAAGGAGTGCTCCACATTCCCCAAATCTCCAAAACTGGAACCTCACTATCAGATAGAGTTTAACGTCATTCCCAGGACATGTAGACCCTCAGTCACCGCCTTCTAGCACCCATATGATAAAAAGGGGTTGGGGCTTGCTATAAGGGCAATAGGGTTGGGAGAATCATATAGGTGCTAGGGCTTGATGGGACCAGCCAATTGATCGGAGGGGGCCTCTCCGACCGCCCATCTAGCCCAAGATAGGGCCAAAGTGGAGTATTGCAAGTCATGAACTGCTAATCCACCTGGGCTCTATTCTTAAGCATCACGTGTCGCCATCCACAGCCAATAGGTGGCCCCACTGGGGGAGTCTTACCCTTCTGCAGAGGTGCAGTTGGTGTATTCTAACGCCCCAGCCAACAGGGCTGATGCATTCTTGGATGCAGGCAAGCACAAGAACTAGGAATCTTCTCAGTCAACCTAAATGAAATGCATTCTAACGCCCCACTGACAGGGCTGTTGCTCAAAAGGAAGGCAAAATAAACCCAATTATGGGCACAGAGGTATTCTCTCAGCCCCCAAAGATGCCAGACTTACTCCTACTCTCTCCTAAAAAGGAAGGGGGGGGGAGATAAACAAAATTGTGGACACCCAAAAGGATGAATTCCCTGAAAACATTATGGCAGGTCAGAGTGAGAGAAAACTCCCCCCAAAAATGATAAAAATACGCCTGACCCTCTCCTAACTTCCAAACGAGGGAAAACTAAACAAGGAGAGACTGACAAAAGAAAAAATATAAAAAGAAAATTCAGGAGAAAAGTCTAAAAATAAAAAATTCAAATGCAGCCCCCTATTAACGCCCTAGTCGACAGGGCTGGGCATTTGGCAGAATGCTGATGGTAACAATGTTGGTATTAGCCATCGTATTGTGGTGAAGGATGTGGTTAACGGTGCAGAACACAAGCAAGTTATATTTTTCCTTAGAAATAAGATTAAAGAAATCATTGATTCAAATAGCATCCTGAACATGTCTGAGCTGGACTTCAGCGAAAATTGCAGAAAATCCGAATCTCTGTCACTGCTTTTTCAGTACCCCAAACTCCAGTGTGCCACGTTTAGTCGGATTAATCCCACTAAATTTGAATTGAAGAATTTTATTGTACAATTCAACAATTGTACTAACCCAATAAATTCTGGAAAGGCCAAATTAGCTATTCTAAAGGGATACCTTACTGGCTATGCACTACAACTAGTCTCCCATCTTTTCTTGGAGGACAACAATTAAGAAGTAGCGGTCGGTCTACTAACGAAAGAATTTTGGGATGTTCCTCAAATTATAAGGGAAACAGATCATAACCATGATTCCCAAATACGACACCGACTTTGTAACAGTAAAGCAATACCTCGCCGAGGTCATGTTGCGTAATCTATGAGGTTGCATATTGTCCCCCCCCTATTTCTGGTCACGGGCGGGACTTTCAGAATTTTAAGAATAGTGGAGTTGTTGGAGAATATGTCTCTATGTGCCTACGTCTTGTCCGAAGAAAGGAAAAGAATAAAAGATGACTTTGGCAGGATTGACAAATTATACCAAAAAATGAGACAAATTTGTCACCCCCCCTCTATTTCTGAAGGGGTGGCCAGAAAAAGGATGAATCGATAGTGCATTATGTGAGACATCTTCAACTACTTGGAAAAGATTGTAATTTCAAAGTGGTAAGCGCTATACAGAACGGAGATGATAGTATTAGAGATGCTTTCATCAGGGGACTACGTTCACAAACAATGAAACAATGTCTACTGGAAAACAGAACATTAGATTTGACTACAGCGGTCGACCAGGCCAGAGCCATGGACATCGCTCAAAAATAGTCGGAGTCATACACACACTACCAAATGCTGGCTATTAATTCCATAACAGTGAGAGAAGAAGGACCTCCATGTACATGTGCAATTACACAGCCGAAAATTTTCAAAAGTGTTTTTATTGTGCTGGTTACCGTCACGAATGTAGATACTGCCCTGATAAAGAGGCTACATGTTTTAAATGTAAAAGAAGGGGCCATTTATCGAAGGCGTGTCAAGCACCGCAGTCATCCACGTGAAAGCAGATTTCATGCGGACAGAAAAAAATCATTTTTCCTTTAGGATAGATACCAACAACTGCATTGGAATAATTGAACATTTGCTTTTGTTACGTTCCATCAAATCATAGAACCTTTGGAATATTCTGAGACGTAATGACGCCGGGAGAGGGGGGGGGGGAAGTCCCAGATTGTGACCCTAAAAAAATTTCGCTTACTCATGGCCCTAGCCGACCTAGCTAAGAAGAGGAAGGCACATGAAACAAACGCCTGATACTACCCTCGTTTCTTTACCTACGTAGGCCAAACGTACCGATACAGGTGACGTCACGATTTGGAGGAAGGGAAAGCGATCCCTGTTGTCAGTTTTGGGCAGTGTAAACCAGAGGACCGATGAATGAACATCTCGTGGGGGAGGGAAGACAAAGAATGTCTCCCGAAAGAAAGTAATCACAATGAAAATGCCAGATAAAAGAATTAATACCGGAATAATCGTAACCACGGAAAATGAATCACCCATATAAAAAAGATAAGTGTAACTTCTTTCGTTATGAACATCATATATTGATTTTGAAGAAGAAATTCAACCAAAAGGACATTAAAAACTCTAGCCTGTCGGCAGTCGTATTAGGACTCCCAAAGATTTTAACCTCGAATTAAATGGTGTGTTTTGAAATAATATCATGCTTTATTGTTGTTTATTGCCAAGTTTTTGTATACGTCTTTCAACTCTGTTTGGTATCTCTGATGGAAGCGCTGTATAGCGTTGAGCGATAGGCGTATGTAACACTTTGTTGATGGAGAAACTGAACAAAAAGATGAAGAAAGGTATAGAGGACTAAGAAATTGTTATTTTGCAAGAAACACAGAAGGAAATTTGAATGATAAAATAAAGTGACTGTGTGTGAAAGCAGACTTAGACCCAATAGAGTTTGTGCACCTCTCAACAGTCTTTTCAAGAAAGATACTACATGGGACTGGTCTGATGCATGTCAGTCAGCCTTCACAAAGGTAAAGACTTTAATTTCTTCAAATCTTTTGCTGACACATTATAATCCATCATTGGATATTGTCGTGGTCTCGGATGCCTCTAATTATGGCGTTGGAGCTGTCATTTCTCATATTTTTCCTGATAGCAGTCAAAAAGCGATTGCTCATGCATCCAGATCACTTACACCGGCTGAATGCAGCTATAGCCAAATTGAAAAGGAAGCCCTGGCTATAGTATTTGCTATAAAAAAATTCCATAAAATGCTGTATGGACGACATTTTACTCTGATCACAGATCACAATCCTCTTCTCAGTATTTTTGAATCCAAAAAGGGGATTCCCGTGTATACAGCAAACCGTCTGCAAAGATGGGCTACTACATTATTGGACTACAACTTTACTATAAAGTACAACAGGACTGATACAATTGGTCATGCTGATGCACTACCTAGGCTCATGACTGTACAAAATAAAGTACCAGAGGACTCCGTCATTGCAGCTGTATCTCTGGAGCCAGAAATCACTTCAGTTTTTGCATCCACTGTGAGAGCATTACCAGTTACTTCTACAATGATCCGTGAAGCTACAATTTCCGACCCAGTGCTACAAATTGAGAAGCGTTTTCATCGTACAAAATGGCCAAAAGTATGCACAGACAAAAGAATTCAACCTTTCTTTCAGCGTAGAGCTTCATTGTCAGAAGTCTGTTAACTTTCAACCTTCTAAAATAGCATCCCCCATTACTTATCACTGAACTGGTTACGAGGAAGAACGAGAAACTACCGAGACGAAGCGTCTTATCAACATTTCCTACTGATGAACAGAATACCCCTGTTATCACCATTACCCTTGCAAAAACGTTTGTATCATCGGATTTCTGTTGAAAGGTCTTCACGTTATTATTAGTTAAATTTACTTTAGAAATTTTGAATAGGTTTAGATTAGGGATGGAAGAAATTAGAATTCTGGTCGGTACTTGAAATAGTGCATGTCAACACGTTTCACATATGTTATCATTTATTGCGAGTAAACGTGAACTGACTGAACGACTTTTCGAGAAACTTGTATCAGAGGTAAATGACTGGATAGAAGAGGCCCTTAGGTTAAATAGAAAAATTAAATGTCTTAGAAATATTAAAATAGAATGTAGTCTAGAAGATGACACGTTCTGTGAAAGTCACTTCTTATTTACGACCACAAATAAAATAAAAGAAATTAGGACTAGCCTGCACCATAAGGTCGCAGATAGCTCTGCTAACGAAATAAAAATTAAACCGAGTACTTCGGACGAAATAAAAATTAAACCGAGTACCTCTTCTAACGAAATTAAAAATGTAGAAAGTACCTTTTCTAACAAAATTAAAATTTTAGAAGATAGTTCTTCCAAAGAAATTAAAATTGAAAAAAGTAACATTAAGGAAGATACTTCTAAAGAAATTAAATTCAAGAAATGTACTCACAAAATTAAAACAAAAAATAGTAACTATAATGTTACTAAGCTTCTTAAAAATTATCTTTCTGGCAGTGGGTGATTCAGAGGTTAAGGAAAAGAAACCCACCGATGATTCCTTAGAACTCTCATCACCAAAATGATCCTGTACTTTACAAAAAGTTACAGAAGAGTGCCAATGACTAATTAATTTAAAGAGAGACAACACCCGCATTGAAGAGAAAAATGTATATAAAATACGTGTCAAAGGACAAAGGATCCCTAAAACGTACAAGACCCAAAATTGTGAATGCTGTGGGAGTACGAGACACACAAGAAAAAGTTGCTGGTTCAGAAATAAAACTTGTTTTAATTGTGGATTTAAAGGCCACAAGGGAACTTACTGCCGTAAGAAGAAACAAAAGACCGACAGAGTAAATGCACTTCGATCGAAGAAAGTAAAGCAGAGTGAAAAACGAAAGTATGTGGATGTACTTATTAATGGGCATAAAGTAAAGTCGAGGGAGTCTATCCCCTTTTCAAAGGCGCTAGACCAAGGAGATTGTTTTTAGCATATGAAGTGGAGCGCCACACCTACCATCAGCTCCTTACTTTACCGCACAGATCCCTGTGCTACTCATACGCTGAGTTGGAGAGGACCGGTATCGAACTAGGAACCTTATGATTCCTAGCTGAACGCTCTACCAACTGATCTAACCCGGCCCATTACTGTTACCTTAGTACTGGATAGCGGATCAGATATCAGTATCATTGATGAAGATATCTGGAAAAAGATTGGTCGTCCAAAGTTAATGGAAACCAGCAAAATGGCAAAAAGTGTGTGTGGAAGAAAATTGGATTTCAAAGGGGAACTGAGGTGCAATATTTCATTTTTGGACCAAACGTACAAGTCTAAGGTGTACGTACCAGGAAGGAACACTTGTCTATTCGGAGTCGACCTGATAGTACTGTTTAACTTATGGGAACGACCTGCTAACTCTTTTTGCAACAAGTTAAATATGGTGAAATCTAGCCAGATGAAAAGTTTCCTGGAGGACTTGAAAACTGAATTCCCAAGAGTATTTTCAGAAGGTCTTGGACACTGTGTGAAGACAGAAGCTAAATTTGAATTAAAAGAAAATGCCACACCAGTTTTTAAACCAAAAAGAAACGTACCTTTTTCTTCGATGGACGCGATCAAAAAGGAGTTGGAAAGACTTTTTAAAAAAAATGGACGTAATTGAGAAAGTTGACCATACAGATTGGGCCAGTCCGACAGTTTATGTCAAAAAGAAAAACAATAAGATAAGAGTATGTGCAGACTTCTCAACTGGCTTAAACGAGTGCTTAAAAGGACCACAATTACCCACTTCCTTCAGCAGAAGATTTATTCTCTAAATTGAACGGTGGAAAATTTTTTCTCCAAGATTGACCTCTCTGATGCCTATTTAAAAATTAAAGTAAATGAAGAATGCTCTAAATTCCTGTGCATTAACACTCGTAAAGGTATTTTCAAGCTTAAAAGACTGTCTTTTGGTTTGAAGGTAGCCCCTGCCCTTTTTCAGCAGGTGGTGAAAGCTGACCATCAGAGATGACCTGTAAGAGAACGGAGAAAGCTCACTCGCTATTGTGAACTGTAAAATTTAATAGTGGGGAAGAATGTAGAATTCTATATTACTCCCTGCCCTTTGAACTCTGAATTTATCTCCCTTTGACCCTTCGGGGTTAATCCCCCTTATTACCGTTCTCCTTTGTAGAAAGGTATTATTCTTGTACCCCACTTGTACAAGGTCAGGCACAAGGCCCTATTAACGTGGGACCACCTACAAGCCGAGACTCATTGGTGGTGGGTTTAAAAATTGCATCTATCCCCTCGGCATTCCCCCTCAAGGGGGGCGCCTCTGGCACTAGGCAATAAACCCAGCCCTGCCCCTTTAAATAAAGGGGGCAGGTGTTGCCTGGGGGGATGGCCCCCCGAGATCGACTCTCTTGGTTTAATTATTCAGTCAAACAAAATGAAGCAAATGACTGAAACTTACTCTTATCTGGATGGTGAATGGAAGTATTAGATTTCTTGGGATTTAATTATTCAGTCAAACAAAATGAAGCAAATGACTGAAACTTACTCTTATCTGGATGGTGAATGGAACTATTAGATTTCTATAGAATTTGGGATTTAATTATTCAGTCAAACAAAATGAAGCAAATGACTGAAACTTACTCTTATCTGGATGGTGAATGGAAGTATTAGATTTCTATAGAATTTGGGATTTAATTATTCAGTCAAACAAAATGAAGCAAATGACTGAAACTTACTCTTATCTGGATGGTGAATGGAAGTATTAGATTTCTATAGAATTTGGGATTTAATTATTCAGTCAAACAAAATGAAGCAAATGACTGAAACTTACTCTTATCTGGATGGTGAATGGAAGTATTAGATTTCTATACAATTTGGGATTTAATTATTCAGTCAAACAAAATGAAGCAAATGACTGAAACTTACTCTTATCTGGATGGTGAATGGAAGTATTAGATTTCTATACAATTTGGGATTTAATTATTCAGTCAAACAAAATGAAGCAAATGACTGAAACTTACTCTTATCTGGATGGTGAATGGAAGTATTAGATTTCTATACAATTTGGGATTTAATTATTCACTCAAACAAAATGAAGCAAATGACTGAAACTTACTCTTATCTGGATGGTGAATGGAAGTATTAGATTTCTATAGAATTTGGGATTTAATTATTCAGTCAAACAAAATGAAGCAAATGACTGAAACTTACTCTTATCTGGATGGTGAATGGAAGTATTAGATTTCTATACAATTTGGGATTTAATTATTCACTCAAACAAAATGAAGCAAATGACTGAAACTTACTCTTATCTGGATGGTGAATGGAAGTATTAGATTTCTATACAATTTGGGATTTAATTATTCAGTCAAACAAAATGAAGCAAATGACTGAAACTTACTCTTATCTGGATGGTGAATGGAAGTATTAGATTTCTATACAATTTGGGATTTAATTATTCAGTCAAACAAAATGAAGCAAATGACTGAAACTTACTCTTATCTGGATGGTGAATGGAAGTATTAGATTTCTATACAATTTGGGATTTAATTATTCAGTCAAACAAAATGAAGCAAATGACTGAAACTTACTCTTATCTGGATGGTGAATGGAAGTATTAGATTTCTATACAATTTGGGATTTAATTATTCAGTCAAACAAAATGAAGCAAATGACTGAAACTTACTCTTATCTGGATGGTGAATGGAAGTATTAGATTTCTATACAATTTGGGATTTAATTATTCAGTCAAACAAAATGAAGCAAATGACTGAAACTTACTCTTATCTGGATGGTGAATGGAAGTATTAGATTTCTATACAATTTGGGATTTAATTATTCACTCAAACAAAATGAAGCAAATGACTGAAACTTACTCTTATCTGGATGGTGAATGGAAGTATTAGATTTCTATAGAATTTGGGATTTAATTATTCAGTCAAACAAAATGAAGCAAATGACTGAAACTTACTCTTATCTGGATGGTGAATGGAAGTATTAGATTTCTATACAATTTGGGATTTAATTATTCACTCAAACAAAATGAAGCAAATGACTGAAACTTACTCTTATCTGGATGGTGAATGGAAGTATTAGATTTCTATACAATTTGGGATTTAATTATTCAGTCAAACAAAATGAAGCAAATGACTGAAACTTACTCTTATCTGGATGGTGAATGGAAGTATTAGATTTCTATACAATTTGGGATTTAATTATTCAGTCAAACAAAATGAAGCAAATGACTGAAACTTACTCTTATCTGGATGGTGAATGGAAGTATTAGATTTCTATACAATTTGGGATTTAATTATTCAGTCAAACAAAATGAAGCAAATGACTGAAACTTACTCTTATCTGGATGGTGAATGGAAGTATTAGATTTCTATACAATTTGGGATTTAATTATTCAGTCAAACAAAATGAAGCAAATGACTGAAACTTACTCTTATCTGGATGGTGAATGGAAGTATTAGATTTCTATAGAATTTGGGATTTAATTATTCACTCAAACAAAATGAAGCAAATGACTGAAACTTACTCTTATCTGGATGGTGAATGGAAGTATTAGATTTCTATAGAATTTGGGATTTAATTATTCAGTCAAACAAAATGAAGCAAATGACTGAAACTTACTCTTATCTGGATGGTGAATGGAAGTATTAGATTTCTATAGAATTTAGGATTTAATTATTCAGTCAAACAAAATGAAGCAAATGACTGAAACTTACTCTTATCTGGATGGTGAATGGAAGTATTAGATTTCTATAGAATTTGGGATTTAATTATTCAGTCAAACAAAATGAAGCAAATGACTGAAACTTATTCTTATCTGGACGGTGAATGGAAGTATGTAAATGAATTTCCATTAATCTGAAAAGTTGAAAAGTTCACCCTGATTACGACAGAACTGAGGCAAAGCAAAGTAGGCTATTCTGGACAGGACCCACAAATAACTGACTTATAATGAACAAAAGGAGAGCAGGCATTTTTTTTTTATCTAACCGATCATTTTGGTAAGGTAATATAGTTTTTAAAATGATAAACCGAATGGAAAAATACAACAGTCACAGAGTTTGATAGACAGAGTATCACCCCCAAGATCATTTGGACGTGCAGCTCCCATTGGCCTAGAGAATCACGTAATCAGATTTGGTTTGGTTTCTTTGTATAATGGCATATCAACCTTTGTGGGTTATTTAATGCCAAAGTCACCCTTGTAGAAAAACAGTACTGGTACTATTTAACCCATAGCTGGGGGATTAGAAAGTTCCTACTTTTCCCAAGGGTTTTAGTCTTAAAGTGAATGTAATAGCACTAGTGGAGTTTGAACTCGCATCCTACAATGTCACAGTTCAGCACATTAGCCACTATGCCATGGAGACACCCTCCCATCAGGCAATCCTGTGAAAATAAATGAGAATTTAGACAGAGGCTGAACGCCCGATTCAGGAAGACATAGTTATGTGTCTATTCCTTGTGCACATATAAGTCGGCAAAGAAATTATCGGGAAAGTAGGTGGAAAAAAAAAAAAAAAAAAAAAAAAGTCACAGAGTTTAATACACAGAACATCACCTGGGAGTGATGGCGATGAAGGGGTACTCCACACTCCCCAGAGTTCCAGAATTGGGACTTCACCTCTAAATGCAATTTAACGTCATACCCCGAACACCAGCAGAGAATGTATCGGGAAATAAGCGATTCAGGGTAATAAAAGTGTGTACACAAAAATATGTCTCTGTGTTGTTTCCATGACTAAAAACCAAGAAAGATAGGATGCACAGGAAAGTAGACAATTCTGAGGGAAGAAGAAACACCATCAATCAACAAACTGAAACCCACAGCCGAGAACTTCACCTCTAGATGAAATTTAACGTCATACCCCAGACACGGTCAAAAAATGTATTGGGAAATAAGCGACAAAAAAAAAAGAAAAAAAAAAAAAAAAAAAAATTTTTTACAACCGTCAGAGTTTAATACACAGGGTATCACCTGAGAGTGATAGCGATGAAGGAGTACTCCATACTCCTCAGAGTTCCAGAATTGGAACTTCACTACTAGATGCAGTTTAACTCTGGGTCAGAGTGGACCTGAGAGTGATGGCGATGAAGGAGTACTCCACACTCCCCAGAGTTCCAGAATTGGAACTTCATCTCTAGATGGAGTATAACGTCATACCCCAAACACCAGCAGAGAATGTATCGAGAAAAGCGATTCAGGGTAATAAAAGTGTATACACATAAATATGCCTCCGTGTTGTTTCCATAACTTAATAGTTTGATAGGCAATAGCCCTAAACCCAGTCATCTAGAGTGGACTTCTAATTAGCTTAGAGGATCATGTGACCAGGCAACTATTGGAAAATAAAATAAGTTTGTGGAGTTGAAACCAAGCAGCCCTAGTGGGGCAGACATGTCCTTCAATATGTGCTGCATCCCCCCTCCCATTAATGTGTGGATTAAGAATGTATTCAAAGGAATAAAAAAAATGTGTATACACAAAAATATGTCTCCGTGTTGTTTTCATGACTAAAAACTAAGAAAGATGGGATTGGCAGAGAAAAGACGACAACCCTGACGGAAGAAGAAATACCATCCTGATATGAAGAAACAGATACCCTCGACCAAGAAAAAAGTCCGAAAGAACAACCGCCAATGAACAATGAAGGAACGAGTAGAGAGAACTGTTGAAGCTGTTTTATTGCTCTGTTCTTGTTGATATTAGTCCTCCTCTCACAACTTGGTAGGTTTCTTGTAAGCAGGAGCAGGATACCTGTCTCACCTACGAATCCAAATGAACTCAACCTCTGACTTTAACCCTTTATCTAGCAGAGCGCCTCAGACTGCTAGATGATCAAAATGCTGGACAGCTCAAAAAAGCCCAGGAAAATGGTTTAGACTGAATAGCCAAGTTGGAATTCCCGATCGTTTGCATCCAGGATATTGTAAGCGTCTAATGGCAGTCAACTTTGTAGTTTAGTCCTGTACAAATGGCTGTTGCGGATGGCAGTGGTAGATAAAGGGTTAATATATATCCTATCCATTTCTCCCCTAGAGGGGAGGTTGTGTGACTTTCACTTGCTTGGAGAACCCTTGCCAGTTTAAACCAGGATGTAATCAACATTGTAAAAACAGTATTGACACAAGTAGGGGAAAAAAAAAAAAAAAAAAAAAAAAAAGAAGCAGGGTGGACATGAAGTCAGGGAATAATTCAATACTAAAGTCAGGAAAGATTTTTAAAGATTTTATTAAAGAATCTTTAGACTCATGGATCGGAAAAACACGGCATTGAATATTCACTCCTCAGTCCGACTATTCGCCGGGTGGTAATTGTTAATGATCCCTCAGGGGTTACGGATCAGCAAGAGGAAAGGGTATAAAATATTCACACCGGGTTTATGGATCAGCAGGGCATGGGGTATTGAATATTCACTCTTCGGATCAGCATGGATCAGCAGGGCAAGGTATTGAATGCTCAACTCCTCGGTGTAACGGATCAGCAGGAGGAAAGGGTATGAAATATTCACACTGGGTTTATAGATCAGCAGGGCATGGCGTATTGAACATACACTCCTCAGAATTTACGGATCAGCAGGGCAGGGTATTGAATATTCACTCCTCGGATCGGTATGGATCAGCAGGGCAAGGTATTGAATATTCACTCCTCGGATCGGAATGGATCAGCAGGGCAAGGTATTGAATACTCACTCCTCGTTGTGTAACGGATCAGCAGGAAAGGGTATGAAATATTCACACCGGGTTTATGGATCAGCAGGGCATGGTGTATTGGACATACACTCCTCAGAATTTACGGATCAGCAGGGCATCGAATATTCACTCCTCAGTTTTACGGATCAGCAGGGCAGGGTATTGAATATTCCCTTTTTGGTGTTATGGATCAGAAGGGCAGGGTATTAAATATCTACTCCTCAGAGCTGTGGATCAACCGGGTATGGTATTGAATATTCCCACCTCGGTAACGGATCAGCAGGAGAGGGTATTGAATATTCACTCCTCGGAGTTAAGGATCAGCAGGGCAGGGTATCAAACAACATTCCTCGGAATTACGGATCGGCAGGGCAGGGTACTGAACATTCACTCCTCATTTACGGATCAGACTTGCTAACGTCCTCCCATAGCTCCCATCCGAAGTATCTGATGAGCTCTCCAACTTCCCGAGAGTGGCCAAAAAACCGAGTTCATATTTTTCAAACGAGATGGAGACATCTCCACACAGGATGGTAAGCCTCTAAAATCAGTAGACCAGTTCACATACATAGGTAGTAATATCTCATCTACAGAAAGCGATGTCAATACACGCACAGGAAAGGTATGGATTGCTATAGATAGATTATCGATCATATGGAAATCTGATATCACTCATATGATAAAGCAAGAATTCTTCCAAGCCATAGCTGTATCAGTGCTACTGTATGGCTGCACCATCTGGACTCTAACAAAGTGCTTAGAGAAAAGGGCAGATGGAAGCTACACAAGGATCTTGCATGTTGTATTGAGCTAATCTTGGAAGCAGCAACCCAAAAGAAAACAACTGTATGGCCACTTGCCTCCTATCACACAAACCATTCAAGCGAGACAAACAAGACATACTGGACACTTGGAGAAGCAAGGATGAACTCATCAGTGATGTTCTCAAATGGACATTTACACATGAACACACCAATATAGGCTGATCAGCAAAGATTTACATCAATAAACTTTGTGCAGATTCTGGATGCTGTGCAGAAGACCTGCCAGCTGCAATGACCGATAGTGATGGTTGGCAAGGAAGAATTATGGGAATCATCTAAACATGGACACATCAGTGTTAGGCCAACCAGCAAAGACTTTGATCAGATCTGTATGGATTCTGGATGCCGTGTAGAAGACTTGCCAGGGGGCATTGACCGATAGGGACGGTTGGCGAGAAAAAGTCATGGGAATCCGTGCTGACAACACGAACTGATGCCAGTACATAACAAAATGCAGAAAGCAAAAAAAAAAAAAAAAAAAAAAAAAAAAAAAGAAAAGGCTTTGGAAAGAGTTCGGATTTGTCAACACAGGGCGGACCACAGTATTCCGAAAAGAAGATCCCAAAATTGAAATAAAATAGGAAACGGAAAGATACAAAAAGAGAAATTAAAACAAATAACAACATAAATAAAAAAACTACGAAAAAAAAATGCTAAAATGCTGGTAAAATCTATCAGTCACAAGACACTGTTGGTATTGGTTCAAACCTCTAAAATCAGTAGAACAGTTCACATACCTTGGTAGTAATATCTCATCTATAGAAAACGATGTCAATATATGCATAGGAAAGCCTTGGACCGTTATAGATTATCGATCATATGGAAATCTTATCTCATTGATAAGATAAAATGAAAATTCTTCCAAGCCATAGCCATGTCAGTACTACTGTATGGCTGAACCACTTGGATTCTAATGAAGCGCTTGGAGAAGAATATGAACTCCAATAAAACTGAGTTCATGTGTTTTAAACAAGTTGGAGTGTCCTCCACGACATTCGATGGCAAACCTCAGAAATTAGTAAACCAATTCACATACTTAGGTAGTAATATCTCATCTACAGAAAGCGATGTCATACGTAATATGCAGTAGAGGTGGAAACTGATGCATTTAAAAAAAAAAAAAAAAAAGAAAAAAAGGCCAACATATTTACAGGGAAATCCAAAATCTCCTCAGACTTACGGATCGGCAGTCTACCTGCCGGTTATAATCGACTTGTTGATCCGACTGTGTGCTGGGTATATATAATAATTGATAATGGTAATCCAGAGTTATGGATCAACAGGGCAGAGCACTGAATAATATTTACCCCCCCTCCCCCTCCCCCAGAGTTACGGATCGACAGGGCATGGCACTGAACATTCACTCTCCAGAATTTACGGATCGGCAGGGCAGGGCACTGAACATTCACCCCTCCCTCCTTCCCAGAGTTACGGATCGGCAGGGGAGGGCATGGCACTGAACCTTCCCCCACCTTCTTCCCAGTTACGGATCGGCAGGGGAGGGCATGGCACTGAACATTCACCTCTCCCTCCTCCCCAAGAGTTACGGATCGACAAGGCATTGGCTGTGATCCTACACTCCCGAGAGTTATGGATCAGCGGGGGGCATTGACGACAATAAACATTCACGCCCCAGAATTACGGATCAGCGGGGCAGAGCACCGGACATCCTCTCCTCAATCCAAAAGGTATATAATTAATAAGGATACCTCAAGTGTTACGGATGAGCAGGGCGTGGCCACTGAACATTCACCTCTCAGAGTTACGGATTCTCAAACCGACCGTCTGCCAGGTATAATTGATAATGACACCCCAGAGCCACGGATCAGCAGGGCATGGCCACTGAACATTCCCGCCCTCAGCTGTTTACTCTAGCAGACTTAAAAGAAAAGGCTACGATGAGAAACAGATTTGGCTGCTTGTTTTGTTTCACTGCATATCAACCCTTTTCGGGTCATTTAATGCCATATCAAGTCATTTTGATATTCGGTTTCTTACAGTAACTGCCGTTGCTTAAATGGTCACCCATCTAAGTATTGAATAGGCTCATCACTGCTTAACTTTATTGATCTAGCATGAACCAGCGTGATTTGACTATAATCATTCTTGTTGGGAATCAGTACTCAAGAAAATTGAATGTGATCATAAAATGAGGGTTCCATTTTCTATTCTAACAAGTTATAAACTGATACCCCATTAATTGGCCATTCTATATTTTTAAATTGAAGATGAAAGCAACAGCGAGAAATATGCTTGTTGGTTGTTTTGTGGCATATCAACCCTTTTTGGGTCATTTAATGCCAAATCAAGTCATTTTGATATTCGGTTTCTTACAGTAATTGCCGTTGCTTAAATGGCCACCCATCTATGAGAAAGAGGAGACATTCTTTGAAGAATCCTTTTGTTCTGGTAGTAAGTAAAGACTTAAAATGACAAAGGATTACATAAACACTAGATTCAAAAAATAAAAATCAGGTTTTGTTTTCGCACCTCCTACTCTTATAAGTTGCGGTCACCCATTCTTTTCCCCTTTTTATTTGATTGTTGTTTTTTTCCTTCTCTCGCAACTTTTATTTTAGAATTTGACCTTTTTTAATTAGACATTTTAACTGACTTATTGATGAGGGCCAAGTAGGCAAAAAAAAAAAAAAAAAAAAATTTAAATAAATAAATAAAAAAAAAAAAATAAAAAAATTGTGTATATATATATATATATATATATATATATATATATATATAGAGCACACAAAAAATTTAAAAAAATAAAAAGATGTATTTGAAATTATTCAATTTTAGTCTCTAAAATGTTAGATGAACTTATTCTAGATTTTTTTATCATAAAAATTTATTAGCCATATATATATATATATATATATATATATATATATAAGTTAAGATAGCAAAGACTAAGCCAATGCCACTTGGTAATTGACAGTTTCTCACCAATGCAATTTTCAAACCAAGTCCAACAATAATATATATATTATATATATAGCCGATTAAAAAAAAAAATATATATATATATATATATATATATACATATAAAAGAATGAGAGACTGAGAGAAATTGAAAAAAAAACAAAACAAAAAAAACATTATATATATATATATAGCCAAATTAGGAAATAAGTTATATCTATATATATCCAAAATTAAAAAAAAAAAAAAAAAAGAAAAAGAAGGTATATACAATATATATATATATATATATATAGCCAAATCAGGAAATAAATTATATATATCCCAAAAAAAAAAAAAGAAAAAAAAAAAAAAAAAGATTATATAATATATATATCCAAATTAGGAAATTATATATATATCCAATTAAAAAAAAAAAAAAAAAAAAAAAAAAAAAGAAAAAAGATACACTATATATATATATATATATATATATATATAAAAAGATATCCAAATTAGGAAATAAATTATATATAGCCAAATTAAAAAAAAATTTAAAAAGTTACGGATGATTTATATTACACAATTTCAATCTCTAAAATTTAAAATTAACTTTTTCTTTAAAAACCTGTTATACATTTTTTACCATATATATTATATATATATATATATATATATATATATCTCCAAATTAAAATAAAGTCTGTAAGGTTATTATCAGCCAGCAGGAAGTTATAAGATATTCCATCAAGCGATCACCGCACAGAAAATCGGGTACCAAACAGGTGGATTTAAAAAATAAAAACAAAAACAAAATAAAATAACAAAAAGAAAACTGTACCCCCTTCCGACAATAACACGTGTCGGCAATCCTCTGTTGAATGGTGACGATCACAAAGTGTGAGGACAATTTTGAGGAGGTTGAGGTTGGGGAGAGACTAGGGAAACCGTAGTGTCAGGATTTTTGGGGGGTTTGGCTTCAAGATCAGTTTTGTCCGGTCATGAGTCCGTTCGGATGTCAGGGCTTGTGAATACAAGCAGTTTGATGAGGGTCGACACAACGTGGACATTCAGGCTGTTCCCTAACACACGGTATTTCTGACGAGTTGTGGTCACTGCAGGAAAGGCTGGAAAAAAATAAAATAAATAAAAATAAAAATTTACAATTGGTTTAGACAGTTAACTGTTTAGACAAGTATCCTTATTTAATGGGATATCAGCCTTTACGGGTTATTTAATGCCAAAGCCACTTAAAAGAGAGATATATATATATATCCAAAAATTTAACTAAGGAATTACATCGACTTAGTTAATGTAGGGTAGGGTCCTGAAGAAATCATTTTAATTTGATTGAAACCATGGTAGACCCTTTATTTTTATAATCTATATATATAAAAGGATGTTTGGTATGTACGTGTTGACGTATAACTCCAAAACGGGAGGTCACTCAGATTAGAAATCTTGCATACACATTAATAACCCTATAACTAAGAAACACACCAAATTTGGTTATTGATCTCTACTGATTAAGGGATATAATTAATCAATTAAACAAAAATCAAATGTATTTTAAAAAATAACATCTTAATTGTAAACAAAATGGAAAAAACCTAAAACAAACATTCTATTATACAGATTCTCGGCAATTTAAAAAAAATTGATAAATCATTTTCCTCTTATTTTCTCCCAAACTCCTGTTTTCTCATGGACCGGGTACTTTTGCTAGTAATAATATATTTCTAATTTCTATTGTTCTAATAATAATATATTTATTATTATAACGGCTCTATGTTTTTAATATATTGAACACTTCTGGATTATTTACTGATGCCACTGCAATGGAAAAGTTAAAACGGCAATTGGATACTATATATATATGAGGAAGAATGAATAAAGAAAAGAAAGAACAGAATGGATAATAAAAGATAAATTTAATCAATATCACTTACACATGTGTTTCGTCAGTTCATCTGTGTGAAAATATTTCGCACACAGAAAAGATTCGACTTTCATTAGAGTGAAATTTTATTTTGAATGAAAAAATTTGTTGGGGGAAAAAAAATGGAGAATTTTTGGAAATGTCTGAAGAGAATTAAATCACATTTGGAATGCTGAAATAGACTGTTAGAATTTGGCTATTTGATTTTTCTAGGGGTTATGGTAGAAAATAATTTTGTATTGCAAAAATAAAGTGTTATTTTATGTGTGCGAAATATTTTCACACAGTTGAACTGACCGAAACACATGTGTAAGTGATATTGATTAAATTCATCTTTTATTATCCATTCTGTTCTTTCTTTCTTTATTCATTTTTCCTCATATTGTCGGATTCATTTCCAATTTCACACCACACATATATATATATATATATATACATATACACACACACACATATGTAAGTTGTAAAATGGAAATGAATCTGACAATATGTTGAAAGGATAAATAAATAAAGGAAAGAAAATGTTGAATGGATAAAATTGATTTAATTTGAGTTACCAACACATGTTTCGGCCAGGAGTTTGTTCATGTACACATGTATTATATTTATTATTATTCTAAATATAATAAAATATAATAATACAAAAATTATAAAATATTTAAATATACAAAGAAAAACGGCCTTCTTGATATTTGAACTTAAAATGGTCAAAATACAAATGCATTCAACAACGCAGTAGAAATTGAGTGTACATACGGACGGGCAGCAGGGTGGTGTGTGCCTGCTGATTGTAGCTGGAATATCAGCAGTAGCAGCTATTTTATAGATTTCAAAAAATCGCTTGATTTTGGTTTAATTAATTAATTATATCCCCTAATCAGTAAAAATTAATAACCAAATTTGGAGTGTTTCTTAGTTAAACAATATCAAGGTGTATGCAAGATTTTAAATCTGAGTGACCTCCCGTTTTGGAGTTATACGTCGACACGTACATACCAAAATCTCTCCTTTATATATTAGATATACTAGTAAATATATGCACCCTCTGGGTGCAAGTATTTAAGTTTTAATGTAATAAAATATATTAAATTAGAAAGGCTAATGAAATTAAATAAGACTGCAGATAAAAATAAAGTGTATAATCGAAAAATAGAACAACTGAAACTTACTCTTCTATCACTCTCGTCTTTCACTGCTAAATTTCCCTAATTTAATAACTTAGTTAAAATAGGAAGTAAAGAATAAAATCAGAATTATTTCTTCTCGTTAATCGATTTCTTTTAAGATTTATTGAAGAGATTTTTGATCATATTCATTAAGATAAAACCATACAATTAAAAATCAATAATACTAAGCACATATTTATTAAAATCACATTTTTAATTTCAATATGCAAATTAGCCTTCCTGTTCACACTGTAAACTGCTATTTTAGTCTATATATAAATACAATTGCATGTTATTCAATTGTAGATATGATTAACAGTATTAATAATGTAAAACAATTTTATTAGAAATTGAGGTTTAAATGAAAATAAAATCATGGAGAATGTGACGTAAATGACTAAGGGAATTGTGACTTGAGTAGTGATATAGTTTTGGTTACAGACAGAAAAACACACAATCTCCATTATAATAAGATATACACATACACACACAGTAATACCTCACCCTATACCGTTGATTCCAGTAAAAAAGATGATTTGAAATAGCCATTATTTAGATGTAATTATCTGACCTAGGCCAAGCCTATTTTTTTTTTATGTTAGCCAACGTAATCGGTAATTGTCAGTAATTATGAACCCTGTTGGTAAGCCTATCCTAGTGCTTTTTAAAAAAATGTTAATCTACGTAATCGGTATATTTTAGTATATTATAAACGTAAACAATTGATATAAACCGGATTTAGCTGTACCATATCGTATGAATGATACAGCTATTTCTAGGAATGACGTAAATAATATAATATTTTATATAGCTTTTTTTTATTTTTGAAAAATGACATGTCTTTGAAAATGGGTTATTTCCTATAAGTCTAACATAAACAAAGGGGAACTACTTTTGACTGATAAATTATTTATTTATTTTCCCATTAAACTAACCCTAAACCCTAACTTTTTTTCCTAGTAGATCAATAAATAAATAAATAATTTATCAGTCAAGAGTGGTTCCCCTTTGTTTATGTTAGACTTATAGGAAATAACCTGAAAATGTTCACAAGAACAATACATTAATACATGTGCTTGTACACACAAACATACATACATACATATATATATATATATTATTATTATACTAAAGAGGAGTTAAACAACTTTTCCTTCCTAAAGGCTTTTTTACTGTTTAGTTTGATGACACAAAAATTATACTAAATTATTCCTTAGGATTGAATTATGTTTTAAAAAAATTGTTTTAATTGATTCTATTTAGTCGTAATTTGTCAATTAAGTCAAAACCCGACCAATCTCTTACTTTACTCACCTCTATGTTTCTCTTGACTACCCCCTTGTTATATAATGTTAGTTTCTCTGGAGGGGAGAGGGAGAGTTTGAAATG